>OZ037769.1:11437132-11884632 GCA_964035545.1 Bugula neritina | reverse complement strand
TTGGCAATCCTTCCAATTGTAGCCAAAAGTTTGAAGAATCAGCAAGAACTTTAACTATGGGGTATTTTTGTCTATGCAGGTTTAAATGTCAATGTTACGAGATTCTTCTAATGTTAGTGTAGCTTCCTATATTATATATAATACTGTAAGGCATTGCGGTTTTACAGAAGTGATACAACTTTCATACTATGCTTTGTTACCTTAGCGTATCATTGTGCATAACTTTATCCGCTTAAAATTTATTACTATAATACGCCACACTATCTCTTATTAAACTGGCTGAAGATTGACTTATTTGGATTGGTTAATGATTAACTGATGATTAGCATTTTACAATAGCCATACATGTATATAAGGACTGTGATGGATAAACCCCACGTTGTCACAGAGTTGAACTTGTTTAACTAAATAGTGTGCTAGTACAATCAATTATGTAGTCTTTTGACTTTACCTAATCAACCATACTGCTTTCTTGATTCCTTGTTACATTGCATGATCCAATGTATAAGTCAATAAACATGCTTTTAATATTAAAAAAACACTACCGGAATTTGAATCTATTGGAAGCCAAGTATAAAAGACTACAAATCCAATAAATTTTGACCTATTGAGCTGCAATGACTTCAAGAGAACTTTTATAACTTCAGTCCTACATCATCACAGAGTGAAATTGAACATGATGATTTTGCTACTTATGTACCCACATGCACATCCTGCTTTTTATGAGCAGTGAATTTTTTGTGAATACTGATTAGTAACCAGCAAATTATATCTAGGTACAAACAAATGAGCAGTTTTACTGAGTTAACTATAGTAAGCGGTGACTTTTATTTGAGTAGCTACCAAATAGTTGGTAGAGAACATCAAGGTACTTATTAGAGCGCAAGGACTGTGAGTACTATGAATTGACAAGGATCAATGATTGAAGGCAACATTATGAAGCAATTTAATTACAATTTTTACAGCTTTTCTGTTTCATAAAATTCTTCTTTTACTTGGTTTACACTTTTTGAACTTGATAATTTAAATCTTACAAAAGTTATGGTATATATGAAGTGATTTGATAAAAACAAGTTTAATAAAAGGTGATAATATTAGTTTACTATCAAATGGTTCTAAGTCCTAAGAGAACCTTGGCAAGTATGAAAGTCAGGTTGTTTAATTCTGTTCTATACATATGCACAGTACAGTATATGCGTGTACAGTATGTGTGTGTACAATATATGCGTGTACAGTATATGCGTACAATATATGCGTGTAAAATATATGCATGTGAGAAATATGTGCATGTGCAATATGTGTGCAGTGTGTGTGCAATATGTGCGTGCGCAATATGTGCGTGTGCAGTGTGTGTGCATTGTGTGTGTGTGTGTGTGTGTGTGTGTGTGTGTGTGTGTGTGCGTGTGTGCGTGTGTGAGTGTGAGTGTGAGTGTGAGTGTGAGTGTGTGTGTGTGTGTGTGTGTGTGTGTGTGTGTGTGTGTGTGTGTGTGTGTGTGTGTGTGTGTGTGTGTGTGTGTGTGTACAGTGGTGATCTTAATTACCGCACCGCTTAAAATAAATTTAATATTTATTAGTGATTGATAATTTGCTCAATATTTATAAGGTGATATTGGGTAATATGCATATCAATGGATAGCTAAATATTTTCTCTGCAAGAATATTTTAGATAATTGGCAGATTTCAGTTTCTTTAGTACAATTTTGAGCCATTTTAGTAATAAAATTGAAAATTGTAGTAAAATTACAACCTAATTTTTTGAAAAATTGCAATTATTTTTGCTTATTTTTTGAACATAACTCTTTGATGTTAAAATGGTGGCCCTGGAAAGGGCCATTGGGGTTATTAGATGCATCCTAATATTTTGTTGATAACCCTTGTTGTCCATCACAGCTCGGCAGCGTTTTGGCAAGCTGGCAACAAGGCCGGAGAGCAGTTCTGGGGATACCACTCAAAACCAAGACTGTATAATGAGCTTAATCAGCCTTCTCTTGATCTTGTTTGCTTGTCTTTTCCAATTAGTTGACAAATATTACGCTATAAAATCTCAATTGGATTGAGATCTGGCAATTGGGCAGGCCAGCTGAGAGATCTCCCGTCACGGTCTTTCCTCCACTTCTTGAGCTTCTTGGCTGTATTGCAAAGTGTGTTATCCTTTTGGTACAGCCATGGTCCATGAAAGAGATATCTCAATGATGGAAGCATTACTTTTTCTAACACATCACAGTATTTAGTAGCACTCATCATGCCTTCGACAACATGAAGTCTTAGTTCTTAGCCCTGGCTGGTAGCAAGTACTTCAGCAGTACTGGCAGGTGCCCCTTAGTCCTAATACCTAAGATAAGGCTGCTCTAAAAATTGAAGGTGTTGCCGTTCGGCTTGACCTCCACCCCGGCCACTTTTCATAGGCTCATGGAGCAGGTCCTCAGTGGGCTCCACTGAAAGGCGCTGCTCGCCTTCTTTGATGATGTCATCGTGATCTCTTCAGACTTTGTGACTCATGTCAGTCATCTGAAGGAGGTTTTCGATCGACTCAGATCGAGGTGCCAGTCTAAAACTGAAAGCTTCCAAGTGCGCTCTTTTGCAGCCGGAGGTTAAGTACCTAGGGCACATTGTGGATGGTAAGACATGGCGACGGACCCCCAAAAGGTACGAGCAGTAGAAGACTGGGTCACGCCCAAGGATTTGATTGGACTCCGGGCATTCTTGGGCCTAATAAGGTATTACAATTAGTTTGCACAATTATTTTAAGGACACATATATTCAAAAAAGAGATATTTTCCTTTTAATTGCTTTCATTTAGTTAATCCCCAAAAGGGGAGCATGGAATATTGTTGTAGTTTCGTGCACTTCTAGTAAGTGGGTCTGGTTGTGCGTTATTAATTACTGCATCACACTGTGAGGTTATGTTAGGAGCCGAACAACTTGATCCTGGACATGAGAATTATATTTATATAAACAACATATGACTAAAAATAATGTACATCAGTCCAGAAAAGAATATACAAGCATCGAAGTGATTACATGAGTGATCCTGCTAGTTGCTAGTACAGTCAGAGTGTGTCAGTGGGCGCCGGAAGGTGTAGTTTATATATTTGAGCTTGTCTTTGGTTGGCGGGTATTTATATTCTGCCATCCTGACCGTCTTAATTGTCGGCGCCGCCGTATGCAGAAACGGCATTGTATCGGTTTGTGTTTGTGTTTGGTTGCAAGATATGCTTTAACTACTAGCCAACGTGGCAACAGGTTTTCGAGTTTATTAACTGTCAAATCGTACCCTAGAAAAATTGGAAACAATAGAAATTGTATAAGTAAGTAGTCACAACATAAATCAAAATTCAGAGGAACACCATGAACATTACAGAACCAAACAAATTGACATGAACTATTATAATTTTAATAAACTTACAATATTGATGCGTAGGTAAAATTCTTAGCCATCACAATACCGAAACCGATAGTTTATTTTTACAAAGAGTGTAAATATGGCGGTTTGATCATGATACACTGACTCATGCAGTACAGTGAATGCACTAGCTCTGCCAGCTAATAGTAGCTTTGGTGAAAGCTTTGAAGCTTGAAAGCTTTAATGATTGGCTGCCTGCCAATACATCTGGGTGGCATACCAATACATCGGTGGGGTCGAATTGTTTGGCAGATACTATTCTGACAAATATTGATAAATTATGTAAATCAAAACAAACAAAACAAACAAAACAAAATAGGATCAGTCACAGACCATGAAATTCTTGCACCAATTCGCTGACCCCTCCGCGCACCAGCCCGTCCCCCGGAAAACGGTTGAATGCAAACCCCCTCCAGCGACACGAGCGTACACGCGGCCAAGAAGGTAGATCAGTCATTTATGGGTTCACCTCAGTTAATAAAGCCAACCTATGCACGCTGCGAGTTATGATAGTGTCTTTACTGCCAACATAGTCCCTCAGTTTCCCTGTTACCTTATAGTTTTTGTAGGAAAGGGCTACTTTCCTTACTACGCCATCCTTGCTCGGATATACTTGATGTACTCGAGCTAGTTTATACTGATTACGCAACTGATTTGAATCCATAACAACTACAACATCTCCCATCTGAAAGTTTCGTCGTGGGGTATGCCACTTTTGGTGATGAATCAGTGTGGGTGCATACAATTCAGTCCACTTCCGCCAGAAGTCCTCTAAGACTGTATTTACCAGAGCCAGTTGCCCCCTTAAGGAGTAGTCTGTATTCCAGTTGCCAGGATTCTTGATGAAGGGTCGTCCAATAAGTTGACAGTTAGGTGTTAATATGTTGATCTCGGAGTCTGAATCTGGCAGTAATCCCAATGGCCTTTCATTTAGTGTGTTTGCAGCTTCAGTGCAGATTGTGAGAAATTCTGTAGGTGAAAGCCGGCGGTTGCTCATTGAAAATGTGAAACATCTCTTCACAGGATAGTTAAGGGCATCCTCACTAAGAATATCATAAATTTCTCTCAAAATGTAGTTCAGGTTCTTGAATAATATTGCTTTGCGGGTGGCATGCGTGTTGCCTACTTGTAATTGTTTAGCCTAAGATTAAACTACAACCAATAAGCAGCAACCTTCATTAGGGCTGTGTTATCTATCAAAATTCCATTATGGGTGCTACATAAACAAAGTACAAAGCGAGCTATTCATATTAGCCTGCCAACTAGCAAGCCTGTAATTAGCATGTACGCGCCAATATCTTCTCATCCCTACGTGCTCATTGAAGCGTGAAGTGCTGCGCGCTGCTAGTTTCTTATGAAAAAATATGGCATTTTCAGTGTATAAATCACCACTTTATGAGCAATCTAGCAGAGTTATTGGAAAAAGAAAAAAACTTGCACTGGAGAAATATCTCAGGATTCCAACAGTGCGATTTCTATTCAGATATCATGTTTTGCTGCAGAGATATTTTACTGGTACTGAAAAGTCAGCTTTTCAGGCAAAATTGGCCAAAATTGGCCAGTTTTTTGTCTATAACTTTGCAAAAAAAATGAAAATTGTTATTTCCAAAAAACTTGCCCTGGGGAAAAAGAAGATCTACAACATAGCTTTTAAATTTTGACTCTAGCACAATTAGGTGAGATTTTATTTTACTGGTACTGAATTCTTATATGATTACAATGCAAACCTCAGCAAGGCAGTTGCAGCTAAAAGGTTGCCTTTAACTATCCTGTGTTGACAGCCTTTATGAGTGATTCAGCATTGTGTTAGTATAAGCACATGATTTCTGCAGCACAACTCAACTGATGAACCTGTTACACGGTTGCTAGGGGTAGATAACACTCCCTAGTTGATCAGGGGTTTACTCCAGCAAATGAGGTGATCTGGTGGAGTTGTGCTTGTTGCAGGATTGCTCTGTAGGCAGTTTCTGTGCAGTAGTTTGCATTACGCAAGTCTCGGAAACACAACTCTTGACTCGAGAGTGATTCAGCAGCGCCCTGATACCAGGGGCTGTCACCGAGTCCAAATTCCCATTGCAACCCATTTTCTGCACTGGTTTTCTTGATAGAACCTTTGTCCATGCGTCTCCACATATCTTTGAGTTCTTTTTCTGCTCCAGCTAACTGTGTTCCAGGATCAGAATAAATCTTGGATGGCCAGCCACGACTGTTGACAAATCGAGTTAATGCCAACAGGAAAGAATCACTGTCATATCCGAAAACTGCTTCGATGTGTGCTGCTCGTGAACTGATGTCTGTGAATATTACTCCATAAGCTTTGCTCAAAGTTCTAGTCTGTTTTTCTCCTCTCACAATATACGGACCAAAAAGATCTATCATTACATTGTTGAACGGCGGTCAGGTCGTTAGTCGTTCTGTAGGTAGACTTCCCATCAGTTGATCACTAAAGCGAGGTTGTTTGAGTCGACACATTTGGCATGATGTTACTATGCCCCTAGCAACCCTAGATCCCTGCATAGTCCAAAACTCTTCTCGGAATCTTGCGAGTGTTGCATCTCGGCCACGGTGATAGCTGTCTGTATGTGCCTGCCGCATTGCCAAGTAGGTAAAGTAGTGAGTGGTGGGAAGGATTGATTGCATTTGCGTTTTAATCGCTGTCATGAGGTTATGCTTTAGGAGTCTACTGCCTACTATCCATACTCCACTCTCTGTCTTAATGGGGTGAAGTCTTGTGTATTTCCTTTTAATCTTGTTCAACTCAGAATCTATAGTGCGTTGTACCTGCTTCAGTAAGTAGAGTTTGGTCTGCCGTAGATCTGTCATGGTGACGAGATCAGGTTGGATTCCCTTAAAACTTTTGTACTTGAAGATGTTGCGAACTTGAGCTATTGTCCATGTTAGACTGCTAAAATTTTCATATTTAATAAATGATTGGATTTCTGTTGATGCAGTGACGGTGTAAACCATTTTCTTCTCTCCAAAGACAAGCTCATTCGAGTCAGATGGCAATTTTATATCCCATTGATCCTCAGGCAGATAGAGAAAATTTGGGCCTCTCCACCATTCACTCGCAGGTCCAATGTCATTGACAGGCTTCCCTCTTGTAAGCCAATCTGCTGTGTTTCCCTTGCCACTTACCCAGTGCCAGCAGCTCATATCCCCATTGGTTGCTCCCTGAATTTCTCTAATGCTTACACTCTCGTAAACATGAAACCTTGTTGACTTCTTTTGGAGCATCTTGAGCACCGTTTTAAAATTGATAAGCTGATAAACTTTCTCAAACTCATAGCGCATTTCAGTCTTAATAACTTGTCTGCCCCTCTTTGACCATACGGCTGCATTGAGTTCTAGTTGAGGAATCTTGAGTTTTTGTTTTATGGGTGCTATACAACATTTAGCTGTAGCTTTGTTTACCCCTTTAGCAATCGCTTTAGATTCTGCCCTCTCATTGGCCGGAACAGGCGTGGATTGTGTGATAGAGGTACTGCTAGTAAATTCATACTTTCTTTTAATCTCTGTAGACATGGACGTAGAGTCATTGACTTCTAAAGATCTGTTCAACTGTCCAGAACCGATTTGTTCTGCAGACTCAGTGTCTGGGTCTCCCGGGCTCTGTAAAGGGTCGGAATCATCGGCTGACTCAATCATACAACATTCAGTGGCTATAGTATGTGATTCACCACAATTTATAATAGTCTGAGGTCTTGAAAATGACTTTGCAAACTGACTGGGAGATGGGTCGGGACTATTGACACTGTAGGCCGGTGAAGAAACTGTAGACAAGTCCAAATCACAACTGTTGAGCGTGTTGTTGTGAATGCTTTGAGAAAATTCAACTCTCTCTAACTTCTCATGCGTCATGGTAGCCTGTACATAAAAGGATGAGGATGGAAGTGTAGAAAAGTTGCTAAAGGCCGGGTGTGATCCCTGCACACACAGTCCAAAGGGTCCGGAATATACATAGAGGTGCGGTCCTGCTTGATCAACTTGGTGTTTTGGATGCAATCCAAGGAGATCGTTACCAATTAGCAGGTCGATAGGTCCCGTCTTCTTCAATAGCTTGCTAGTGTCTACTTTTGGGAACAGAGATCCGAGGATGTTTGCATCAAGTGGCCTGTTGATAGCCCCTGTGAGTTTCCGAAGACTGTAAGCTAAAATCGCAAAGGTCCTTCCCTTTAGAGTTTGTAACTTTACTTCGTAAATAGTAGAAGTTTCGCTAACTTCATGTTCACCAAGTGTGTTCATTTCTAAATTCACCTTATCTATTTGTCGCGCACCCCACGCTTTAGCGGCTCTCTCCGATATGAATGAAGCATTGGATTCGCCGTCAAAGAATATAATAGCTGTATGAGATGTACCCACTACTTGGGCCTGCTGAATGGCAAATACTGTAGCATTTCCTGGATGATTGTGCGCTCCATGATTAGGAGACACATGGACCGTGGTGCTAACAGCAGACGCTTCAGAATTCTTGTTACTCTTGTGCTTAATTTGATCAGCTTTTACTTTATTCTTGTTGGTATTAAAATTGGTATGTGTATTAGTTTCAGCTGATTTGATGCACAATAATACATGGTGAGTTGTTTTATCACAGACTGAACAAGGGGTTCGGAAATTTGGACAGCACTTAGGCTCATGGGCGCTCAAGCATCTAGCACATAGATAATTAGTTTTTATTAACTTGTATCTTTCATCTACAGACAACGCCAAGAAATTTCTGCACTCAACAAGACAATGACGCTTACTGCAATGAATAAAACAGTAATTCTTACTATCAATGATTTTGCTATTATTAGTAGACCTGTTACTACTAGACTTTGGGCCACTACTTTCAGTGTGGAACGTTTTCACCTTCTGTTTATGCATACTGGAGGACTGCGGGCTTACAGTTTCTATACGTCTGAGGGCTATCTGCCGTTCCTGCTCTAGAAACCTCATGAGGTGTGGGAATGGCTTGATTCTCTCCTCGTGAGTAAGCATGTGAAAGTGTCTATCCCAGTCCCGTCTAATGCTTGTATGTAATAGATTTGCAAGAGTATCGACTTGTGGCAGCGTAACAGTTTGCAAAAGTCCCACTTCACCGAGTTGGCTGTACGAACTTTCTACTGCGTTGGCCATTTTGACGAGTTCTCGTGCATCTCCTTCCTTTACTGGCTTTAGTTCTTGTAGATTGTTGAAGACTGCTTGCACACTCATGCTAGGATCATTGTAGACCTCTTCTAATCTACACATCATTCTCTCGTAAGCTTGAGGCTGAGTTGCGAAGATTGGCTGAACCATCTCCAGAGCTTCGCCTGTGAGAAATTTTTTTAATTCACAAGCCCTATCAACATCATCGTAAAAGATAGTGGCATATCTTAGCCATACTGACCTAAATTCCGGCCAATGGTATCTGGTGCCGTTAAATGGCTTGGGTTGTGGATGAGTTTTATGTATAGATGAATTGAAGTTATTTCCACCTGTATGTCTAGAGTCATAACTTATTTGACTAGTTCCATTAGGGTAGCTATCATATGCATTGACAACCGAGGAAGTTGCGCCGCGAATCAAAAATTCAGAATGAGCTGCACGATCAGTACTACCTTGTAGATCACGTACTGAGAATGTAGAAGAACGAACATCTCTGACATTGGTACTTGCTATGACACCTGGATTTGATGCCAAAGCTTCACCGGATGTGTGATCTTCCCATAGTACCTGCCTATCACTACCGCTTGCTGTGATACCTGGATTTGGTGCAAGAGTAGCCTCATGTGTGCTAGGCTGTGATCTAGGAGGAAACAACCGACTCGACGCGACCATAGTCGGTGCATGACTCGCGCCGTCTGAAGGTGACCCCCCACCCATACCGCTCTCCGCGAGACCGGACCACGGACGGATCAGATTCACGGTGTTCAAAATTCATGCTCTGTGACTGAGCCCTTGACATAAGAGTAAACTTAGACATACAATAATCTAAAGATAAAATAACTTCGTCTAGTTCTAATAATAAATCAGAAAAACCTATGGTATCTGCCAAACTTTCTGTAAGAGCTACACATTTCCTATAATGTTCAGTGATAAGAGTATTGTCAGTACAATCAGCAACTAATCCATTGGCTTTCTTAATTGCTAAAATAAGGCTGTGCTTGACTTTATATAATTTGCTATGCCAAGTATTACAGTCAGAAATAGCTTTGTCATAACTAGCCTTTACAGTTTGATAGTACTCTACTGGACTCATCTTATTAACATAAGCAATGTCTTCCATAGACTCATCTGATGAAACGTATTCCAAAAAGTCATAATGGATAGTTAGAAACTCTTGATATGTAGATTCAAGCTGAGATCGCAGGCATTCCACCTGTGTAGAGTTGCTACTAGAGATTGCTGATTCTACGAGATTAGTTAGCATTGTTACCTTAGACCTCAGAGTAGTACGTTGCTTCTTGAGATTAACTATGTCCTGTCGGTCCATGTCAGCCTCACCAATATTGGTACTGTATCGGTTTGTGTTTGTGTCTGGTTGCAAGATATGCTTTAACTACTAGCCAACTTGGCAACAGGTTTTCGAGTTTATTTACTGTCAAATCGTACCCTAGAAAAATGGGAAACATTAGAAATTGTATAAGTAAGTAGTCACAATATAAATCAAAATTCAGAGGAACACCATGAACATTACAGAACCAAACAAATTGACATGAACTATTATAATTCTAATAAACTTACAATATTGATGCGTAGGTAAAATTCTTAGCCATCACAATACCGAAACCGATAGTTTATTTTTACAAAGAGTGTAAATATGGCGGTTTGATCATGATACACTGACTCATGCAGTACAGTGAATGCACTAGCTCTGCCAGCTAATAGTAGCTCTGGTGAAAGCTTTGAAGCTTGAAAGCTTTAATGATTGGCTGCCTGCCAATACATCTGGGTGACATACCAATACAGGCATGACTAGATATAAGATATATTATTAAATAGACTGGTTAAACTTGTATCATCAAACGAATATGAAATGTGGATTAATACATGTCGTTTAATTTTCTAGCAGGTTAAATGCATCTATTGCACTTGCAACAATTGTGATCAAATAAATATATCTAGATAAACCTCGATAGCCTTTTAGCTGTTGGCATTCAGGTTTTTGTGTTACAGTTTTGTTATTTCTTAATATTATGCCTGTGGTTTGTAGTAGCCTATAGGAGCAGTAGTGAAGAAATTGAGATAGCCTAAGTTTTTTGAATTTCTTTCTAAATTTTGGTGTTGCGCATAACATAACTTCTTTTGCTACATTTCTAATCTGAAACGCAGGCTTTTCTCAACTTTTCCATTACTGCACCTACTGGTGTGTAGTAGTCATCTCTGTCAGCTGCAGTAGACTCAAGGTCCTAGTTAATGTAGGTGGTAGATTAAAACATAGTTATATAATGAAATAGGTAAAAGGCCAAGCTAAGCCAGCCACTACTGAACCTGAAAACCCAAGTTTCCCAACTCATCAAATTGCAACATAGGTAAACTGAATTATCTGAAAATTGCTTCTGAAAGAATTTCTGGTTGAAAAGTATGAAGCAGATTCTGATAAAGGAAGCAGTGAAAGTATGTTGAAAATATTGAGTTATTAACTTTTTGCTTGAGTTTTCAGTGAAACCATTTAAGGTTATAGCTTCTCAACCTCTCATGCTCTAAATATCTACATTAGCTAGTCTTATTGAAACTTAGCTGTAGTTTTACAGCTGGCTTGGCTGATCCTGGGTCACAAAATGTTATGCATAATCGAGGATAAGTTCACACCAAGTATAACATATCAATCAATTAAAACTTTCAAATAAAACTATTAGACCTGTTGTAAAACAAGCAATAAAGATATAGGGCAGACAAAATATTTCAAGATGATATTGAATTAGAAGATGTCTGCCTCTTGTAAATACTTTAAATGAGCTTTTATTTTAAATAATCCTACAGAGTTTTGACTTTTTTTCTTTCATTTTTGTTCATGCCTACTTATATTATAGCCAGTATTCACACTGAATTTTGCAACATGTCATGTCTGTGATATGCTATAAATCAATCAACTATATAAAATATTTTAATTAAATTTTTGCCTAAACGGAGCTTTGCTTCTCTCAGTAATATTTTTCTTTTAAAAAAGTTTTGGCTATAACATGAAACTATGTAAAGCATTGACGGTCCTTTGAGCATAATGTAGTACAAACTCTTCGAAGTATAATTATGTGTACATGCTATAACACAGCTAAGCTGCTGAGCAGGCATGTGAGTAATTACATGTAACTAGCAGTGAAACTGGACCACTGCAGAGTTGAAAGGTCAATTCAGCTATAAATTGCATGGCCATATAACAGACAGGACAACAAATGATAATTGAGACTTTAATCATAGCTGCTATTTCTGCATTGCCCAGCAACGGAAACCACAAAATGCGTTTAAGCATATTTTAGGCAACATCTTTGCATGTTGGGAGGACACAACTCTTAATTTAGGGAGACATTGGAGACCACTGAAAAGGGTCTATTGAATATATTACGTTGTGACATTATATTGTTTTTGCTCATTGATCAGCTTTTTATATGACTGTTTTTCTCTCACAATATTACAAAGCTGTATTTGATAATGATATGATAATTTTTTGTTTGGTTATATACAGTAACTATTTAGTTTAAAGTTGCCTTTATACCTTCACGATTTTCGCTCAGAAATTCAATTTGGTTATATTTTCTCCGAGTTGCATTGCATTGTAAGAGCCGCTTGTAATTTTTTTTAGAATAGTACTCAAAAAGAATAATAACTCCCTGTAAACATTGTTATTTAGTTGACTTTAGTGATTAGATATCGTACTTATATGTTAATATTTATATCGCCTATGCCTTCTCAGTTATCGCTTTTATGCTGTCAACTTCACTAATTCACATTTACAAAGGACATCAAATAGCGATTAGGTGAGTCAAATTTCAAATTTAAAAAGTGAGCTTCCACATCATTATGCATGATTTTAACGATTTTCAGTTTGACTATAAAAGGGTACCTAGACAAGCATTATTAACTGAAACTCGGTACTTTTTTCAGCAGAGGTATAAGCACAACTTTATACTTTATAGCATCTTTGTATAACATGATGCTCATGATTCAGTGTCCAGATAATTCGAGTTATATGTAGACTGTCATGATTTTATTACTGCAGCTTTATTATAATTGCCATATTATGGGCTCGTATGTCTATATAATTTTTATTTTTCATTCCCCTCGTTATTATGACCTTCATTATCATATAATATCATTATTACTACGCAATCTGGACTATGACTCTCACTACTACTCCATGTTATATAATAATTCACTTACTTTTTTACATTGAGGTAATGCATGGCTATAACATTTGTGGCTGTAGGAAGACACCGCGGTTTAGGGATTAAAGCGTTTGCTTTGTGAGCACAAAGTCACGGGTTCGAACTAATTGACGAAGGCCAATGGTGATGTTAGGAAGATCATTTAGCCACAACTGTCCTTGTGCCACATCTAAGCAATTCCTTAGCCCATTCTAACAAAGACCCTTTCCATCAAGGGTTTCTCACAGAGTATATAGAAACTATAAACTTCTGTGATTTTTATACCATTTGTGGCTATACCAATTTCAGAAAACTGATTCTAGAAAGTTTTGTGCAGAAGGTGTTTTATTTATTATTAATAAAAATTTATCAATTTTCTACAAACCAAAGTGATTAATTTGGAAACATGGCTATCCTCAATATGTTTCCTGGTCAATATCACTCTTCAGTTTCTGTGATGTTCAGTTGTAAATATTACAGATCCTCACATTTTCATACTGATACTTCACTTGCTGTGTGCATGACAATTACATTACATTATAATGTTATTTATACAATCTGCCAAATATTTTGTAATAGGCTAATCTCTCTACAATTTTAATCTCCAAAACAGCTAAACAATATTTTTCACTGTCAGCTGTACTGCGTAGGTATGCTGCTGTGTATTGACAGTTACCAGCAGCTATAAGAATGCTCCACGGTCTCCATCTTCAAATAATTTCAAATCCTGATGCATTTCAATTCTACTTTCACACTGACCGTTAATACAATAATCTGCACGTATATAAAGCTAGTATATCAACATTATTATTTTACAAACAATACTACAAGAGCTGCTTTTTAGGATACTGTAACTTTTAATAGTAACAATAATTGTTTTAGCCATTACCTGAATAACAAATGGTTATGTACTGCATGCTGACATCACATCACTAGCACACTATACTCTACCTTTCTGTCTACAGCTATGAGACTAAATAACAAGTGACTGCACTGCTGCTGTCACATGACTATATCAGACTATACTCTACTCATCTGCTTCTTTAGAACAAGAGATGAGTCACCATAACAGCAGACAACCCCCTCCAACGTACGCTCAGTCTCAACAACATTATCCTCGAGGTCGTTTCCCACCCATCAACAGGGCAGCACCCCTTAATAGACAGACAGCTGGCTACACTAGTGGTTGCCCACCTCCCCCTCTAGCTGCAGTAATATTCTATCCACTCCTTATTCCAATATGATGTATTTAACTGCTATCAGCTAGATTGTATTGTAATATAATGATAACCTCTCATACTGAGCAAGTATACTCTATATAATACATGTGTAGACTCTATTTTCTCTAGTCTACATGTGAGACATGGAAAGATAACTCTACATGAGAAGAATATGATGACTCATTCTAATGGCTCATGAATAACTTTATTACATTTCTGAATCTTGTATGTTGTTAGCATAATATATTTTTCAGGTGATTTATATTTTGTAGTTTAATATACAAGTAAGTGATTCTGCTATTTTCTTTATGCAAGTATAATTAACTGATATATTACACATACACTGTAAAACCCCAAAACACTAAGTATTTGTTATATATATTCATCAAATAAATTCCTAAATGGTTTTAGTATATATGAATCGCATCTTCTGCAGCATTATATATATTCTCTATTTTTTTTGTTTTCATAATGGTATAATTTATATTGTTTCTGCATTCAAAACCATATAATAATCTTTTATCCTGTGCATGCATGTTGTATTACTTATTTAGAGTTGCATCTTACAATTGTTATTCTATTAATATTATTGTGCACTTATGGGGTTCACAATAAGTGTCGGTATTTAAGACAAGATGCTTGCAGAGTAACAATCCAGAGTATCGAGTATAGAGAAAGATTTATTATATGCAAATTATACAATAGTGAGTGAAACGAATACAAGAAAGAATAACTTACATAATTGATAGCATGAATGCAACTACTTAGTTAAACAAGCTACACTCCGAGACAAAGTGGGGCCGGGCATCAGGGTCTTTATATACACACGCAGCTGTTGTAAGGTGCTAATGATCACCTGATCATTAGCGAATCCAAACTTGTTGATTATCGATCACTATAATAGGAGATAGCGTAGTCTGGCGATCGATCATAGTGATTACCTTTAATCACTCCACGAATGTAGCAGAGTGTAGTATGGGAGTTTTGTCACTTATGATAGAGCTGCAAATCTTTACACCCCCCTCCCCCACTTATCAAGCGGTATGGCTTTCAATAATCCAGAGCCATCAAAAGGCAAGCCAACGACACGAGCAGGATATACAACACAGTGCCATCAACAGCAGTTTGGTATTGATGTTGAGTGCGGAAATTGTTGAAGAACAATAAACAACGAAATGCACAAAAGAAAAGGTAAAACTTGTCGCACAACTGCATGGCAATATCTGCAAAAGGTAGAGTAAAACATAAAATAGATGACATAAAGTTCACCAAAATAAAGTTTTTCCATTAAGGGCATGAGCAGATGAACCTGTACATAAGATTGACAAATGCCACTGTGATGCATGCAATAAAATGAAAGAATTAGAAAAAGGGCTATAGCCCGCATGAGCTAACAAGAAACTGGCAGAATAGAACACTCCTTCAAAGGACTAGACAAAACTAGGAATGCTAAAAATATGGCCCTAAGGCTCACAAGTTATTATGCATGAAATATTGTTTTAAAATTTTGTGCATTACTATTAATACTATTATTAGTTATTGACTAACAAGCATGCATAATATAATATTGAACATATAAACTTTAAACACACTTTCCAATAACGAATAAAACACGAGTATAATATAATTTATAACACATGTAAGGTACTTTAACTTACACCAACACCAGCGGAGGTAGCTGACCGGGCCAAGGACAATCTCCATGTCTGATCATGCAACAAATGTAGATTAGCTGGTAGTTCGTTTACTATTAAAAAGTTCCCTGAGTCGAGTCCATTCTGAAAATGCTATTAAGACACAGAGAGGACAAACCCTATCGAAGTAGAGAATGTGCGGTTCCTGGCCAACTATTGCCTGGATAAGTGACCTCGAGCGATCCAAATTGTCTTCCGTGTTAGCTGGGGTATTCCCAAAGAGTTACCAGTGCCGTTGCATAGTTATCACTTGTCTGGTACTAGCTTGAAGGATGACTGTTTGGCTGGCGGTGTGGTGGAGTGTAGGTAAGACATTGTCAGAGGCTTCCTCCAAGAGACAGGAGGAACATCTATTAGCCCCCGCATTCTTGGAGAATCGGGACCAGTCCCACCTAAAGTAGAGCCCATAGATTCAACTGTAGCCATTCATAGAATCACATAATCTCTTGTAGGGGACTCCACCTAGTCAGTACGACAATTTGATCGAGTTAAGTAATCAATCAACCACCTGATTTTCACCAGTCATCTTGGCCATCACCCAACTCCAAATTAGTGAAATCACTCGACATCAGAGGTCTCAACTCTATCATTATGATAAAGCGAGACCCTAGTTGGCTACTAGGCTATTTCTGATCAAATGAGATAATTTCACTAGTAGGCTCACTCTTTAAGACAGTTAAAGTGTTCATTATACTGTCTATTTAGGATTTTGTAGTTGTCAACTGCCACAATTGCGTTCTGTCACTTTGACAGTTACAATTGAAACAGGCACTCCACGCAGTGAGAGTGATTATGTAATGTCTACTCAGTCGGTGGTTGGCTCCGCCCTCGCTGTTCTCCAGTTGAAATAATTAAATACGCTAACTGGGGAAAACAACTTTATCTAAATTGCTGGTCCCCCTACACTTCTTTTGCAATGATTGCCGGTGGTTTGTCAACCAAGTCACAAAAGAAACTCTTTTAAATAACATGGAGAAGCCCTAGTACGTTGACTACAGTCCAACATTACTGGGGGTGCTGTTACACCTGGTGACTACGGGTAGAGTCTCAAGTATGGGGGCTCTATTATCTTCATCATTTACAAAGATCTCTATCTCATTGGAGACTACAGGTGCGTCGGCCGGCTTCACTGATAGTGGGATCAGCTGGGGCCGGTCAGTCGGCTCTTCAGTCGTATTTTCTGGTTGCTGTATAATAACCTCCAACTCTCTGCCGGCCCTAGGCCTTCCCCTCATGGCAGGGCGGCATGTAGGTTCCAGGACGGGAAAAGCCTGCCCTGCTGCATCAGGGCTCACCCAATACGGCTTCATTCTAGATTGATTCTACACCTTACATGTGATTGGGCATCACCTCAGTCACGCAAAAAACTCACAAACTTCGGTTGTAACTTAACCGCCTGTCTGCGCCGCCAGCAGAGATTGACCATCTAGACCCGATCTCCCTCCCTCCAAGGGGAGAAGAGGTCATCAGAGTTTTCACTCCTCAACTGCCATTGCTGCTCACGCAAAATCTTGTGAGCCATCCTCATGCAAGTAATGAGCTCATCCAGACGTGGACGCTGCTCTCCAGAGCTGGAACATGGTAGGTTCAATACTCAAGACCCTTGTTTCTCTACCGAGCATGAGAAAGTTTTTGGTCTCTAGTGTGCTGAAGTGAGGGATACTATGGTATGCTTGCACAGTTTGTGGCAATACCAAGTCCCACTCTCCCTAACTTCTACCCAGTAGCAGACTTCTCAGAGAGTCGCCTAGCATACAGTTATTCCGCTCAACAATCCCATTCCTTTGCTGGTGGTATGGGGCAGTCTGGCTCTAGTTGACCCCTCACGTCTTACGTAGATTGCTCATGAGTTGCGATTAAAACTGGGCATCTTAGTCAGAGTGTATCTGCTCTGGTAAGCCAAAATAACAGAATACGTTTTGATCCAGAGCCCTGGCGATTGTAGGGACCGACACATCTGAAATAGCGAGAGCATCAGTCAACCACATCAAGTAGTCAGTTAACACCAGTATCCAGTTACTACCTATCTCAGATGTAGGCATGTGACTCACCAGATCTACGGCTACTACTTGCCAGGAATAACTGACATGGAGGTGACACCTCCCCACGGTCTCAGTAGAGCGGCCATGCTTACTAGCTTGGCGCAACTATATGGCCAAGGTACTTGATCTCTGGCTGCAACAACACACACTTAGAAGGCTTGAGCTTTAGGCCGGCAAATCGGAGCCTATCGAACACTTCTCTGAGCCGACTGACATGAGTGTCAAAGTAGGGGGAGATGACAATGACATCATCAAGGTAGATGAGTAAGGTCTTCCAGTGTAGCTTACTGATGATTTACTTAATGAGTCGCTGAAAGGTGGCCAGAGCAAATGTAAGTTCGAACGGCAGCATCTTCCACTTCCAGAGCTTTTCCCGCGTGATAAGTGCAGCCTTGTTCTGCACATCAGAACTCTGGGGCACCTGCCAGTACTCGCTCAGCTAGTCTAAAATTCTAAAAACTTTGCTACCAGCTAAGGCTTACAGTGACTCATCAATACCCGGAAGAGAGTAAGCATCCTGGATGGTCACGCTGTTCAATTTACAATAATCCACACAAAACCTCCAGCTCACATTTTTTTTCAAATCAGCGCAACTGGAGAGCTCTAATTACTATGAGCTGGCTCATTCAGGTGCAGGCTCAGAAGGTCTTGCACCTGATGGCTCACTTTCTTTTCTTTCTCAGTACCAAACCAGCGGGCAGCTGCCAAATCGGCCCCGTCTCCGCCGCCAGGGGTATCTCATGACAGACAGCCTTAATCAGGCCCATGTCATGGTTGCCGCAACCAAACACATATTTTTATTTTCAGAGTAATTGCACCACTACACGGCGTTCCCTGTTACTCTCACAGTCATCACAGGCATTCCCATACAAATCTACTGTATCGGTATGCCACCAGTCGTTGAAGCTTTCTTGTTTTATTAATACATTCATCAAAAGCTGATCTTAGCTAGCAATGCTGTTACTATAATTCACTGCACAGACAGTGTGTTCAGAACAAACAGTCGCAAAGGAAAATTTATTACTTTTTAATCTGTAAATTCAAGCTGAGATCGCAGACACTCCACTTCTGTAGAGCTGCTACTAGAAATTGCTGATTCTATAAGATTAGCTAGCTATTGCTATCTTAGACCTTATATATATGTATGTATATATGTATATATGTATATATATATATATATATATATATATATATATATATATATATATATATATATATATATATATATATATATTACAATTACAATTACATTTTTATACATCAATTGCAAATCACTTTTAACTACTTGAAAAAAGTAAAAAATTGCAACCAATTACAATTAAAAATTACAATTACTCCAACCCTGACACCTACACACATACCTACACACAGACCTACAAACACACCCTCAAAATATATAGCAGTTTTAGGCATATGAAATATTAAGACGACTGAACTGCAAATGTTTTTCTCTATTTTATGAAAAACATTGTTTTTGCAACAATAACGCATACCGAAAGTCAAGCTTATATTAAGTTTAGGAAGCCAACAAAATATTTGATGAACGTTGAAGTAGAGCTTGCATTCTTTTAATAAATTAAAAATATTGGTCAATATAGTGTATTAGTAAAATAGATACGTTGGAGTTATATTCCCTTTCCCGGCATGCATGTGGGTCATTTTACTTAATTTAGTACACACTGGATATCTTCAGTTTTTGGCTATTTTTCACAATTTAGCTGGTAATGAACATGGTTTTTTGGCCAAAACTAGTAAAACACCAATAAATACACCTAAATAATCAAAGTTCTTTTTAATTTTGCTTCATTTCCCATGTTTTTCCCTAATTATTCAGCTGTTTTTGGTTGCGGACCGTTACGGTTTTTTCGTAACGGTCCGCACATATAGAAAATTAAGTGCATATGACAATGACCTATGTTTTAATGTTGGGGAATCCCCTCCCAGCCTTTTCTGTTATGCGTAGTTAAAACCAGCACATAAAAATACCATGTATAGTAAATTTCAATTGATTTTGAGCAAACTTTAGTGTTAGGTCATAAGTTGCTGGTGTGTACTAAATGAAGTAAACTGACTCAAGTACAGAGGAGGCCTTACTTGTTTCCCTTTGTGTGTATGAAGTTGAAAAACTTATTATCATCCAAGTATAGGTGAATTGGTCTATTTGACATAACACACAGACCGTTTCATAGCCATGGTAAAATAGTGGCATAGCTGCTATACATTAGAGACCACCAGAAAATCAAGACACAACAATAATGTATGATATATAGTCATCGAAGCAGCTAAGAACTTTTTCAATGATCAATTAGAACTTTTTTTATATTAAAAGTTTTATTGTATTATCTATTGTTGAGAAACAATCATGTGATCCTATCGCTAATCACATTCGTAACAATCACTTGACAATATACTAACTAATTGCTGTACTAGAATCGCTGTATACTTGTTTATCTTTTTTTTCCGTTTTCTGCTGTACAAAACCATCGTGATGTTTTTCATTCAAATAAATATTTTATTAACAATTAATTAAACTAGTCAATTAGTTTGCTTGATAAGTTACATTACTATCTGGAATAATCTGCTCTCTGATGATGATAACATCCATTAACAAACTGAAATTGTAACAGACTATATAAACTTCTGCACAGATATCTGCATACCCACAAAAAGCTTCAGAACATGTACCAATCAGAAACCTTGGATTACTAAACATATTACAGAAATGATCTATCAAAAACAAGTAGCCCACAAAGATGGAAACTGTAAACTATATAATAAGCTCAAACGTGACATCACCAGATCTATAACCAACAGCAAACTTAATTACTCTGAGAAAATTCAACTACAATTAGTAAATCAACCAGCCAAAGCATGGATTGATATAAAGAAAATAAGTGGTCTACCACACAGCAAGACAACTACTGCTAAAGCTAACCCATTTACACCTGATGACCTAAATACCTTCTTTGCCCGATATGAAAAACCTATATCTCATCAGCCTGTTTTTGATAGAAACATTATCAGTGCACCTCCATTGGAAATATCAGAAGACGCTGTTCTCAAACAGCTAAAGGGACTAAACTCACGAAAAGGTGTAGGTCCTGATGGTCTCATCCCGAAAGTTTTAAAAATCTGCTGCTATCAACTAGCACCTGTCTTTACAAAACTGTTTACTTTCTCCATCCAATCTAAGACAACTCTAAATTCATGGAAATCTGCAATGATCAAGCCACTTCCTAAAGTCAAAAATCCTGAACTACTTAAACAATATCGTCCAATTGCTCTCACAAGCTGTATATGCAAAATGCTGGAAAGGCTGATCAAACACTACATTATAACTCATACACCTATGGACAAATATCAGTTTGCATATCGTACAAATCGCTCTACACAAGATGCGCTGTTATGTCTAACTACAACTGTGACACATTCTAAGCAATGTGATGATTTAAATATATTATTAAACCCTAGCAAGACCCAAGAGATGATGTTCTCAACCCAACGTGTTAAACCTCATACCCCTACTCCCGTATTGAATGGAACAAACATTGTATTGTCTGAAAAAGTGAGATATCTTGGTGTGTTAGTGGATCAGAATTTGAGATTTTATGAACATGTACATTCAGTAGTAACAACAGTATCAAGAAGAATGTATATTGTGAAGAATTTTGCGTATCTTAGCTCTAAACCTCTAGCAAATATGTTATTCAAAAGTTTCATCATGTCCCGCATCGCCTATTGTCTACCTACTATTTTTACTTGTATCTATGCCAGTGATAAAAAGGCTATTCGAAGAATTCTCAAAGATTGCTCAAAACTCGGAATTGAGTATCTAAACATTGATTTGCACATTCAGAAACTCACTAAAGAACTTGCCATCAAATATGTAATAGACAATGACCATTTCATCAATAACTTTCTGAGTCAATGCCCTTCTGGAAGATATCGAACCATCAAATATAGAGGGGCATGGGGCAGAGATAGCTTCTTGCGACATCTGGTAAATACTTTAAATGAGCTTTTATTTTAAATAGTCTAACAGAGTTTTGACTTTTTCTCTTAATTTTGTTCATGCCTAGTTATGTTATAGTCAGTATTTACACTGAATTTTGCAACGTGTTGTCATGTTTGTGATATGTAATAAATCAATCAATCAAGTTAAATCAGCAATAAATATATTGTATTTCATAATTAATACTTTACACAGTGACCACACATTCAACGTCTATAACAACTGTATTCTTAGCAACTACGGAATTAGCAATTTTCATGTAAGTTACTGTAGGAAAAATTATTTAGATAAACAACATTGGTATATAATTGACACAAATAAGAAAAAGAGAGCCACAGCAGCATATCAGCCTATGGAATTCAGTTTCTTCGCTTACATCTAAAGTGAGATTTCAAAAATTACATAACTTGTCAATTAAAAAACAATTACTAGTGTTAAGCAATTCTGCAGAACTGGGAATTTGTTTTAACAGCTAACGTTTTTGAATGCTTAAGACGACTGTACTGCAAATGTTCTTCTCACTGTTTCTTCACACTCCTGACTACAATTGGTAAGATCACCAAGGCGCTCAAAACTCCGCCACAGCCGAGAAAAATTATGCCATATCTTTCACCAGCAGTCTGAGCAATGTAGGCTATAAAAATATGATTTATATTTTGTACTGTCATGTATTCATGTTTTAAGTTTTATAATATATATGCTAGCAGCTTGAGTTTGTGACCATGGTGAGAGTGCTCAATCATTTAATGTCATTGCTGAGCATTAAATGAGAGCGTAATATCTCAATCTGTGGACAGCAGCTGTTTCGGGGTTTGTCCCCTCATCAGCACAGAACAGGGTACCATGGCCCACCTTCGCAATAGTAGAAACTCATAGTTTTACTAAAGCATATTTAAAATATGAGTAAAACCAAGCCAGAGAGTTCAATTTTATGAATATATACAAAACAATTCTTACCACCAAGGGGAACAAGCAAGGTTCCACCAACTCCTTCCATCAAGCACTCCATTCCAAACAGCACAGGGAACTGCTCAACAGTGCACAAGTCACTCACAAACCCCAGCAGACTAGCTATAGCAGCACCATTTGTCAATCCCCAAAGTGGCATTAGAATGTAGTATGTTGTCTGTTTTAACAATGAGATAAATTTAATAATATTTTTACTACTTGATAGACAAATACTCTCAAAACCTAAAAATCTCTAATATCTAGGTTAACAACATTGTTGAATATTTTTCAAAGCACAGCAATTACTGGTCTGAAATGTCATAATAGTTATTAATAACATACTTTGTTACTGGTGAAAGCTGTAACTAAGGTTAGGATACTGGTGAGTCCAATCACAGAAAAATAGAGAATAAATCTGTTAAACTTGAGTGAGCCCGTGACAACCAAACTGACACAAGCCACGATACTTCCAATCCCTTAATAGAAAAAGATCAAAGAATTTAAGTTTTTGTTAAAAAAAATCTCAAAGTACTTCTAAAGAAATATATTTGCATAAAATTGGCATCTGTTTATTTATTTGTGGCAAAAACATGAATTTTTAATTGAAGTAAAGTTATATTGCATAGGTGAAAGCATACTTCATTATATTGCACACTGAAGTTGGATTCAATCTGATAATATGTGGCATTTTTATCGTAATTAATTATAAGTAATATATTATTATAATCAATTGTAGCCATAATTTATATAGGAAGTTCGAGATTAACTTGGTGCTGTCATAAATATTCTGTTGTATATTTTGCCAGTATATTTTGTTGAGTCCATTAAGCATATTTTGTCAGAATATTTTCTATTTATAGAGACATTCTGCATAAATTAATCATCCTAACTCAATAATTGTTTTTTGCCTTGAATTCGTATATTCTTATACTTTTTTATTCAACCATGTGTATAATGGATGTTTTCATGTAGATGAAAAAGTTCTAAACATGTTATTGCAAGTCAGCATGCTGTAGTACGTGTCCAGCAACTAGCTCTTTAGTGCAGCTATAAAATGCTACAGATGTATACTAAACAGCCTTACCTAATAATGTGATGCCAAAAGCTGCCTCATATTCACTCAAGCCAACATCGTACACAATGTAGTCATTGATTAGAACAAAGAATCCTGCATCATTTGTACACCAAAACATGCCACTGACCAGTACCATCCAGACCTGTTTTAATAGAACAACACTTATTCACTACAGTCGCTGTACAAAACTGATCACTAAATGATTTTGTCTATTGTAGTAGTGTTATCAAAGATTAGATATTTCAGCTGAAAAAGCTGTTACTAATTTTAATGCGTCATCACAAAGTTCCAATTTTCGACGCTATGAAACCTAAAGGATCATTGCATGTTAAACTACTCAATCATGTGCCAGAAAATCAGACTCTAAAGTTTAGAGCATACTGGATAACAATACAAACATAGTTCTCAAGCTGGGACAGAACTTAAAAAAAGTATATGCGCATACCTAATAAAACGGTAATTTTATATGTTTGATTTTCATTTTTGATGCAAAATTCAAAGTTCTACAACAGAAAATTTTGCATGATGTATCATATAAATAAATAACTACAATTTACATTCAGTATAAACTACTTTACAATTACTTAGAGAAACTGTTAAACATGTTTTTACAAAAAAATTAATGTTTAAAAACCTGCCTTTGGTAGTTTTAGCAACTGTTTGAATTCCTGCTTTAGATTTCCTTTCTGCACTGTTTCAGTTTTTTCAACTGATTCTGCTTTCTCAGCCTTTACACCCAAATCATCCTGGAACAACATATACATTTGCCGTAATAAACAATTACCCTTGCAAAATTTTCATTCTAAAAACGCACATAAACAAACAATCACATAGAAGGATTTTCTTTATTATATAGATATATATATATATATATATATATATATATATATATATATATATATATATATATATTATGCTCTCATTTAATGCTCAGCAATGACACTAAGTGATTGAGCACTCTCATCATAGTCACAAACTCAAGCTGCTAGCATTTAGCAATGCTCGTGACTCCTAGGTGACCCCTAGAATCACTTGAGCACTCTGGCTTGGGTTTACAAACCTTTAAAATATGCTTTAGTAAAACTATAAGTTTCTACTATTGCGAAGGTGTGGGTCATGGTATTCTGTTCTGTGCTGATGAGGGGCCAAATTTCGAAACAGCTGTTGTCCACAAATTGAGATATATATATATATATATATATATATATATATATATATATATATATATATATATATATATATATTTATATACATTATCATTCAGTACACTATAGCGGCGCAATTAATCGTTAGCCAAGATGTATCACATATACAGAATTATTTATTCACCTCACTAATCTCTACAGCTGGGTTATCAGTTCCAGTCTCAATGTTTTCTTCTGAAGGTTTCAGCTCATTTGGTGTAGAAGCATCTTTCCGCTCTTTATGAAAGCAATTCACAAAAATTTAGTAACAAAATATTGCCTTTTAATAGGAACTGATACAACATAGATTCTAGCAACTATGTAATAGTATCTTTGGCTATATGAAAATAAGACTAGCATTTATTGTAATATTTGATTAGATTTCAATTATGTTCATGAAAACGTTTTCAATGTTGGTCATAATTACACACATTATATTATAGTAACAATACCATTGCACTTATTTACCTAACACTTCTTCAGCCCGTGGTTCCACAAACAGAATTCCAGCAAAAATATTGATTAGAGTTAAGATGGATATAATCCCCATAGCATATGAGTATCCAAATTCACTCAGCAAATGCTGTGATAAAAGGGGCCATGTTACCACGCCTAGATAGGCGCCCAACATTGATAAAGAGAACGCAATATACTTGAACCGCTCAAAGTGCAGCGTGAGGATAGCCGAATTTGCATTGAAACATAAAGATGCACCAAGTCCTACAAAAGACAATTTATTGCATTATAATAATGCTGTTTAATTTTGCAAAAGAGATAGCTATATGGCTTGGAAGCTAAAACATACAAACCAGCAGAACTGGTCATCTATTGCATGCATTTGGCAACACATATGAAATGGTTTGTAGCACAGCCAGCGCTTTGAATTCCACAATTATCATAGTTGAAAATGGAAAACATAATTTAGTCAAAGTCCCGCAGACTCTATAGACCATGTTGCCAACTAGATAGAATTAAGAAAGCTAGATATAATGTACATAGACCTGAATAAACTATTTTCACTGCAATCAATGACAACAATTTTGAAAATAAAGTATTGCAATGTTGTCAGTTAAAAGTGGGAAAAAGTTCTCCAAGTTAAGCAGTGAAAAGCAACTTTCCTTTTTGAAGCATGTTAAGAATGGCTTCTACCTGCAAGAACGCTGTACAAAATGACAGCATGCCATAACTGTCTAGACAGGATTGAGAGAACAAAGCCAAGTAACACACAGAAACCTCCAGTTATCTGGGTGATTCTGCAGCCAAACTTCTTAATCATTATGGAAGCCACGGGACCTAAAATTGGTGATTCATATTTATTCATAAACATTCAGTGTCTTCACCATGTCTAAGTGAGTTTGAATTTTTGATTCATACCATTTTTGCCGAAAAAATCTAGTAATTTAACAAAATAGTGACAAGGAAAAGAGTATTTTTTGAGATGAGTGTTTACCTAGAATTAGAAGAAATCCAAAATTTATGGCTCCTGGTAGACTTCCTTTCTGAAGGTCTACATTGAAGAACTGCTTATGTGCTATAGTCAAGTTACCAGTGATGCCATAACTCAATCCAACATGAGTGAAATGTGACAGAAATGATGCCACACCTATAACCCATGCATAGCCTTTGTCTTTCTGAAGATTAGGCTTAATGCAAAGTCGAGGCATATCTGCTGTTCTAAAATCATTCTACTACGCCTTTAAACACTGGAGCTATTCAAATATGACTTTGTAATGATTTTATGCAGTCAAAAAATATGCAAACATAAACATATGTATATATATATATATATATATATATATATATATATATATATATATATATATATATATATATATATATATATATATATATATATATATATATATATATATATATATATAAAAAATCAACTGGCAGCTCACAATTTAATAATGGTTTGTTGTATTTAAAGTCATTGAAAATAACCAACTGCTAATTTTAGTATTTTGGCATTGAATTAAAAATCAAATATTTAGCTTGTCACCTATTCATCTAAGAAGATTTGCTACTTACAATTATCTGTAAAATGTTAGGCTGCATTTTGAAAACCACTTATAAGAATTTGAGCAATCTTATCTCAAACTAGAAGTTTAAAGCAAACGCTTTTCTGTTTAAATAGTTAGAGGAACTCAAGCACAACCGATTTTTGAATTTGCAAGGAGTGATTTACCTTAAAAGTTAATCTTGAGATAAGATTCTAGCTGGTAAAACTTATTCACCTTTAGACTGATACTTATAAACGAAGAATGGCTAACTAAACCTAGTACCCACCCAGCATTTATTATTATTCTTGGTGTCGTTGCAGTTATCCAATCAGATTTGATAAATGGGGTGGAGCGTAGTAGTGTGACCCGAAAAGACTGGCATATACTCAACTAATGTGACGTGTACACAAATACTAGTGAGTCAGAATCAGGCAAAAAAGCAAGACAGTATTAGGGGTATAAGAGAGAATAATAAGCATAAGAGAATAAATAATGTCTAAAACACAGCAAACAATAGGGATATGAGAGTGCATGATGGAGGTATGTGACTGAACAATGACCATAAATGGAAAAGAAATAATGGTATGGGAATGAATAATAACAGTGTGAGACCAAATAATAGACTTGAGAGCACAAATAATAAGGGCATGGGAGCAAATTATAGACGAATGAGATCGTTTTGTGAGCATATGAGATAGAATAATGGTTAGATACGTTATTATAAGCATATGAGATGCAATAATAAGCAAATTGTTGACCATTTGGCACTCCATACATATGAGAGAGAATAATGGTTAGATGCGTTATTATAAGCATATGAGATGCAATAATAAGTGAATTTTTTAACCGTTTGGCACTCCATATACATACAGTATATATATACATACATACACACACATATATATACATACACACACATATATATATATATATATATATATATATATATATATATATATATATATATAAAATGGTGTATAGTTTACCACTAAAGAGAGCTCAATGCAGTGCAGAGCAGAGTAAATAAATAAAAGTAAAGAACGATAAAATTTGATTTAAAACACTTTATTACTACTAGTTTCATGTGCATAGAATGTACACAATCATCAGATAAAATGTTAAGATGTAATGTAACAAGAATAAAAACATACCATGTATATGTATGAGAAATGTGTGTAAAAGCTATAAAGCCAATGGATTAAAATACATAAATAGATGGAATAAAAGTGATTAAGAGATTAAAATGTCAAGTCACATTCTCTAGGAGGAGCTTTCTAGCGTGCCTGCATGTTGTTATGATCTCATTACGGCTGTTGAGTGAGGATAGATGTGGCTTGCAAATTATAAAGTATTTTTCTAGCAGGCATAGCTTGCAGAGTGGTGACTGCTTGTTGCATGGTTGTGCTCTGGCTAGAATTTTCCACTTTATCTCATAAGCTATATTATTGTTCTTTAATTTCCAAATATATTTGCTCAGCTCGGTGGAGTTTTGTTTACTGGTGTTCTTGAAGCTGGCTGTGTGGTTATTGTATCGATACTTGAACTGGTTCTGGGTTAGTCCCACGTATGTCTCTACTGCTGTGTTGTTGTTGTTTGTGACTGTTGCCTGGTAAACGACAGCCTCAGTGCAGCACTGGCCACTCAGTGGGCAATTGTTTTTAGATTTGCAGTTACATGGCTTTGTGTGGTGTTCATGTTCTTTTGATTTCAATACTTTCTTATTGTGACCATTTATGATTGCTGCTATGTTGGGCATGCAGCTATATGACACTTTTAATGTTTTCTTATTAAAAATTCTGTAGAGTTCATGGCTTGGAGGAAACTCTTTGCTGATGATTTTGATAAACTCTTTTCCAATGTTATTAGTTACGTTTTTACTAAAAGGAGGGTTAAACCATGTTACCTTCCTTCTACGATTTGGTTTCTTTGTGACCTCTGTGGGCGTGTAAAAATTTAGCTTATGATTGTATTTGCTTTTAATGAGTGCTTGTTGGTAGATTGCTGTGTTGTTGTTGAATGTGGTGGAGTTGGATGAGATGGATGAGAGTCGTCTATTTATGGATTCTGGGATGTTGCGAATAATAGATGGTGGGTGGTTGGATTTTGCATGAACATATGTGGGGATATTGTTTGGCTTGTTGTATGGTTGGTATATCTCGTTTGTGAGGTTGAGGTGGATATCTAAAAAGTTTACTGTTTTTTTATTTGCCTCAATTGTGATTCTTAATCCATATTGCTTGAAAATGTGGCATATGTCCTTCTTTGTGGCCTCGATGGTTCTAGCTGAAGATGTCAAGACACCTAAACCATCATCTCGGTATAAACCAAAATTGGGGCCATGCTTGCTGGTCACATGGTACAAGAGAAATGTGCGGACAAGTTCACAGGTCTCTGCTCCATCGTAACTCCCCATGGTCACATCAAATAGCTGATCTGATGTAGTTTTGCTCCACACTTCACCTTTGTTGTATAGAAGTGACTTTTTTGTATGCATAATAATTTGCCGCTCTTCGTGTGTTATTTGTACATGGAGAGATGCAAATTCCAATGCTTTATTTAGTAGGTCGAATGTGATGGATAGGTAAAAGTCAACGATATCAAACTCAATAAAAGCGTGGCTTTTTTATTCTTTATGTTGTTAAACCAGTTAAGTACTGAGTTGGTATTTTTCCATTGGTTCAAATTTAATTCTTTAGTGATTTCAGAGTTGATTTTGTCAAGTATATGCTTACTTATCTTCCCCATTTCTGGCTTGGATGGATTTATTAGTCTGCAGGTTGGAGTAGTTTCAAAGTTGTTTTTATGATCTTTTAGTGTGATGTAGGCTGGTTTCTGGTTTGTGCAGTTGATCCTGTCAGCTAAGTGTAAGCCAGTTGCTATATTTTTGTCTTCTCTGGAAATGGTTAAGGGTGTGTTCTTGTCTTCTTTTTTGTAGCATTTTGTTATGTTGTTGTGAAGCATTTCATTGTAGGTATTGCAGCTCAGCTCATAATAGTTTGATGTTTTGTCTGCTGGTACAATGACATTGGCTGGAATAATCTTCTTCTTTATGTCATTGTGCAACTTCTGTTGAAAGCTGCATGTGACTTTCCTGAAATTCAGTCTGTGGATTAAAGTAGACATACGTTTTTCAAATCTTAGGAGTTGGGGGATCTGCGGTGGAGTCTTGTTAGATTTGAATCCGTATGTCTGTTTCTGATAGGTTTTTGCTTCAGGGTTAAGAAAGAAGTATGCACGCCATCTCATTCTTCTGAGTAAGTGGAAAATTCTAGCCAGAGCACAACCATGCAACAAGCAGTCACCACTCTGCAAGCTATGCCTGCTAGAAAAATACTTTATAATTTGCAAGCCACATCTATCCTCACTCAACAGCCGTAATGAGATCATAACAACATGCAGGCACGCTAGAAAGCTCCTCCTAGAGAATGTGACTTGACATTTTAATCTCTTAATTACTTTTATTCCATCTATTTATGTATTTTAATCCATTGGCTTTATAGCTTTTACACACATTTCTCATACATATACATGGTATGTTTTTATTCTTGTTACATTACATCTTAACATTTTATCTGATGATTGTGTACATTCTATGCACATGAAACTAGTAGTAATAAAGTGTTTTAAATCAAATTTTATCGCTCTTTACTTTTATTTATATATATATATATATATATATATATATATATATATATATATATATATATATATATATATATATATATATATATGTATATATATATATATATGTATATATATATATATATGTATATATATATATATATATATATATATATATATATATATATATATATATGTATATGTATATATGTATATATATGTATATATGTATATGTATACTTAGAATAATATTCGCTACTAGTTTTCCTACTATGGTGAGAAGTCATTTACCAGGATTTTCTTTTTTTCTATGTAACATGGATCAGAAATAAAGCAGTAATATGTATAAATACTGTCATATAATAATGATAGCAAAGAGTCACTGTTTTCACATTAGCTAAAAACTCACACCTATAGTTTCGTGCAGCTAATAATAACATTCCACGTATAAATTATTACAATATAATAAACATAACATATAAATGCAAAACTATTATATTGTGGAGAGTCATACATTATATACTGACATTATTCAAAAACAAAATTTTTATGCATACCTGTACTCATTGCACTTCACTTGCTTCACTGTTGTAGATAAAGGGTATGCTGAGCAATAACCTATTCCTGGGCTGTTCATATATCTTGAAAAGTAGATATCAAAAGCAAATTAAGTTCAATTATCTATCTAGACAAGGGTGCCCTATTGAATTGAACTGAGCCATAATAGTTTGTTTCTATGATATGTGCATCTCGAATTTATAGATTCGAATACTAGAAATTAATACAGCCAATTGACAAAAAAAGAAACAAACTTTTATATATGGTGCATAATAGAACTTGATAACCTTCTCATATTTGCAAATTGTATCTACTTTTTCACAATTGAGTTTTAAATAACGGTTTAGCCTTTTATTTGTTAATTTGCTTTTTATGTAGACAAGATCTGTGATATGACATTCCAAAGGCTGTGAGATTTTCAGATTATGAGAGCATATGCATACCAACATAGATACACACCTACATGCACACATACATGTACATACATACATGCATACATACATACATACATACATGCATACATCGGGGGAGATTTTAACATATTGTTTTACTAAAATTATTTTCTGTATGCAGGTATGATGGTCTGAAAATATAGGTTCTTTTGTTATATATTGAACAACAGGCAACATTTTTAGTTTTTCCTTTCACAGACACATATTTATAATATAATGCAGTTTATTGAGTACATGAGTAGTATATATGGAGCATATCGGGTAGTGAATTGTGGTGATGGTTCTATATGTTATAAAGGGAAGTCCTGTGTGGTGGTGATGCAGTGGTGGTGCCCACGTTACGCTACTTTGATAGGCCAGTGATTAACGACTTAGTGGTTATTGATAAATATTGATTATAATATTACCGATGAATAATTAGTATAATTATAAGATTAATTTGAATAATGGATACAGTTGCTAGCAAAATGTCACTGAGGTCAGTACATTGATAGTTCATTACATTGAATAGTCGGAGACAATAATAAATTGATGAGTCTACCAGCGCTGGTTTAAGTTATATAACGCGTAATATTAATTATCGCAAAGCATTCCTTCCTGGTGACCTCGAGATCGAAGGAAGTATCAGGCATGCCACCTACGAGAGAGGTCATTAAAACTAGAAACATTATTGTACCTTTTTAAAAAATCGGTATGTATTGATGTGTTAGCATTGCAATGTACATGTTCTGTTATAGCATTATAAAATCATATTATTGTTTAGCTGCAGTGTTATAGCCTACACATACTTATTTAACTCACTGAAAAATAAACTGATATTATATTAAAGCTGTTACTAAGCTCTGTTTAATCTTATCATTAAGATTTATTGCTGAATAAAGAGTAAAATTATAAGCCTAATGTGAATCATTGTTTTAATGTTAATGTTTTAATGTTTTTCTTAATGTTTTTGAACCACAATCTTTCAACTCTTTGCGCTCAAACTCGGATACAAACTGCTTTGTTTCAACAACAAGCTCAACTTGTTGTTGCCAGTGACACTCAAATATTGTAATTAGGTTGTAACCATGTGCCCTAATGTATTCTTCCTTATGCATTGTAGAATGGAAGAGATCTTCCATGCTTCTGTTATTTGCTGGGTTGAACAGTTTGCCTTGGGTTATAGGACAGTTTGAATGCCCATGAAACAAACAGCCATGGAACTGATATACTGTGTTGCTTTCCCTACAGTAGTCATCTACCGGAACTGCATGCTGTTCAATTCTAACTTCACCTTTATTAAACATGTGTTCTATGTATATATTCAGTGTATGAGACAGATATTCCAACCATGTCCACGCTTGTCTCCCATATTTCTGGGACAATTGAGGTTTAAAACCATTGTGTTCATATCTGTGAATCATGTAGCCTGTGGGCATTTCTTGCATCATGCTCCAAAGATAAAGTGCATTGGCATCAACACCCAGCACCTGTTTGCAAAATTTTGCCTCACTACCATATTCAGAAAACCTCAATTTTGTCACATCCTTTTCGTGGTATTTCTGAAATACTATGGAGGGCCCACCTACTATGTTTTGTTTTACCAAACTGTAAACATCCTTATTTCTTTCATCAATCAGTGAAATGTCAAACGCACTACGATCTACTTCAGTAAACATCCAGCGCACTGCTAGACCCAGTAATGATATAGCAGACTTCAGCATGTCAATATTTTTCTGGGCATAAATTTGCGTTTGTTTCTCTAGTGCTTCAATGAAGGGCTCAACACCTAATTTCGCATAATATGTTAGATAGTCTTTTATTGTCTGCATACCTCTGCTATCCTAAACCTGCTGACAGTGTGCGTATTCTTTAGCTGTAATATCACTTTGCTTAAGGGAGTTATAGAATGCTGAGTGGGGTGGAAGGTGAGTTTGTTGGAGCATATCTAGAGAGGTTAGCCATTCGTAGGGAAAGTGACCCTTGTTGTCACTACAATCAAATGCTTTGAGGTATGTGGCATATGTGTACCCTGGAGCTATGTAGTTACATATGTCAACAAACTTAAATTGGTCAGTTTGAATGCACTGCAGAGTGTTCACTCTTTTCACAGTGTACTTGATCTTGCCAGTGTTGTAGAGATGTTTGATTAACGGACCTTTCATTATGTTGAGGTCATACCGCTCACCGTTATAGGAAACTACGGGCACAACCCTAAGATACTCCAAAAAACGTTGTTTCAGCCTTGCAACTGAGTTGGCTACATATACTTGAGGCGCAAAAAAACTGCAGTCTTTAAACTTCTCCTCTACCTCACCCCTCTGCTTTTCAACTTCTGTGATCTCTTCAAGTACATCGCTGTATGCTATCAACAAATCTTCATACGCACAGTCAGCTATATCTGCTATGTAGTTGACAAAGCGCTGGATTAATTCATGTTGACTGTTCTCAAGGACAAAAGTGTGAGCCTTGTCAAAACTCTTAACTTAAAGCGTACTGATATGCTTATTATCTCATGGTGAGCTGTGTAATTGATACTCGTTGTATTCTTCGGTAAGCTTTCTGGACTGAGTGAGCACTCGGTGCCGTATGTAATGCAGTATGGATAAGTCTGTCTGGATTCTTCGACATATATGCCTAACTTATCTTCTAGCTTTTCAAATATTGTAGGCTCTGGTGCATAGCATTTAGATAGAAATTTTAGTTGCTGTTGCACACCCTCACATTTATGCCTTTTGAGGTTACTGAGCTTGGTGTAGGATTTGGTGCAGGAAAGACAATCATACGCTCTAGCGTATTGATCAACTCTCTGTATCAAGCTGAAATGATTTTCATACAAGTTGAGATGAAGCTTTGTAGAGTAAGATAGCTTGGAGCACCAGATGGCATTAGAGCTGAAATCAGAGTCTAATTAGAATACAGTAATTGATATGGCAAACAGACGCTCAAGCAGTGTCAAGTTTTCAAGTTTCACGCTTTTGAATCTAGCAACTGAACAATTTAAATCTCTTGCTGTCCGGTATTTGGTAAACAATTGCCTCGCATACCTCTCACTTACTATGTAGCATTTGCAATGACTTCTACAAGTGCAAGAAAGCTTCATAGCAAGACATGTAAAGAAACACAGGTTGTCTCTGTAGACCAACTTAGATTTTGACTTTCTATTCATAGGCGCAAGAGCATGATGATGGACAATGTAGGATGGCAAGTGCTCAGGTCCACCAATTTTACCCATGTGCAAATTTTTTGCAATGTAGAATGTGAGGTTTGTGAGTAATTCTACAGTCCATGTGGAATTTGGGCGCTGTTGTGAAATTTTCTGGAATATATCAATTTTTGTCATGCTTTCTAAGAGGTTTTGTAATTCACTATCTGTTCTTACCAAGAGTGGTTTTTCAAAATAAGAAGCATTGTTCACTGAGCTGTGAAAATAACGCAGTTCATTAGTTAACTTGTTCTTCAACACAAATCTCGCACTACAGTTAATTCTAACTCTGAACCTAAGCTCCCTACGCCAAGCATCTGTCAGCTGATCTGAAATGACAACTTTTTCATCTGTCAGGTTTATATTGAAGATGTCCAAAACCTTGCATTTCTTGTAGTAGGTTTTAATAGCACCTTTGTATTTTGCTAAGAGCTCATTGAGGTCAGTGTTTGTAGACTATGCCTGTGCATTGCTGTCAAAGTCTACAGTTGATGTGGTAGAAGCAGTGGGTACACATGAATGCAAGATGAAACTTGCGAACTTATTGTAATGAGTTTTCAAGTGCCTCATGTAACTATCGCGTCTGGTGAAGCCAGCACTACATTCGTTGCATACATAGCTATCATTTTTCAGTAAAACTCTTTATGCAGGTTAAACACTTGTTATTTGGACTTGTACAGTGACTTTTCTTGTGATGTGTCAAAGCATCTAATCTAGCATATACTTTTCCACTTAAGTTTCACAGCTATGATCAGCTCGTGTTGTTGAAGCAGAATGAAAAGTTCTTTTGTGCCTTTGCACATTATTTTGTTGTTTATACACTTTTTCACATTGATCGCATTGATGGGTCATCTTGGAATGCTTTACATAACTAGGAGCCAAAAAATTAATAAAAAATAATAAGATATTCTAAAACTAAGTAAATAAATATAGCCTACTATGTTTTACAATATTATCTATAAACAACCAAGCATAAAAAACATATTTGCGGTAGCATGCGTGTGAGAGTAATGGTTAAAACTGTAAAACAGCAAGAAATTATTTTCTAGTGAATATCTCAGTGAAGAATTATGCATTCGTATACTTTACATAAAACCATGAAATACAGATTGAGAAATTTACACTTAAGATAGCTTTTAGAGAAAGTTTATAAGTTTCACTCCGGTAATAAACTAATTCAGTATTGTAAACACTTAGCGCAACTTGATGGGTGTGTTCACAAAGTGTCAAATCAATCACAAATGCTTAGTTTAATCCCAGATACCACAAGTTTAATCTTTTAGTTTAATCCTCAAATAGGTAAAAACAACATAACACTTGTTTTGCAGGAACGCAGCTGGCACTCCGTGCTTTTCACCAATGTGTTACACCCACAGAACACCTGACACTAAAATCGGATGACATCACCTATATATATATATATATATATATATATATATATATATATATATATATATATATATATATATATATATATATATATATATATATATATATATATATATATATATATATATATCTCAATCTGTGGACAGATTTTATATATATATTATATATATATATATATATTATATTTTTATTTTTTAAGCTTTAGAAATGGTATAAAAACACCCTGGTCACTCATCGTAGTCAAATAAGCTTTTGGAATCACAAGTGTGTCTACACAGTCTCTACAGCTAACGAATAGTATGGCTAATGTTAAGAGAAAGCTGGAAATGATGAGGGAGAAGGCTGCAAAGTTAGGGTTAGTAAAATCTTTTCAATACAGCATTTGAACACATGTGTATCTATAGCACATAATTATTGTATTAGTTTCATTACCAATCAGCATAGTTTAATGATGAAATTGTAAAGTACTTCACTGTTATCTGTTCTAGAAAATTAGATGTCAAAACTTTGCTAGAACAGCAACGACTGTATAAGCTGACAGAGCTACCTGCTGGTAGCGTTCTGGAGGTGCATACGGAAAAGACAATTGATACGGTAAATGGTGAGGCATTGCTCGTAGAATTCAGTACCGAGAAAAAGGGAGAGCGGATCCAGGGAAAATTCATTATCCCCAATCGTATGAGAGAGAATGTTGTGGAGAAGGTTCCCCTAATTTTATTGTATCACGAGAAAAATTTGGGATATATATCACAGGATAGTTAAGGGCATCCTTACTAAGAATATCATGAATTTAGCTCACAATGTAGTCTAGGTTCTTGCTATAATATTGTTCGGTGGGTGGCATGCGTCTTGCCTGCCTGTGTATGTATAGCCCGATATTAGACTATGACCAATAAACAGCAAGCTCAATTAGGGCTGCATTATATATCAACATTCCATTGTGGCTACTCTATAAATGGATTACACACCAAGCTATTCACTATAGCTTGTAGGCTAGCAGGTCTGTAATTAGTAATGGACAAGCCATTATCTTCTCATCTCTACCGTTCACTGAAGCGTGAAGTGATGCGCAGTGCTTATTGGTAAAGAAAAATTATCTCATTTTCAGCGTATAAATCACTAATTTATAGAAAATCTATAAAAGCTATTAGAAACATTACAAAAACCGCGCTGTAGAAATATCTCAGGATTCCAACAGTGTTTTCTTTTTTCAGATATTATGTTTTCCTGCTGAGATATTTTACTGGGACTGACATGATGTGTTTTCAGCTAAAAATAGGAGAAAATAGGTACTTTTTGTCTGTAGCTTAGCCAAAAAATGGAAAATTAAAATTTCCAAAAAAACCGCGCTGAGGAAGAAAGCTATCTGCAACATAGTTTTTAAATTTTGATTCTAGCATAATTAGGTAATATTTTATTTTACTGGGACTGATTTCTTATATGATAACAATGCATCATCAGCATAGCAGCTAGAACTAAAAGGTTGCCCTTAACTATCCTGTAAAAAAACGGCAAAGAATTTCACCACCTCACTGCCGTCGAGATCAATGGAACAAATCCCAGCACGCCCTATAAAGCCCCTCGCGAACAGATCTTCAAGTTCCCACCATTCGAAGCCGCCAAGGCTTCATTCTTGGATGATGAGAGTGATGAAGGGCAAACTACATGAGCATGGCATATATAACATGCTGGACAAACATTATAATATTATTTTGTATATAAAATTATTACTTGTATCAAGATTTTGTGTTGTTATGTTATCGTAAATCATTCTCGAGCGTATTAAGATTGCTGTGTAGCCAATAAATCATCTTAATACCTATATATACGCGCTTTGAAGTCATTGATTTATGTTCACAAATTGTTGGTGGTTTTCAAAGGTAAATAACCTCGTGTAAACTGCTTGTGAGAGGATGACTCTAGAATAATGTTACATGTGCATCACATTGAATAATTATGCAAATAACATTAGCTAGCAGTGCACTTAATTTAGGAGCACAATCAAGCATGAGTTAGCAAGCTATTCCTTTGCATACAGGTTTTATTCAAGAATGAAAGGTGTATACATGAAAGTGCAAAACATATTATAAATCATTAGGTTTGAACATGCATTGCTAGACAATAATTCCACTGACTTGATGTATTAGCGGAATCTGCCCTAAATTAGTGATGTCAGCATATTTTGTATCTAAATAATATCTCAAAATATGATCTCTCTCTTCAGAGTTATTAGCATACATTAGTACATCTAATATACGAGATAAACTATCGCCTCTACATTTCAACTGCAAAAATTCAATAGAATATATTTCACACACATTTGTATTGTTACTTTGAAGTACAATATCATTGTAGATAGATTTCTTATCAATCGTCAGCAGCTTGTTGGTGAGGTCTTCAAATAATGGAGGCAGTCCATAAGAATCAAAATATTTGCATTTACCAAGTTTTGAAACAAATATTGCAATCCAATGAGTTCCTGCTTAGTCAGCATTATTCATGTTACACACAAATATACTAAGGTATGTTAGTCTACATTTTACAAACTCATCTTTTGCCATAACGCCTCTAAAAGTGCTGGAAGTTGAAGGGTCCAAAGACAAAATATAGCGTATGTGGTTAGTATTCATGAGTCTTAGGTTTTAGAAGCTCTGGTAACCACTCGACTATTATCTATTTCAATAATGTCATCATTTTTTTAAATAAGTGAACAAACTGAGTGTGCTAGTCAGGGGTTCCTTGAAGGTCACTTATAGAACTGTAGTCCTACTTCTAATCAGGTAAACATCGGACCCTTCGCATAGATCTCCTGTTAGGTCAAATGCGTAGAGCGCAAAACTGTTTGAGTATTGAGCTTTTGTGATGCAATTTCATTCATCCACAAAAGCTTTTCCAACAGTGGTCATGAGGTGCATGTATGCTTGCATAAATTCCCCGCTTCCATAATCAACTCGTAGTGGCTTATTAGGGATTGGATATCCGTTGGCGTTAAGACTTATCAAGCTCAAATTAAAATGTTTAAACGAAAAAGGTGACTGAATGTAACTGCGGTTTTTCGCAGTGTGCTCTACAAAGCCCAGAATTATCCGTTTCGATTATTGTCTGTTCAGTATGAGATTTATCTTTTCATTCTGTCTTCCTTGAATGATGGAAAAAATCTGCGTTTCAACTTTGTTGATTGGGTATCTTATAGTGGAGCCTTTGGTTAGCAGGATGTTATGGTTAGCTGCCACACTCGGATTCACTCTCACTTTACGCACAAGTAGATCACACTTGGTTATACCTATTTTATAGCGGGTGTCAACGGCACTAGTTGTTCTTAGTAGGCAAAATTGGGGATCGGTTCTCAAGAGTTTAATTCAAAAGCTACACAAAGGAATAAGGTACTTGTGCTGGCTGAAGAGTTCATTGTGGAGTCGTCCTACCATATCCACAGTTTTACTCTCACTGATAATTGTCTTTTTTGAGTTTAAATCCTCACGATGCGCTCCAGTGAGTTGATTGGTATCTAGAGCGTTCAAGCTATCATGAAACCAATGCGAAGCACTGAGGTCTGTATTTTTAGCCTGACTACCATAGTTCACGGGTGTTTCAAGATAGGCTCAATAAGGGTAATTGGAATCATATTCAATTTCATGTCCATTAATAGACAAGCTCAAAGCTGAAAACAGTGATTGTAGAAAGTTCTCTCCTGGTACTACATTTACATTAGCAATGTCCTCGTCTAAAGCATCGCCGATTTCCAATTTAACTTTAGCCTAAACATGAATTAGAGTGTTTTGAAGATCTAGATATTGGTCTTCATTTCCTTCTACCTCAAATTCCAGTGGACCGTTGAGTGAATCTCTAATTGATTCAACCTCAACCCACTCTCCAGATATTACAGAAGTTTGTGTAAATGGAGTGTTGAACAGATCTATTTGAGAAAGAACGCTGTCGTCCGAGGAAGAATCCACTTTAGAGAAGGCCATGTTTAGTGCAAAAGAGATTATCTGAAAATGTTTTCACCATTGCTGCGTTGTGGTCTTTTATTGCCTGATGCGATGCGCTTGGAAGATGTTGATTTAAGCTTTTTCTTTCAACTGATTGTACTGTCAAAGTTCAAGTTTCCCGTTAAAGTTGATAGGAGTTTTCTACCACCTGTGGAAAAGTTTCTGGCAACAGCGCTCTTGAAATCTTCTCCGCTGATTAAATCCTTTGCTAAATTTGCACCACTGTCGACCAACTGTCTTCCGATAGTTTTTGCTCCGTTTTTGAGTAGTGGCATAGCCCCTCGCATTACTCGCGAAATAAATCCTCCAATTCCTCGTCCGCGTTGTATTGTAGCGCCTTTAAAGACGCTCAGACCATTTCCATTTTGCTGAGTGTAATAATTTCGATAGAACTCTGAAGATTCATGCAGGTTATATAGAACTACCATGTTTAGTTAATTTTTTTTGAAATGAAGTGTTACAATCACCTTTCCGCTCTGAAATGAGGGGTTCCGCCCATCATCTCTCCTTATAACCACTTCTACGCTCTCAATACCCGTATTGATAATTGGCAAATACTGAACATTCCAAAAACTAACTACCTGATTAGGCTCCTTACTGTGTTCTTTAATGGGAACTATGCGTAAGAGTTGTGCTTGGATGTCCCCAACAATCTGTGGTTCAACAAGGTTTTTGTAGACGTATAATGATGTAAACCCTTCCGCTATGTCGCACTGGCGTTTGCCTTTTGTTTCTCCAAATGCGTGGGTTTTGTGCTCAAGACCCAGAATATTTGATAAATTATTACTTAACTTTATTCGAATATCATTTGCATCAATTCTGATGTAGCAATAATGTTCGGTTTTATCGTAAAATATGCTTACGAGTTTTGCATATTGAAACCAGCAAAGCAAAGTGGTGCGGATATTATATCTTCAACTGTCCGATATCTCCCTGATTTGATGTTCAAAATCTTGAGACTACAGGACTCGTCTTGCTCGATAATCACCTCCCCGTCAACAATGTTATCCCAAGAGTTTAGAAAATGTATCTTTACCAAACCGACAACCCATTTTCTCTCCAACCTCAGCGAACGATCAAGTTTAATAAGTTAATTGGCTAAGGTATTGTCTGGAAAAATATCCAGACAAGCATTTGATGAAAGCGCGACATAGAATTCTGCCATGCTACTCAATTAAGCGCTTGAAGTTTGTAGTTAAAATATTGTATTGCAACAATTAATATAGAAGTATTATAAAATAAAAAGATATAATACTGGAAGAAACTATAGTAGACATGAATTAAAGCTGTTGAAAAGATATTGACAAAAAAAAGAATTTACATCATTTCAGAGTATTGTGTGTAACAGATATAAAATGAAATGTAAAGCATTACTTAACAGGTTCAAACTAAATCATCTTGCATAATCCATTGATTAAACAAATCCAGATATCCTAACCATTTCACATAATAGACATATTTTTTACCACGCTTTTGACATTTCATCACTTTCTCAATCTTAAAGGAAATGGGCTTAGTCACTTGTTGCAATTCATGCTCGTAAAATGTGCCAAGAATTTTTTCATCACTTAGATCTTTTATCGTGTAGACTATAGGGTTTGTTCTTTCAACGCCGTCGATAGTATACACTTCCGTAGTCCACGAAGCTGTATAACTTCTTTCAAAAGTCATTCTGGCTTTTGATATTTGGACGTAGTCACCCACTCGCAATTTAGGTTGTATTTTATGCATCTTAGAAAGATACATCTTCAGCCATACATCCTCTTGGTTGTTTGCTGATACTTCATTTGGTGACATACCAATACTGGTGTAGTATCTGTTGTTATAAGAATCCATTACATCATCTAGAACATCGACGTAGCGCGAGCTTTTTTTGTAAGTGAACCACCTGTATAGTGTTGTCTGCAACGTTTTGTTTAAAGGCCGTAAGCATCCAGGTTATTTATTACATTTGAGCAAAAGTTTGCATGCTTTTCAACTGTTTTATCAGCATTTTATCCAATTTCTTACACGGAAACACTACAAAAATGCAAGTAAAAGTGGTCATATTAGGTGTCTTAGACTTGCCCAGACTTGCCCGCGAGCTTGCTCTCCGTGTCCTATTCTGACGTGGGGATGGCAAAATAGCCCTATTGTAGCGTGAGTTTATATCGCGTAAAGTTATTAAGAAGCGGGTTTGTCACAGATTCTCGTTATTCGTAGCTCAAATCACATGAATGTTACTCTTCGGGCGGCTACTAATAACTAACGTTAGCTACGCAACATCAAGAAAGGTAACTAATTTGACTGTTTTCAAATGGACTATTCCATTTCGCTAGTTTGTAACTTGCTGTAAATCACAAAATAATTATTTTTCCTATTTTAATTTCAATTATCATGTCGACCACACTACCAGAAAATTACTCTTAAATATGCAGTAAATGATGATTTTCAACCGTTTTGTGATGAACTATAGGTTAGTAGTTGTCTACGTAAAACCAAGTTTTAAAATTTGTAATTGAATCAGTGAATCACAGTATCACTATCACTATGACATTGACTATCAGTATGAGTATCACTAGTCTATGTCTATGACTCTCACTCTAAGTCTATGACTATCGCCTATTAGTATTGGTGAACTATTATTAATAATATTCAATGGTTATATTTATTAATACCATTATTAGTCATAATGATAATCATATGACAGTATCAGTATGTTATTGTTAATGTTACGGAGCAGGATCAGTTTCGAAACTAATACAGTAATACTAATAGTAATACTTGTAATATTAGTTATAGCTATAAGTATAAGTTATACCGATAGCTATATTAACATAAATATTTATATTCATAGTAATACTAATAGCAAATCTAATATTATTATGTTAATAGTTATACTTTTAAGTTATAATATAAAGCAAACGACACAAGTATTAATTTGAACTGTTGGTCTTAAAATAAAAAGTAAAATAAATATAAATAATAAAATATAAATTATAATAATTTAATTATACTAATACTAATAGCAATACTTATACAGTAATATAATTATAATAAATTTATAAAACTTAAACAACTTTAGATTTAAGGAACAACTTTAAATACAAACATAAAGATAATATTAAATAATTATAATCATAATGATCATAACAATAAATATAATTATGATTCCAATAATTATCAATATATTATATAATATTTAAATTATTTTAATTTATAATTATAATCATAATTTTTTTAGTTATAGTGAATAAATTCAATTTGACATAATAACTATAATATTATAAAGCAGTCAGTCTATCTCTAATGCTGATTGATATTCAAATTGTTATGACTGTATCATCATTCACTAACTCTAAGAGTAAGTGACTACAATTATTAGTATCAATGTTGTGTTAGAGTACTATACCCATTGGAATTTTGATATATCCATTATATTTACCAAAATACCAACAGTGCCTAATCATCGCCTTATTTATAAAATAATCACAATCATAATGCTCAAGTTAATAGATTGGAAATCATTGAAAATTATGTTGATGCCAATATAAATATGACATTGTATGCATCCAAGTAGTGATGTTGTAATATATCTTGGAAGATAATTACATTATAATAAGAGTTAAATTCCTCTAAGTAACTTTTTTTGCAATTATTCCTTAGAATAACTATAACTTATACTCATAACATTAGTTTTAGATTGAGCTACTAATTGTATTTATTGCATGTGAAGGTTAGTTATTCTCCATCAGCTGCATGAATGCGACTGGTAAATTTTGTAACCTTTGGCAGTAATAACTTTGTAGCATAAATTAGACACATTTTATAAAAATACATAATTTTAATGCTATAGCTGCTAGTAACTCTAATGGGTGTAATGATATTACTTTCACCAGCATTAATTTTTACTTTGTTCATGCTTCATAAAGCATTTTCTAAATTCTTTTTTGAATAAATTTCTATAATACATATAATGTGCTGAATAGATTACATATGTTGGGGTTCTACCTATACTGCAGCTCAGCCTACACTCCCTGCCACAAATGTTCCTAAACTACTAGCTTCATCGGGATACAGATTGATGGAGCTGTATTGATAAAAACTTCTCTTTTTAGCAGTAGAGGCATCATGAAAAAAAAGGTAAGTATTTTACTCAATAAGAATGTGGTTTTTTACTTCTACAAATTTGATAGCCTACACTATTCTATTTAAATGGAGACTGGTCTGACATAATGTGTCTGCCATTTATTAGTTATAATATAGTAAATACTATGCGGGCCTATAGATCAAATGGCTCAAAAAAAAATTAAATAAAACATTACACAACGCTGTATTTATTAGCAATGTGATACTTAGCAACTAATTTCACATTATTATTGTTTGCAAAGTTTTATATATCTACATATGTTTGTTCAATTCAGTGTTCTGAAGTAGAAGGTTCCAACAGCAGGGAAAAGCCTTGAACAAGATATTATGTTCTACATCTCCAACTCATTTTAACTTTGCTGGTCAGTTCATTGTGTATCTGGAGCATAGTTTTGTATTTTCAAGTAGTCCATCAGATAGATACCTTTGTAGGTAGTAAAGATTAAAATGTTTGTGCAATGATGTCCATAATGTTGAACTGATTTATTGAAACTAAAACTGTTCTTAATTATAACAAAACTTGACAATCTTTACATAAAGAATAATGTCCTATAATCTATCTTCATTGTAAACAAAATTAGAAAGTTCCACATCCGCAAATTGTTTATCATCATCTGTAGGTGGAAGAAGCTTGCACTCAGTTATAAAGGCAAGCTGACGGTGGTTTTCTTTGCCTTCTATGAAGATTTGGAAAGAGCCAGAAAATTAATACTCTATAATTGCAAAACCATGTTGTAGTGTCTTGTGTTATTGATTGAATCATCTAAAAGAAAAATTGTTGTATCATTATAATTTTACTGTTAATGAATTAGCAAATTATCTACTTATCTTGGTAAATATATTCAAGAACAAATACTATAGTGTAACTCAGTTTTGGTTATGTGTATGCTCCTTAAGCGAATTTACAGTAGATATCAAACTATATATTAGAGACTGATAAAGGAATTAAATTTAAGCTAACCATGATGATGTAAATAGCTGTTGAATGTGACTTCGAGAACTCTGCTGGCCATGTCAGTTCAAATACACCAGGGTGATATGTTACGAATGTCATGTCATTATTGAAATTCAGCTTTTCCAAGTGCCTCTTCACAACTCTGGCAGCATTCTGACTGCTCCTTAGCTTTCTGCGCCTGAAATTTCTTCTACTTGCACCATTCTTCTATTGGTGGAATGTTAGCCTATAACAAACAGGTGTACCAAAGCTAAAAAATATCTAATTCACTGCACTAGGATATTATTCAACTCATTTAAATTTAATATATAGCAGTAAAACAATCACATACTTGTATTTATTTTATCAGCTTTACTTTACAAAGCTGAACCATATGATTTAATAACTTGTCACCATAATAAACATTGTACAACATACAAATTGAAAACCTGATGTGATTGCTTTTTTAATAGAATATACATCACAAACATGTTACTTTGATAAGCGTGTTCATAATAAAAGTATTAAACCAGTTTGAAAAAAATTATTTTGTTATGTAATGGATCACAAAACTACATAATTTTAGACCTGTAGCTCGATGTTCTTCAAGCAACGGGCTGCTATGACTAATTAATTTTCTATCATTGCATTTGATTGTTCTACTCATAGTGTATTGGCGAGTTAAAATTATTGGTAATTTAATGTATATTTTAGCTACCTCTGTACAATCAATGTCATAGTAATATCAATTAGGTTTTAAATTTCAATAAGTTTATAGTAAATTATTGCAACTGTTACATAACATTTGGCTAGTTCTCTAGTTCATTAAATAACCATACGAACTTAATTTTATAACATGACAAAACACACAAAGCAAAATTAAAATAAGCATATTATGAACCAATGTAATTGATAAGTGATAATGCTGTTGTAAAACATAAATTATCAAATTTAAATAGTTATTATTACCATTAGTATTACTATCATTATAACAACTATAATCATTATTACTATTACTATTAGTATTAGCATTAGTAGTAAAAAATGAGTAGAGTTCAACATATACAATCTAGCGTACTATAAAAGTAGAAGTAGAACTTCTAAAACTATCATCTGCATCATTAACAGAACTATGAGTAATACTAGTAGTTGTACTAATAGTAATACTAATTATTAATACTAATAAACAATAGTAATAGTATCACTATTAGTATGAGACTTGGGCTGGCAGTGGTTATCACTATCAGCATCGTCATAGTCAAAAGTTACAAGAATTAGAAGCCATATTCATATTGATATTCTCATTGAGTTATGCATAGTCATATTCACAGTATTAGTCAATCACTGATTGAGTTAATGTCATAGTGATACTCATACTCATAATTAATTTATACGATTACGACACTCATACTCATAGTGATAATCATAGTCATACTCATAGTGATAGTGATACTTCTTCGTGAATTTAATATTATTATCATTGTTGCTAATATTATGTCTTACTCTTAGTCTAACAGCAGCTCTATGAAGAAGTTAAACATAACTGATAAAACAAATTTAAAAAATAATACTGCAACAATCAATATAATGTATATCAATATGCTAGCAACCTAATTTTCAGCTCACTTCATTAACTTTCCGTGCAGTATTGTGATAAAATAAATCTATTAATGGTGACCTTGACATCTTCGTCTAAATGCCTTTCACATCAAGCCCCGAACTAATTTGTAAAAATTTTGGATTTTTTACTTTTAAATATTTTTTACGAAAAGAGCTTCAAAATAAATTTAAAAAAAAGTGAGCTGTTGTCCACATGAAAGGAAATATATGAGCCAATTTTCTAAATTCTGGAAGTTACCAGAGGGTCACAATATATTTTTTTAAAATCTTTATTTTCACGACAAGCTCTATATATCAATATAGAAAAAAAGAAGACAACTCTTCTTTCAGATTTTTCATGTGCCACGGTCACGTCAATATCAGTGCTATTAACACATGTATTTTAATTCATTTTTTCTGGTATATTGAGTTGAGATTTTTTTTATATATTTTGTTAATGTAACTAAAAAAGTATGATCTTTCAATTAACAGTAATTGATTTTATCAAAATAACCTGGATGCCTACGATGTTTAAGCGCTCTACTATTGATGCTTTGATAGTTTCATTTTCAATTGTGAAATGATGAACATTGTTTTCTTTGAGTAGGTCTTGAACGCGTTTATTCAAAAACTTTTTTCCTTTGTCGGTCTGTAAAGCTCTGAAGTCTGTATTTGAAAGAATTTTGTTTAGCGCCGCACTCACATGTTCTCCAGATTTTGAACAAATTGGAATTGCCCATGCACGTTTAGAGAAAACATCTATGGCGGTCAAGAGGTACGCCATCCCATCATTTTCTTTTTTAAGTTTCTGCATATCAATTAGATCAGCTTGTAACTGTTTGCCAATACCCGAGACAATAGTCTTCCTTCTTGTAAACTTCCTTCTAGCTGGTTTGTGGAGAGAGTAGGCTTCTCGGCTGCGTAGCCATTTTTTGGCATTTGCGACTTTGATTTTGTAAGGTGAATTATGACGTGATATTAATCTTTTGACATCTCCTAGAGATGTTTTTATTCTTGGAGTGAAGTAAAGTTGAGAGAGCCTACTCATGACAATGCCATTTGTTTTTTATTCGCTTCTTAAAATCTCTGTAGGTGCTCACGCCCGCTCCCCACTGTCTTGTAGAAATTCCTTCCTGGTTAGAAATTTCGTTAAACTTTTGTAATACAGATTTCTTTGACTCTTGCTTAAGTGGCGTGTCAACTTTATCTGCCACTAGCTGCTTTATATCTGAGCCTCTTATCGTTTTTCTCTGATATATAATTTTACCATCATCTGACCATCGTAGAGTGTTAGTTTTTGAAATGCTGTGTAAGAGTTTACGGGCTTCAACTCGTTTCTGACAATTTTTTCCGTTGTGAGACCTGGATTATCACCATCTTCTGCTTCAATTATTAACCTTTGCTTTCTTTCGGTTTCAGTCGGTGGTTGTTTAATTACCTTCTCTAATTCCTGTTGTGGGGCGGAGGTTATTTCATTAGTTAATCCTGTGATTTTGGTTGAAGCTGGAGTACCTAACAAGGCTTGTTTTCTTTTAATTTGCACAGCGTCTCTAAAATTTTCTAAATACTGCTTAGGAATTTGTGAGTGTTGTTGAATTTTTTCAGAACCTGTAAGAGTTTCACTGTCAGCAATTTGCTCCATTTTCTTCTGTCCGAGCTTGGCAAGCTTTGCATCAGGATGAGTAAATATGTCTTTGTTGTTGGTGGCATTTTGTGACAAAACTAATTGTTGGTAATGATCATTGTCAATGAGGAAATAATTTTTATCAAATTTCATCTTTGTGGTCCAAGAAGTAATTCTAGTAACGGCCAAACTAATGTTCCTAAAAATCCTCCCTTTTGTAGAACAGTTTTCCTATCTCTTTGAGAGGTTCTGGGCTTGACCAAGTGCTCTAGTTCTACTCTGTATCATGTCAGGCGATGAAACTGGGCGAGTGTCAGTCGCACATTGCCTTTTATAATATCACTCGCGCAGTCAACCAGACTTAAAATTAAATCTTTGCTAGCTGTGGCTATCATATCAGACTTGATCGCTTTATTTGCTTTGGCTAACGCTTGAAAAGATTTAAAGTTTCTCTTAATTCTCTGAGACATGTTTCCACCGTTGTAGTTAGCTAAGTAAGGCATAATAAAAACGGTGAATTAAAGTTTTATAGCTTATTTAGCCGTGCATACAGTTTTTACACCGTCATGAAAAGCGAAATCTCCAATAAGACGTAGTCGATTATCAGTGTTCTGCTTCAAATCCACTAACAGATAGGAATGAGGCTTTTGAGTGGCGTTTTGATAGGCCTCGATCATGAACTTGGAAATATGAGGATATACTTGCTTAGCCAGATGCGATATAAAAAAGCTGTCTCTTGGGTTTTTAAATAAAAACAAGTAATGGGTGTTTAGTGACATTGTATGTTGCTGCTTCCGGAATAGGTTTTGCACAACAAAAAAAACACTGATGTTCATACGATGACTAAATTTGGTGTAAAGTTCATCCATTTGCTCATTTGCCTTGTCAATTATATTGTCTATGATTAACCATCTAGCTTCACCATCTCTAGGTATTGCTTCGTTGATGTTAAGTAATCCTTTATGAAACTTGACACCCTAAATGCTAACAAATGCTTTCTGCCATACACCGTAGCAGTAGATAATTTTTTTAGGAGGTGGGTTGCTAACAATATGTGTGTTTTTCCTGAGCCTGTAGGTCAGGCTACTATAGACTTAAATAGAGATTTGAGACAAATATCAAAGGACTCCATGTTTTATACAACAATGGTTGTTGTATTTCCTCGTTCTAACTATAGATGACGTCCAGGAGCATTCTGGTTGTAGATGAGTTAGTTGTTGTGTTTTTTACCTCTTCTAGTGCGGGTAGAGTACTTTTAAAGCTGCTTATATATTGTTCTGCAAGACCGCTGTTGTTTTCCTTCAATCCTAAGATAGTGGAATGTAGTGAGATAATTGTCACCGCCAACAGTAGGTAGGCAATTATTTTTTTCTACCTGTAATTTGTTGGTTAACTAAAGAGTTGTTTCTTACTGCAACAGTTCTTTTAGCAGAGATGAGACTCTCTACGTTTGTTAGTACACCGTCCATCTGTCTCAAGACATTCAACAACAGTGCTATTCAAATTACTAATACAGGTGCTTTTATCTATACTGGTCTTAGACCAAAATAGGGAGAGACACGCCTGGTTAGTGCTGCAATTTCCTCTCTGGTTCCCCATGAGCTAAGCCAAAAATTATGGAGGTGTTCAGCGTGAATGACTTCATCTGAAGACAATATACAATGAGATAGCTGGAAAAGATTGATGCGGAGATGGCTTCTTTTAAGTACATTCTCAGTGCTGTCTCTGAATAGTTAACACCAGTGGGGTTCAGTAGGTAACATGAATTACACCACTTTGCATCTGGTTTCAATTGATTTGTTATCCACGTGCATTCTTTTTTTATAATTTCTCTTATAACTCTCTTTACTTTTTCATCTAGATAGAAATAGAAATTCTGCTTTGTAGACATCCTCCTAATATTTTCATCAAGTTTATACGTCTTGATCCACTTCTTGTAGGTGGCATGCGTGATACTTCCTCCGCTCTCGAGTGCACCAGGAAGGAATGCTCTGCGATAATTATTATTACGCCTTATATAATTTAAACCAGCGCAGGTATATCTAATTATTCATCGGCAATATTATCAACATTATTTATCAATAACCGCTAAGTCGTTAATCACTGGCCTATCAACGTAGCGTAATGCGGGTACCACCACTGCACCACCACTGCAGCACCGCCACACAGGCCTTCCCTTTATAACATATAGAACCACCACCACAATTCACTACCCGATATGCTCCATATATACTACTTACATGTAACTGTATGTATATACATTAACATACTCAATAGCTTACATTCCATACTCAAAGACAAAATAAAGGCCTGCCAATTCTTTGATAATCATGATTATAATCTCCCCTTGACATGGAGTTGAGAGCTGCATAACGTAATGCATGAAGGATGTCTCAATTTGAACTCACTCACAAATATAATCATTATAGTGAAAGTTGCTATGGTATAAAATACTACAGCGCGTACTATCTCTGCTAAATTGCAATACCTAATATATTACATATTTTATATTTCTAAAAAAAAGAACATAGAAACTTCTGTACACCTAATAGCAGAGTAATGTAAAAAGACTAAATTTAAAACTTAATGGTTAGCAGAGCTGTAGTCCAAATACAAGGTAAAAGTAAAAGTTAATAACATTGACAAATACCAAGTATTCAACTATAAAGAACTTTTGTACAGCTAGTAACAGAGTAACGCAGGAAAAAAAAATTGACTTTGCTTGATGCTAGTTCAGAAATCAAGTGTACGATTGATGACATTGTGTCAACTGCTTGATTGTTGAAAATAAGGTTTACCCATATTTGAGCATAATTTTAACAAATTTGAATTTTGATAATATAATTAGATTGAATTGTTAGGCTATATAATAGATGCATTGAAATATAATAGTTAAATTTGTGATTAGGAAGACTGTATATATTGACACTAACATTATAAAGATTTTACCTTGCAGGATAAAAACGTTTGACTCTAATGAAAGTAAATGTAATAGAGTTATTCAACACACTCCAACACGGATAATAAATGACTTATTGACTACAAACCGCCCATAGCTTATAAAAACAGTTTCTCTACACTGTAAGGCCGATGGACGTAGAGTAGTTAGTTGATAGTAAGAAAGAAATTAAAGCTGATCAACTCATCAACATATCTTATGTCTATATATACACTCTCAGAATAAACTCTATCTCTTCACACGTAATCTTCTTCAAGACTTCGGCTATACTAACATCTCCAGATTATCATCATGTACATTTGTTCCTGCTTCATATCTACTTTCACTCAAAACACCTTGATGCCATAATTATCAATAATATAATATTAATACATGCATGTTTTATTGTGTTTGTTGTGTATATGAACATGAACATACTGTTTTTAATTTATCTTCACAATCACTTTCTTTGGCGTATAGTGTAAGGTACATTTTATTTTGCACTTCCTTCTTTTTCTTTCTGTTCTCATATCTCCATCATACTATACTATTAAGTGGCATGCAATCACTTGCTGATACTACCTCTACAGAGACAATATGCAGCATACTAATTACTATTTTAAGAACAAATTATACATTTTGCAAACAAAATTAAAGTTTGGTAAATTTTGACAATTTCCATTTTAAATTTATTTACCCACATACATGTTATGAAAGTTTCATATATTTATGTTGTCTGCTTTACCTGCAAATAAAACCTTTAGCAAGGTTGAGAAATTATTTTCCTGGTTGTTTTTTTTCATTATAAGTGACACAAATGTGTCTGCTAGTATGAAGTTGCTCTGCCCAAATTCATTATAATATTTATATTGAGGAAATTAAGGTTTAATTTTTATCAAATATGGTATAGGGTCATTCCACGCCAACTCAACAAGGTTTTTGAGGATTTTCACCGATCTGTCTCAGATTTTTCGAGACTTTAGTATGGTATTCCAAAATATGTCAATTGAAAAAATATCAAATATTAGCCCTTAATTCCTAATAGTTTTGTAGTTACGGCACTTTTTGTGAGCAAAGGTTTGGTAAAAAATCGGTACTTTTTTCATGGGTTTCCGTACCGAAGGCCAACTTCATGGGTTTATATCTCGGAGACGATTCAAGACAAACCTTTCATACTTTTATAGATGATAGTTTCACATGATTTTATTTAAATTAAAACATCAAATCTGCCATAAATGTTGAGAAAAATTTTCTGTTGCATGACGTTTTTAGGCCAAAAATTTGGCAATTTTTCAAAATTTTCAATTTTCAGGCACTTAAAACTCACCTTTTACAAAAAGCTATGATCTTGATATTTTTAGCACCCAACAACTATATTATATATATTGCATTAAAAAACTTTTAGCTTTTTACTGGCATAAGTTTCATCACAATTTCATGTTGAAATCTTAAAATTTTTAAATTATGCGCTATTTCACGAAGAGAAAACTCAATGTGGGTATATATGAATTTTTTTAAAAATGGTTTCATTTTAAAGATGTTGGTATATATTATGTTATATTAAAAACTGAACGTTTATATATTGTTCCTTCATGGAAAAATTTTGGATTAAATTGACGCATTTTTTTTCGATTTTTGCCTATATTTAAAACTACACTCTATACAGTTACTAAACATGCAAAAAGTCATAAAAAATACCAAAATTGTTTACATATTATCTGCAATCAATTTCATAACATTTAAATTTAATCTGGATATCAGTAATCTTTATGCTTCATAAAATTGATTAAACTGGGTTCATTTTAGTTAAAACCGATAAACTGTTAGAATTTAAAAGCACAATAGATTTAAATCTAATAAATGAGAAAAGAAAAATTTTATATTTATCATTTATAATTGAATGGCATATTTATGAAACTTTGCACAAAATTTTTACATAAAGTCTGAATAATATCCATGAGAGGAAGGTTGCATCATATGCCTGTAGGTAGTGCTTCTTTCCATTGAATGTAATCGGTGTCTTAACATAACAGAGTACACATTGTTTTGGTGCCCAGCCTTTATCCTCCAGGGAAGGCCAGTGAAATGAGTGGGTATGTCCATAAAAGTGCATAAATTTAATGAGTAGATCATTTTCTTCCCAAAATTTGGTTAGGACACAACCTACTCACCAGTTCTCATCATATGTGCATCTGTTAAAATGTTCTACTCTTGGGCGAACAAATTTTACCATGTTTACATAAAGTTCACCTTAGATGAAAACAGCAGTTTGTATTGTATCATTTGCTGATATTTTCTTGACAGTCAGCTCTTTGTTACCTGTAAGGGCAAAAAAATGATATTCACAGGTACCAGGCACGGCCTTTGCAAGTGAGAAGCGAGCATATTTTGAGACGGGAATGATTAGTGATAGAGAAAAAAGTCACATTTTCTATATGTGGGATGAGCCCCACTAAAACAAGTCTTAGGGATTTAGCAAATGTCTGGGAGTCACAGCTTGCAAATCCGCTTTAGTAGCTTTTCTTTTAATCAGTCCACTTACACCATCACAGGCATTTATGTCATGACTGGTTGAACAAGAGTTCCACTAAACATGAAATCTAAAATCATCTTCACGAGACACAAAATTTGCAATTTCTCTAAATTCTTATATTGGGCAGCTAACTGCTCCGTCAGAGAAATAATAAAGTTTCTTCAAGTGGGAGACATTTTCTTCACAAGATTCATGACTGTTTTCTAAAACATGCTGATGAGAACGTGTGTCATGTTGCAAAAAGTCACTTATTATACACATGCAGTAATTAGGTTTAATTTCTCAATCTTTGACAGGATACGCCACAAAGGGATTTAAGGCAAGTTAGGAATTTTACCAGAGAAACCACTGCACCGCATTGTAACAATTAGTCCTTCAAAACCAAGAATTTTCAGGCTATAGCATTTTATGTTTATAGACCTAAATATGTAAATAGCAATATTTATGTAAGATTTTCTGGTTTATCAGGAAATTGAGGATTTTTTGTCTAATTTACTTTATAAATAGTTGAAGAAACAATTGCTAAAGCTCGCATCTCTCTTTCACTCCACCCTTCACTCACTCACCCACACCCTCATCCACCCATCATCTCTTTCCTTTTTCCTGTAAAAAGCCACACGCACGCATGCAGACACACACGCAAACACACACACTGTAAGAAACCTGCTCTCTCAGTTTAGCTGGCTTGCTAATAATAAAATACATTTTGCCAGTATGCTTCATGAAGGCATCTCTACTTGATAAATTTACAGGTTGGAGCGGGGTGGTAATATATATATATATATATATATATATATATATATATATATATATATATATATATATATATATATATATATATATCTGTGTGTATATATATCTGTGTGTATATATATCTGTGTGTATATATATCTGTGTGTATATATACCTGTGTGTATATGTATGTATAATATACATGCATGAGGAGTGGTGCATGGGGAGCAAGTGAGGGGGGTGCAAATGGAAGGGCAGAGAATAATTAGAATTATACTGCAGAAAGCATGGAACCTATATCAAGTGGCAGCATCATAAAATACATTAATTCAGTCGAATATTTACTCATGAGAAAACAATATGCAAACATTGATTCTTTGGAAAATAAAAATTTATACATATAAACCCACAAGTGATAATTGTAGTAATGCTCTTTTTCTATTTACTAGATTTAAATCTATTGTGCTTTTAAATTCTAACAGTTTATCGGTTTTAACTAAAATGAACCCAGTTTGTAGTTTAAATGTAGGCAAAAAATGTGTCAATTTAATCCAAAATTTTTTCATCAAAGGACAATATACAAACATTCAGTTCTTAACATAGCATAATATATGCCACTGTATTTAAAATGAAACCAGTTTTAAAAAAATTCATTTATACCCACGTTGAGTTTTTTCCTCATGAAATAGTGCATAATTTCAAAATTTTTGGATTTCAACACAAAATTGTGATGAAACTTATGCCAGTACAAAACTGAAACTTTTTTAATGTGATATATATAATTTAGTTGTTAGGTGCTGAAAATATCAAGATCATAACTATTTGGAAAAGGTGAGTTTTAAGTGCCTAAAAATCGAAAATTTTCAAAATTTGTCAAATTTTTGGCCTGAAAACGAAATGCAACGGAAATTTTTTTTTCAACATTTATAGCAGATTTGATGCTTTAATTTGAATGAAATCATGTAGAACTATCATTCATAAAAGTATGAAAGGCTTGTATTGAATCGTCTCCGAGATATAAATCTATGAAGTTGACCTTCGGAACCGAAACCCATGAAAAAAGTAGCCTACTGATTTTTTAACCAACCTTTGCACACATAAAGTGCCATAACTACAAAACTATTAGGAAAAAAGGGTTAATATTTGATATTTTTTAATTTGACATGTTCTGGTATACCATACTAAAATTTCAAAAAAAATTTAAGATGGGTCGGTTTTGGCCTTGTTGAGTTGGCGTGGAATGACCCTAAATAGTAATATTTTGTAAACTAATCAACAATAACCTTTTGACATTTTGCAGCCAAGTTTACATTCAAGTTTCAATTTACTTTCACTGATATACCAGGTTCCCACGAAAATTGAATGATAGTAAATATAAGCTTAAGTATAAATTCGGCTTATATAGCTGGTTCATACTTTTGGAACCAGTTTATTATAAGTTTTTTTTTTTTTGTGCTATGATTAGAAAATGGTTGGTTACAGGCTTACAGCTGCATTGCACAGAATGAAGTTTAGAAGTTGCGTAACTATTTTATGCAAAATAGTGAAATAATAGATGCAATATTTGAAATAATCAATTCTCTATAGCTGCCTCACACCAGAAGCACCGTGGTGAGTGTTGCTGGATTATGTTTGCTACAAGTTACCTACATTTCGCAATGAAAACCTACCTCATATAAATTATGTAATCAGAAATAGCACAGAGTAACAGTCAAGTTTACATAATCAGTAAGATAGCAATGGCTATTAATAGGAAGGCATGCATTAGTAGCTGGTTATTATACTTAATATTATAAGGAAAAGCACCTGGCTATTAATAGAACAGTACACAAGCATTAGGAAAATTTTAGGTTTACTGGGGCGTACACAGTTTTACCCCAATGAGCAGTTATAATCTGACAACCTCCGAATGCGCTGCAGGTAGAAAGTACTTGGCTAGATAGTTTTAAAGAATATTTTATGACCTTTTGAAAAAAAATGACCAGCTGAAAACAGTAATTTTTAATAAGTTACCCGAACTGGCTGAGAAATACGAAGAAAAAATTACTAGATCAACTTTAAAGTCACCTAACATTTGAGCTGTTGTAGCTAATCATAAAATTTCCTTTTAGCTTTTGACATTAGTTTTGTTGTATTTTTTACTTGCTACAAAGACTTTGGGTTGCATTATTAGATTATTTAATAACATTTTTTTAGCATTTTCTATTTTTAAAGGCACTTTAAAGGGACAGGGGACCACAAATTCAGCTCGTCAACCATTTCATATAAATAGCCTATGTTTCATATAGCAGCTATAATTTATAATCTAAAAACTCAGACTGAAATCATAAAACTGTTGCTACTTGCTACTTGGAACAGTTTTTGGCTGCTGTGCTGTATTTATTGTACATAGTGTCTTTGCCGATAATAGGCCTAATAATAAAATTTCATAAATTTAGTTCCGTTACCTAGTTAGCTTACTGATACTTGGCTGCCAATTTATTGATAGCAACAAAGGTAACCACAGAGCAATTCAACCTGTAATTGTAATAATATTTCATTTAGGTCAATCATGATCATTTGCAAAAGCCATTATAAAATTTTACAAACATTGCCACGCTAAGGATAAAACCACCGCTGCCTTTGTGTTGTCACACATTTCAACAGGGATGAGTCACCAAATTTTCTCGTATTTTTAGCGCTCGTTTTGTCACTTTTCACATTAAAATGTTACTGTTTTTTATCCTCATGGCCATTCTAGTAAGCGTAACCAAGGCAGATTGCGTGTATGTGAAAGAGTAAAATGTTTTATTTTGCACTGACTGCACTGACTGCACTGACTGCACTGACTGCACTGACTGCACTCAGTATAACAACTAGCTGACTGCTTTACAATCAAGCACATTCTATCTAATATTGCACTCAAAATGATGACTAAGAAAACAAATACCTTAACTTTTCACATAATGAGTAAAACAGATATAGACACTTAACCAGGTCACAACAGTAAGAACCCTCAGGCAGCAGGGTTTTATTCAAATATTCACATCTACTTTCATATATATTAGCTATTCTCACAATTGCATGGTGTAAAATATTTCTTACTTATATCAACTCTCTCCTAGAAAAGGTAAAAGATTTTTAAAGTGTAAATGGTGTGAACAACTTTGGTGGAAAATAAACTACACTAAAAAATACACCTGTATGAAACTTCATGTCAATCTAGACGGGAAGTTACACTTACGAAACCTGATAAAATCGACTGGCAGCTCATAATTTAATAATGGTTTGTGAAAATAACCAGCTGCTAATTTGAGTATTTTGGCATTGAATTAAAAAGCAAATATTTAGCTTGCCAGCTATCTATTTATTAATATTTTTTACCTACAATTATCTGTAAACTGCTAGGCTGCATTTTGAACACCACTTATAAAAATTTGAGCAATTCTATCTCAAACTAGAAGTTTAAAGCAAACTCTTTTCTGTTTGAATAGTTATAGGAACTCGAAAGCCCAACCAATCTGTAAATTTGCAAAGGGTGATTTAGCTTAACAGTTAGTTTGGAGATAAGAATCTAGCTGGTTTAAGTTGTTCAACCCTAGACTGATACTTATGAATGAAGAATGGCTAACTAAACCTAGGCACCCACCCAGCATTTATTATTACTCTTAGTGTCATTGCAGTTATCCAATCAGATTTGATAAATGGGGTGTAGCTTAGTAGTGTGACACGAATAGACTGGCATATACTCAACTATTGTGACGTGTACACAAATACTAGTGAGTCAGAATCAGGCGCAAAAGCAAGAAAGTAATAGGGGTATGAGAGAGAATAATAAGCATAAGAGAGTGAATAATGTCTATAACAGAGCAAATAATAGGGGTATGAGAGTGCATAATGGAGGTATGGGACTGAATAATGAGCATAAAAGGAGGAGAAATAAGGGTATGGGAATGAATAATGACAGTGTGAGACCAAATAATAGACCTAAGAGCACAAATAATAAGGGTATTATCGAGAGCGTTTTGTGAGCATATGAGAGAGAATAATGGTTAGATACTTTATTATAAGCATATGAGATGCAATAATAAGCAATTTTTGACCATTTGGCACTCCATATTATAATACAGAACGAGTACAATAATTTGGTACGGTTATATGCGACACTTGTGTTTATATTGGCTTAAAGAAATGTCTAAAAACAAGTCGCCCCAACTAATTATAAATAATTTACTATAATAAATGAGTCCTGTATACATATTTGGAGGTTCCGCGGAACCTACTATTGTTACAAATAACCCGTACATTACGGATATTAAATATCCAGCATATTTTTATTATTATTCTAATATTGATAGTTTTACAACTAATGTAATTAAAGATTTTTTAGTCGATAAACGAATTGAATTAATGTACCCGTTAATACAATTTATTGGTGAAAACGCTCATAAAACTAAAGCGTTATATTGGACTGATAAACAATTCGGTATACATATTCGGGATAGCACCGCATTATCCGGACCATCTAATGAAGATACTTTTTACGATATTAGTGATAATGAGCATAACGTTCCGTATATTAAAATTCCATTTAATAAAACTATTGAAGCCAATAAAAACTTTTCAACAACAATAGCACTTTCAAAAACGTATCCCAGTCATAAACCCGATAACGTAATTCTTACGGATACTCCATTAACTGAAAATACTAGTGAGGCATTACTTTTTTAATACGTAACATTTAAACTCTATTATAAGTATATATAAATGAGTCCTCTGTATATATTTTGTGGTTTTTCCAAAAATATAAAAGAAGAAAATTATATCGAAAGAACCGTAAATAAAAACCAAAATAATTTTATACAAACTTTTAGTACTGAGATTAGTACGGCTTTATTATTGGGTTTTATAGTAGATAACTGAATAGAATTAACTTACGCGTTAATACAATTTCACGAGCGTCTTAGTAATAATCCTTTGTATTAGAAAGATAAAAAAGCAGGCCTAATGCTAATAATTGGAGATACGACAAAACCTCTCGAGATTGTTACTAAAGAATATTTTATTCGAGGCGGCGTACATAATGTTCCGTATATTAAAATTCCTAAATTAGAAATTATTAACGCTGGTAAAAATATCAGGCTAATATTAAAATGTTTGAATAATTTTATGAGTCATAAACCCGATGATGTAACGGCTGATAATGACGCACCTATATCTATACCATTCGAGTTAGTGTCATTAAAATTATATTAAAAATGAGTCCGGTGTATATATTTGGAGGAACGTCAAACGACATAATTAATAAAATAAATGACGATTTCGTTTTAAGAGACATTAGTAATACTTTAGATATGGGCGTTAATAAAATATCTAGAGTTGTTGATCCCGTTGACAATCAAGACGCCGCTAAAAAAAATACGCTGATGACACAAGTATACCAAAAATACTAAACCCTAATAAAAAATTAGTCGTATCGAATGAAGAAGGTAATGTCGCAGATAGTAGCTTAAGCGTTAACGATGTCGTTACAAAATTATCTAATTACGCTATGCCTCTTATACAAAACCCCATTAACCAATTAATTATATCAACTGACGCTGGTTACGTTATAAATAGCAACTTAATAGTTGACGATATTATTACGAAAACTAATTGTAGTGAAATTAGTGCTAGTTTGCTAAGCTATTTTAGCTACACTAAGAAAAGCTTTCTACAGCACAGCCAGCGCTAACTCTGGCACTTGGCAATAGTTGGTGCTAGTGAACTGGTGAAATTTTAAGACAGCAAAATAATTTTGACTGTAGTGAACTAGGCTTTGAGTTGAGCATTAACTCTTCACTGATGTTCTTTAATATGTTTTATTATACTTCTATTGACATCCTATTGACATCGTCAAGACTACAATTATTGCAATTCAAACTTACATGATCAGGATAAACATAAATAAACAATTATAAACAATAAACAAAAAAGGAAACAATATAATTAATGTAAATAACTTACTTATTTTGCTCTCTTAAAATTATACCAGTTCACTAGCACCAACTATTGCCAAGTGCCAGAGTTAGCACTGGCTGTGCTGTAGAAAGCTTTTCTTAGTGTAGCTAAAATAGCTTAGCAAACTAGCACTAATTTCACTACACTAATGTTAATAATTTTGCTATGCCTCTTATACAAAACCCAACAAATAAATTAACCGTGTTGACTAATATCGGCAGCGTTGTTGATAGTAGTAAAAGTATTAGCGTTACAGAAACAAATATAGATAAACACGCAATACCTCTTATAAATAATCCTAATAATAAGTTAACCGAATCGACTAATACCGGCAGCGTTGAAGATAGTAATTTAAAGCGTTAGCGACGTTATTACAAAAACTAATATGTCTAATTTCACTATGCCTAAAATACAACCTTCAATTAGAGGTAAATTATTAATGCTTTCGAGCAATGGTTATAATATCGTAGAAACTGGTATAAAATATATTGTTGATCTTATTACGATAAATAATATATCAGGTTACGCTATTCCAAAACTACAAGCACCGGTTGGTAATAAATTAGTGATATCAACGAGCGATGGTGATATAATAGAATCTACCGAATCTCCTTCGCAACCCGTATTTTTGAGTTATAACGTTTAAAAACTTTTGTTATAACGGGTGGCAAAAATCTCACGAATTTATTACGCTAGATTTATCTTCTTTGAAAAATAATGAAAAGTGTAGGCGCAATTTTATATTCCTAATTAACGTATTAAAATGCTTATACCCGTAGCCTATAACAATTTTTTATTAAACCATTATTTGAAGCTACGAAATAGTGTCCCAGGTCTCACGTCTTTATTAAAAATACACCAATATCACTCCGTGCACCAAAATAAGGAGATTCCCCAAAAAAGTGTCCCAGAACCAACCACTCTCTACTACTTCTATGTATCGTATCAGAATTGAGTTGAAAACAATTTATCATTTCATTTTATGTGAAAGTGTAATCTTTATTATTATACTTTTAAAAAAATAATATCTTTACTTACGGCAAATCATTTTGGTATATTTGCTTTTTTTTAATCTATGCATAACTAGGTCAAAAATAAGTACATGATACTCAATTAAGTTTTATGTTCTAGCACAACAGTAATTGCTTCTCCTTACAGTTCAACAGCAATACTAGTTATATTGTGCGCCAGGGAATTATAAAGATGTTTGTATATGTGATTTAGGAGGTAATGAGATGTCTCAGTAGCCTCAGAGCCAAGTTGAAAGTCTGCAGTTCAATTCCCATATGGGGAGTTGTTCTACATCTCATACTCTTATGGATGTTAAATATATTATTTGGGGTAACTATTATATGAATAATCAGTTTAATAAAACTTCTATTTTAATATGATTTTAAAATGTAATTTAATGCACACAGTTTTGTCAGTCAATGAAATGTAACTAACAAGACACATCTTTCTATTATTGCGCTTTGATTCATTTTTTTCCCTTTTAGCCCATGCAGTGTGGTACAAGTAAATGATGTTGATATCAGAATGTTACACAACAGCCTGTGTAATTAAATGTAACATGTTATAGGATCATATGTTGTTGCTAGTATCTTCACACTGGTCAGATATGTTTGAAAGTGATTCATGTGTCAAAAAACGTTTCAATATATCACTTTTAAGCATACATCTTCTATTTACATATTAACTTAAATATATTAAAACAACAGTGTTTACATGGTTTAATACAACTCCTTAGGTAAATTATTCAATAACCATGAGTATGTAATGATGCATGGCCTGTACTTAAATATCAAATTTCATTGCAATATTGTAATGCAAAACACATAATTATGTTGATTAATTATTATATATTAGTAATTATAGTGTAATGTAAAGCACTAATAATGTACACATACTTTTTTAATAACACTTTTAATTCTATGCAATTTTGATTTATTAAATTTTTCTCTTGTAGTCTATAAATTCTGGAGCAAATAAATTAATAATGTTGATATCAGAGTTTGACAAAACAATTTGTGTGGCATTGATAGTATAATATAATAGGATTGTTATTGTTGCTAGCATCTTTACATTGTTCCAATCTGTTTCAACATGTGACTTGCGTATCAGAAAAATGTTTCAATGTCACATTTAAGCACACATCTGCCATGAAAAACCAAATTTAAATTCAAACTGTAATGTTGAAATAAAAGTGAATAATGTTTGCATAACATAAGATATCTTTATTAGTACTATAAAATACATTGACACATGTTTGTGATAAAATAATTATAAAAGCTACAATATAAAATTAAACCTTTAAAAGTGAAAAACTTTCTGAATTTTAAAATTAAATGCAGCATAAAATGCACCTTATATAAAGAGATTATTGTTAAAAATAGAAATTTGCTGATAAATGAAATCAGAAAATCAAAAGATAAGCTCCAAACATTTTAATACTATTTTGAAAAAATATCATATCGAATTCTTACTAGTCAAGAAATTGCTTATAATTATCAAATGTATTGTGGATAAACTTTAATCCATATAAGAAGGCATACAGTACATATAAAGTATATATAACATATATAAATCACATAATCATCCCAATGGAAGCATTTTTCAAACTAATAATACTGGAGTCATTACAAGCAAGTTTCAAAATTTGGCATTATTAAAAACTTATTCAAACTACTCTCTTAGGGTAGTAAGCAGCTATTATATATGGAGTAAAGCAACATTGGAAACTAAAGAATTATAATCATTAATATATATTTATGTAAAAGAAGAGCCACAATTTAAATCAAAAAGGATATCCAACACCAAGCTATATACACGGCATGTGCTTTTAAAACCAGCTTTACCAACTAAGAAGGTGATAGCAATATTCTACAAGATGAGAACACAGCTCATGGGCTTGATGGGGAATACAGGAAAAGAAGAAAATGTCACTCAAGGAAAGAGAATTCCGAGTTTTAATGTTGGGCAGAATGTCAGGTGTGTGATGAATATTTCTGTCCAAAGTGATTGGCTAAAACTTTAATTTAAGATGCAATGAGTCAGAGAGCTGTACAAGTTCTGCCTTCATTTGTTTAATAGCAGAGTTTGTATTGACATCAGGGAGATTGTTAAAGTTCTCAAGAGATCTTTGACAATGTTCAAGCGACTGAGTCACATGACCAGTGTGTAGAAGTAGATGGGATATGGACTGGTGAACTTTACCAAGAGACTCGATGACCTCTCTAGTTTTGGGAAAGGACTGATACAGACAAAGAGCAGAGTACAACCAACACCAGCTCTTCTTGTACGATGACATCAGCATGTAACATCTACCCATCTGGTGATAGTTGTGAGCCTGCTGCATGCTATGATCAGCAGCTTTAGAAATAGCAATCTGCAGAAACTGAGCAGCTCTTCTGTGGTGTAAGGATCTGATGCATTCTGCTGATAGTCTGTTAAGGACTTTGGACAGACATTGATTACGCAATACAGAGTTTGTATAGCAAAGGAACAGGCAGTCTTCAAATTTCTTGTATTCTAGATAAATGTCTATGATGGAAGAGAATGCAGTTGTAAGATTATGATCTGCTGAACCATCACCATAAACAGCTTTCAGCATCTCCATTGACTTGGTGTAGTATTCTAGTGCCGTGTCATAGTTACCTAGTTGTTTGTGTACATCGCCAATCTTATTATAGCTGATAGCTAGATTAGAGTAGTTTGTATGTTCACCATAAAGAGCTTTCATCGTCTGCATTGACTTGGTGCAATACTCTAGTGCAGTTTCATAGTCACCTAGTTGTCTGTGTGCATCACCAATATTACCATAGCTGATAGCTAGATTAGAGTGGTTTGTATGTTCACCAAAAACAGCTTTCGTCATTTCCACTGACTTGGTGCAATATTCTAGTGCAGTTTCATAGTCACCTAGTTGTTTGTGTATATCACCAATATGATTATAGATGATAGCTATATTATAATGATTTGTATGCTCACCATAAACAGCTTTCATCATCTTCACTGATTTGGTGAAATATTCTAATGCTGTGCTATTCGCGCTCTCTTGCTTATACACAACACCTAAGCCACCCAAAATATTTGATTCTATTTCTATTTTTTCTCTCACGCTAGAATCTAAAAGATTATTTTTACACAATTTCTTGTGAATAGAAAGAGACTGCATCAGGTAAGACTTAGCTTCAGCTAGATTTGATGTCTGACTATTAATATCACCCAATGAGTAAAAAAGAAAATATGTGAATTCAAACAGATTTAGCAATGAATCTGGCAATCTAGTAGAACTTTCCACCCTTCTTAGTATGTACTCAGTGAGAGATTTGTTCTTCTCTATCATGAGATTTTCTTCTAGTGTAGACTTTATCTGAATAAGAATATTTCTAGCAGGTTTAAATCTGCTCAGACTGTTCATAGAGTCAGCTATCAGCTTTTTCCATCGTAGCATGGTAAACCAATTTGTTTCATAACTGATTAACCAACTCAGGTAATCAATAGCACTACTATCATGACCACTCATATTCAGCAAATAGCAACACATTTCTAAATACTTCTTTTCAGTGAAGTTTGATTTGGTTGTGTTATATTTTGCTCGTATACATTTTACAAACTCCTCATAACCTACTTTTCTGATATCAACTCCTGAACCAGCAGATATGCACTTTAAGGCTGTGTTTGAGTCTTCAACATAACACAATACTTCACAGATTGTCATATAGTCATGTTTATCTGTCACCAAATCACTGGGAATAAATGATTTTAGGTATTTCTCCACATTCATCTCCTTTAATGTAGACAGTAGCTCATTTCCTTTGCGCATACTTGATTTGAGAGATTGCTTTATTGGAATCAGTATTGAGCCAAAAGTCACAAATATCTTTCTTGGCACATAGTAGTTTCTGCTTTTTTCATTTCCAATTCTCATTTCAGCAGTTGGAGTACTTAGCAGGATTTCAGTTTTTTGCGTTCTCATCATAATGTATGCCATAGTTCTCATGTATATTGAGAGTCCCAAGATAATGTGAAGGTATTTCAGGCTTGCTTTAGAAATTATGTCTGACTGATAAAGTGCCTCATAAACTTTCCATGGAAAGTTTAGCTTAAGACAAAGGGCAATGTTTAGATTGGTAGCCAACAAAGTGATGTATCGAAAAATGTCTTCTTTTACTTTTACTTCTTCACCAACAAAAGTTGTAAATTCAAATTCTGGAAGAAAGTCATATTTGTGTAAATCTAGAGAAAGTCTTTCCAACCTTTTTTGTTTAATTTTATAATCATTTTGACCTGTAACTTTCTCATATTTAGCTATTTCTTCCACAAATCTTTCATGTAACTGTGCCCCATCATCAGACCAATATATTAGCTGCGACGTCATGAGCAGATCAGATATACTCGCTAGTTTTCCAGACGGTGACATCACTTCCTCTTTGTAAAGTTTTACTGCTTTTTCTACTGTAAAAGTTAGAGATCTACCCAAACCATTTCCTGTTGGTATGTTACCAGCATTTGGTGTGAGACCATCTATTCTATAGCCTACTGGACAATTCTCATTGAGACAGCCAAAAGAGTTTTCAACTTTGACGTTGAAGGTTTTCAATGGGGACTCATTGAGGTTAGTTATTCTGAAATATGTGTCAACAGCCAACTGAGTGAAATAGGTTTTCTCATCATCATTTTCAATGAGAAATGCATATTCAAGGTCAGAATACGGAGTTGCCTCACCACGAGCTACTGAACCCAAAGCAACTACAGCAAAATTACAGGGTGGCTCTACTTGACACCCTTTAAGCAACTCTGTACTTGATTTAATTATAGAACGAGAAAATTCTACAAATTCTTTGGAACACTCCTCACTATTTACAAAGACATCATTAGACAACTGAGTAGAGATTTCTAAATTAGCATCACTAAGCACATTGTTTATGTCCAACAACTGTATATCACTGTTCAAGCCATCAAAGTTAACTATTGTATTATCTCGGTATTCTTTTAGTTGTTGTTTATGTTGTCTTGTCAATTCTTGATGCTCTGTAAAAGTGAGCGGATGTTTTCCTTTGTACCATTTGTTTTCTATTTCATAGATTTTTTGGTATCTCTGATTGTTTTGTGAATCTATGTATTGCAGGTGATTTGCTATGCCATGACTCTACATAACAAAAAAAAGGGATATATATGTTAATTTATTCAATCTGAGATTGTGAAATATTTACACAAAATGTTAGGTTGATAACAAAGTACTAATGGAATGCAACTTATTTCAAGGAAATCAAGTTAATGTCAACTTTGTATAGCTCGAAGTTTCATCTCTTAAAATTTGATTCAGTTCTGGAACGCAACCCTAATTGCCTGGGTTCAAAGAGTTGAATTTTCACACTTAATATAGATTTTACTTTATTTTCGCTATTTCATTATTGTTTGAAATCTATCAACAGCCTTCATTCTAAGAATATGTCATATATTAATTACTGCGACTTTTTCTACTTTGGCTACACTTTATGTCACATTAACTGCCTATTACAACAATTATATTATCATTATAGGAAAGGTAATTTTGTCATCAAAATTAATTCATAAATAACTATTATTGACAAGTTAATTTTGCTTTTTAATTGTTTATATTGAAACTTTTATAAAGGTTCAACTTGCAGTGCATGCTAGAAAATTTCTATCAAAATGATTATCACTGCCGAACACCAGGTCACACCATATGCAGCCCCAGACTACAACTGTCAACTTCCAACTGGCATAAAGTCACCATGTTTTCTTCCATTACATGTCTTGCCAAGACATCAAAATTAATTTTTTTTAGTCTAAAGTTTGTCTAGCGCTGCAACAAAATGGTTGTGATTTAGTTGCAGATCCACCGGGTTTTGCAGATGCTATAGGAAGAGACAAACCAACTATATTGTTTGATTGACACTTTCATACAGTATTTTACCAATTTTCAAAGAGGCTCCAAAGTTGCAAACTCTAGTAGGTACATACATTGAATTGCAACAGCAGCCTACCTACAGCTCAATTCCCGTGTCACCCACGTAATTAGAGATTAGTCAGACAACTTCCAAATATCAGAACTATATAATACTCATATAATGTACTATATAATGAACGGATTTTTAGTGTGTCCTACAGTTATGAGATGAGAAACAAAAATTTCATTATCGATGATATGTTTAATGGTGAAAAATTTGTGTAAAAATTTACACTGCATGGCTACCTCACAGTCCTTGAGGTAGGTATTTGATTTTGGCATTTATGTGTTTGATTTGTTGTAATTTTAAAGCTATATATTAACACGCCAGTTCAAGCAGTATTAAGCTATATTCAAGTTCAAAAAATGTTTACTTTTTTATTAAAAACTTTGAAGATCTTAAAAAATTATTTATTATTTTAGTGTAATCTAATGTGGGTATAGTAATGTTAATCATTCTGCTGCAAATCTTTCACCACACTTTTTATAATGTTTTACCTGTTTATGTCTACAGATAAGCATAATTATTGTCTTTATTTATCATCACTTATTTATATATAATAACATATTATTATATTACTTATATACATACTTATATAGAGGTTCTATGCATTATTCGGGCCTTAAATATATACTCAAACATACAATAAGGTTCACTACAAGATGTATATTTTACCTTGACATAGTCAACCCAGTTTCCTGTTGTTTCTGCATCTTCTAAGTGTTTTGCTAAAAGTGACTCTAATTCAGCAATGTACTCCTCCATCATTCACCATGTTATGTTGCACCTGAATAAGAAAGGTAAGTGTTAGCTTATTATTTGTCATAGTATATATACATGCAGCATTGTGATGCATTTTGCAATATCTCACTTCAATTATTATAGAACAATATACATCTAATAGCATATTACCAAAATTCTCAAATGAACTACCAGGTATAGACTTTTAGTTTGAATGTTACAAGATGTGTTAGAAACTTTTAAGCTTCAAGAATATTTTTAAGTTTAATAAGTAATAAAAAGCTATGGATTAGCATTTTAAGGCTCTATTAATATAATTTTAATAAAATACTGACAATATATTTACTGTAACTAACATCCAATTTTGCAGCAGAGCACTTAGCATTTCTTTTTTCGAAGGAATTTAATTTTCAATATTTAATACTTTTGGTTAATCTTTAACAATTCATGTTGCTTTGGAATGCTATATAATACATTCTATAAACAAAATGCTATATATAATGGATATGTAATATTTAACAGTTTATAGTTTGACTATTATACATCTTTACCTTCAAGGCTATCATGCTGTGTTTTTTATTCCTTGTTTGGGAAATAACTTTCCCCTCTAGATTGTAAGTTTTACTAGGTTACCATGGTTACCGGTTCTGCAAATTATTTAGTATAAAAATAACTAATGAAAATATAGTATGCAAATCACATATACATAAATATCGATACCACTTTCATATCATAATAATAGTAGCTTACCATTCAACAGATTACAATTTAGCATGTCCTCATAAAATACTAGTTTAATATATAAGTTATAACTTAATATAACTCTTTCAATACAGTGATGTATAACTTATGTTTATTTAGAAGTCTACTGACTCTGTAACCTTCAACAGTCTCTATGTATTCAACATTCTGTGAGAATAACACTTGTGTTAATGGGTTAAATAACAGAGTGTAATATGCAACAAATATTAGAGTATATAGAAAGTATTGAGAGATGTAATCAAGCAGACATAAGCAAATAGCAACTCAAGTTGTTATTTACTAGTATTTCTATTTCATTGGTTATCAAAAAACACAATTCTATGAACCTAATTATAATGTTCATGCATGTGAAAATTTAAAAATGAAATAGCTTATTAAATTATTTTTTACACTTGCTGTTATAAAAACTGTGGCTGCAAAAGGTGAATAGAACTATATAATATATTCAACTGTTTGTTTAAAGCTTGCATAGAAAATAACATTATATAAATAAGATTTGTTGGCAGGTGGCCAAAATAAACAGTGCAAGCTCATGCATGTAGAACTACCTCCCTATATACACATATGAGTATAATATTTATTTTATAGCACTAGTCGCACAGCATATAGCCTTAGATTCCTAGCAAGATATAGCACATTATTGTACTGAGTTTTGTTCTATCAGTAGCTTTTCAATGCATTATACAAATAGCGTTTATTTTTCACACGAATTTTTGCGATATAATTTTCCAGGTTTGCATGAATAATCACAAATTTTATTAGCTCATTCAATCTATAACAACAAATACTATGTATATGTATTGTGTCATAGTTATAGCTACGTAATGTTTTATATATATATACATATATATATATATATATATATATATATATGTATATATATATATATATATGTATATATATATATATATATATATATATATATATATATATATATATATAGTAAAATGAGTGTTTATAAAACGTTACTAGAGTGCTCTATAGAAATAAATCTAGAGCATAAACATTAGAAGTGGCTAATTTATCTGACGAGTGCACATCGTTCTTGTGTACGAAACTACTAGTAATAAATGCCATTATATTAACCAAATCTCATTTTATTTCTTCTAATATATATATATATATATATATATATATATATATATATATATATATATATATATATATATATATATATATATATATGTATATACATATATATGTATATACATATATATGTATATATATATATATATATATATAGCTCTCATTTAATGATCAGCAATGACATTAAATGATTGAGCACTCTCACCATGGTCACAAACTCAAGCTAGATGATTACTCAACTCCAAGTCGCCAGTGAAATCACTTGTATATGTAGTGTAGATGTCAGTATGCGCAGGTAAGGCATGCAGGCAAGACATGAAGGTAAGACAGGTAATTACTACAGAGAGATATGCTAACAACTAATTACTAGGTAAGGGTAAAGTACACACTGACTCACTAAGCTACCCTCATGTTACGCACACTGAGCTACTTCTACATGTAAGTCAGGAAAGAATATTCCAAAAAGACTGACCTTTCTGTTCAGCTAGAGCTAGAGCTATTAGATCATACTAAGATGGTGTTTGATGTCCTCCCTCTGTCACAGTCTGAACTGAGAACTCAGTCTACCAAGAGTGATGTTTCCTGGGGCCCAGCCGGTGACACTCTTAAATCCAGACATAAGAAGCAGTCGCAAGACTGCAATTGGCTACTAGTCTAAATTCTACTTAAATAGAAGAATTGCACTAGTAGGCTTCCCATAAGACAGCTGCTATGCTAGCCCTATTGTCCATTTAGGGCTTCGTAGTTGCCAGCTGTCACAAGTGTGTGCTCACGCTTTGACAGGTACAATTGGGAAAGGCTTTCCACGCAGTGAGAAGAATGATGCAATAACCCTCCCCGGTAGCTGGCTTTGCCCCTGCTGACCTCCCAGCTGACCTAATCAATGTGTCACTGGGGGAGTACAACTCCCAATTGCTCTCCCCTCCCAGACTTTTTTTGTACTGATTGACAAGTTATAGTGTACTATGCGTGTCAACTAAGTCACACAGGAAGTCTTTCAATTAAGATGGAGGAGCCCTATTACGTTGGCTACGGTTGCAACTGTATTGGTGGGCTGCTGCCACCTGTGACTCCACCACTACGAGGGGGGTTTTTGGTGTAGGGGGTTCACCTGTATGGGTGATTCCTTCCTAGCCACATCCTCCTCATAAGTTTGAGGAATTTCCATCTAATCAGGGACAACAGGTGTGTCAGATAGCACCACTAGTGGTGGGGTTAGCCCGGACCGGTCTTCCAGCTTGTCGGCCGCCTTTTCCTGAGGTGGGGCAGTCAGGGCTGGTCGGTCGGTGCATCGGTCGTTCTTTCCTAATCTTGCCGCACCACCTCTAACTCCATGTCGACGCTACCTCGTCCCCTCAGGGTCGGACGGCGCATAGGTTCCAGGAGTAGAGGGACCTGCCCTGTTGCATCAGGACTCAACTGTACGGCTTCAATCGTGCTTCATTCTGGTCTGACACTTGGCCAGAACGTCTCACTTTATACGTGTGATTTGGTATTACTTGGGGTTACACAGTAAAGACTAACGAACTTTGGCTGTAACTTAGCCGCCTGTCCGCGCTGCCGGCGGTGACTGGTCATCCAGACGCAGTCTCCCATCTTATACAAAGGGGGGTCATCAGATTCACCATTCCTCAACTGCCATTGCTGCTCACATAACACCTCGTAAACCATCTTCCTGTGTGTAATCATGGACCTTGCTCTCTGGAGCCGGGACATGGTAAGTTAAATGCTCAGGGACCCTTGTTTCTCTATCAAGTATGAGAAAGTTAGGGGTCTCCAGCATGCTAGAGTGAGGGGTACTACGGTAGGCTCGCATGCTTTGCAGCAGCATCAAGTCCCACTCCTCCTGACTCCTCCCCAGTAGTAGACTTCTCAGAGATTCGCCTAACATACGATCGTTCCGCTCCCCAAACCCATTCCCTTGCAGGTGATATGGGGTCGTCTGACTCTGATTAACTCCCCACATCTTATAGAGATTGCTCATAAGTTGCCTTGAAACTGGGCGCTCTGGTCAGAAATCATTTTTTCTGGCAAGCCAAAATAACAGAAACATGCTGATCCAATGCCCTGGCTACTGTGAGAGCCGACGCATCTGGGATAGCCAGAGCATCAGCCCACCGCATAAAGTGGTCAGTTAGTACTAGTATCCAGTTATTACCTCTCACAGACGTTGGCGTAGGGCCCACCAGATGTACAGCAACTATATGCCACGGGCGACAGGCATGGAGGCGGCGCCTCCCCACAGTCTCAGTGAAGCGGCCATGCTTACTAGTCTGGCATATCTCACACTTCCACACCCGGAGTCAGATATCCCAGGTCATACCGGGCCAGTACCACCGGAGCTGAAGACACCTAGTCACCTGCACACTTGACCCGCTGTTTGGCCTTGCTAGGTTGTCGTCCCTCCTTCTTGGCTCAAACTAAATTGGCTACCACCCCAGGTAGCGTAGCTTGGAACTTACACAGCTCTCTGACGTTCCGGAGTAGTGTAGGGTTTGCATGAAAGGTATTAACAGCTTTAGAGGGAGGTTCAGACCGGAGTTGTCCTTCTTCCCAGCTGAAAACACCTGTTTTCTCTATCTGCTCTTCCACGTTCGAGCGAGAGGGGTCTACCATCCCTGCGCTCAATGTTTAGGCATTGCTTACACCCCTCTGTCGAGCGGCGGCCTAATCCGTCGGCATTACCTTATTTCTTACGGGGTCGGTGCTCGATCTGGTATGAAAACTCAACCAGGATTTCAAGCCAGCCTGCTACTTGGCTAGAGGGTTCAGCTCATCGACACAACCATATCAATGATGTGTGATCTGTTTGCAGCCTGAAAGTGCGCCCATACAGGTATGGCCAAAAGTGCTTGAGCACCTTGACAACTGCCAGGAGCTCTTTCCTGGTCGTGCAGTAGTTCTTTTCAGGGGCCGACATAGCTTTACTGCAGTAAGCCACCACCACCTCGCGACCATTCTGGACCTGAGACAGCACAGCTCTCATATTGCGGTCCCTCGCATCAGTCACTGCAACTACTCAAAGTCTGAGCTCGTCTTGGATCATCCTTGCCAGCTCACTCAACACTGCATAGTGGAGAGGGCTGCTGTGCCAACTGGCAAATCACACAGTAGCCTCACAAACTCTTGCCAGCACATGTTGTATCATGAAGTCACACAAGAAAGAATATATATATATATATATATATATATATATATATATATATATATATATATATATATATATATATATATATATATATATATATATATATATCTATATATATATATATATATATATATATATATATATATATATATATATATATATATATATATATATATATATATATATACATTACATTATATTGTAATTTTTACAATCTGCAAAATATTTTGTAATAGGCTAATCTCTCTACAATTTTGATCTCCAAAATAATTGTTTAATGTGAATACACAAAAGGTTTATTTAGCTCAATATGTCCGGTAATTACGCAGGTTGAAAAAACCCTGCATTGGTCTTTGACTTTTCAAAGCAAATTTTCACTGTCAGCTGTACTTCGCAGGTATATGCTGCTGTGTATTGACAGTTACCACCAGCTATAAGAAATCTCCACGATCTCCATCTTCAAATAATTTCATATCCTGATGTATTTCACTTCTACTTTCACACTTACTGTTAATACAATAATCTGCACCTATATAAAGCTAATATAGCAATATTATTACTATAATACAAACAATGCTGCAGTAGCTGTTTTTTGGGATACTGTAACTTTTAATAGCCGCAGTAACATTTATTGTTTTAGCCATTACCTGAATAACAAATGGTTATGTACTCCAGGCTGGCATCACGTGACTATAAGCAGACTATACTCTACTCATCTGTTTACAGTTGTGACACTGAATAACAAGTGGTTGTACCACTGGTGTCACATGACTAGCAGACTATACTTTACTCATCTGCTTCTTTAGAACAAGAGATGAGTCACCATAACAGCAGATGACCTCTTCCAACATACTCTCAGTCTCAACAACATTATCCTCAAGGTCGTCTTTCACCTATCAAAAGGGCAGCACCCCCTACTGGACAGACAGCTGACTACACTAGTCACTACCCACCTCCCCCTCTAGGAACAGTAATATTTTATCCACTCCTTACTTTAAGATGGTGTATCTAACTGCACTTAGATTATATTGTAATATAATGATAATTTCTCATACTGAACAAGTATACTCTATATAATACATGTGTATACTCTAATTTCTCTAGTCTACATGTGAGACATGGGAAGATAACTCTACATGAGGAGAATCTGATTACTCGTTCTATCAGCCCATGAATAGCTGTTCATTTTATTACTTTTCCTAAAATCTTTTAGTTGTTTGCATATAATATATTTTTATGTGATTTATTTTGTGTCGTTTAATATACAAAATATATATATAGTGACTCCATTATTTTCTCTGTGCAAGTATTAACCGACATTACATGTATACTGTAAAACCCTAAAATATTTTGTATTTGTATTTATTCACTAAATTTTCAGATAGTTTTATTATATATTGATATATAATATTATATATTACATGTTTATTTTATATTCTCTGTTATTAGATATTTGAGTTGTAGAGTTTCAATTTATATTTTTCTACCTTCATTAACATAATTTCTTTTTTCCTGTGCATAATATATGGTTTTAGCAGCATCTTGCTTGCTGCTTTAATGATATGGTACACAAATGTGATGTCAAAATACAATTTCATGCTTTCACTAAAGTCTAAAGTGTCCTATTTTGCATTGTTTACAGTTTGTAATCAATAAAATTAAGCTAGCAGTAGTGAAATACTCATAAAATTCTCTTCAACTTTAGAGAGTTGACATGTATACTATGTAACAATTACTGCCTAAAATGGTGAGCACTTCCACTCTTCAAGGTGTGACTATATATTACAGTCACTATATATGTCACGGCCATTGCACCTGGTCTTGGTCTTAGTCACCACACATTGGCTGTCAGAACAGAGTGACTGCATGCCAGTACAGCTTTTAGCATTTATCTTCTCACTGATTTAAGTACACTGCACAGTACCTATCAACTTTCACATATTTGTCTACTTGACTTTAAGTTAGGATTCCATAGGAACAACCAGAAGTTTCCTTTACTCATTCCATCTCTTATAGTAATATAGAAAATTATTTCTTTACATTCAATAACTTAGCATATTCCCATCCATCTATAAGGAGATGGCTTATAAATTGTATATACTGGTATATATAGTTATATAACATGGGTAAATTTATAGAGTGTCTTTTCTATGAATGTACATGAAATGTGTGGTTTGCATATGCTTACATTCGTGTGATGTATGTACTGTATACTCTTTGGGTATATTATTATATGAATAACCAGTGTAATTGTATTGGTATGCCACCAATTGTTATAGCTTTCTTGCTTTATTACTACATTCATCAAAAGCTGTTCTTAGCTAGCAACGCTGTTACTATAATTCACTGCACAGTGTTGTGAGTTCTAGCACAATTATCAAGCGTGGATTGCCTGCGTATTTAGTTTCAATTTAACTAGCAACTACTAACAGAGCTTGCGTACGATAACCTTTATTTAATTCCGATAAACATAATTATAACAGTATGTCAAAACCACAATACATCAATCAATTATAAACACGTCTAGCTACTACGAGCCCCTGCTCTCAACAACATGGTTTCTGCTAGCTAACCCGCGAACAGTCACTTGACCGGAACCTTGTCTTCCGGTCCTTCTGATTGGATAGTAAAACATAGTTATAAGTATTCCCAAACAGGAGGGGACAAATGCATTATTATGCTACGTAATCCCATTACACCGCCCCTCCAGCAGAAAGCCATACTTTCTGATAAAAACAGAAATAGTATAATAATGCAAAAATAACATAAGTAAGAAAAATCCACAAAGAGAAAGAAGAGAAATACCAAGTGTATGACATATATAAACACATAAGTAAGATACGGATAGCCAGCGTACAACTGGCCAGCTATGAAGAGAGAGTCCTGGATCGTAGGTCATTAGCAGTCAAGCATTTACACGATCACAACGTAGTATCCCGGGAACATGCGGGATGGAATTGCCAACTGTCAGCTCCTACTTTCGTAGGGATTCGATCCGGTGTCGTGCCTGCCGTGCACGTAGCCTACGCTTTAGGCGTCCTACTGAGCCCTTCAATTCACTAAGGCCCATTGTGGTACTGAGTAGGTCGGGAGCCAACTGGGTGAGTTCATCCTGTAACCGTGAGAGTCTTTCTTCGACGGTTGCTAATAGGCCTGGTTGGGGTTGGCGTCGCTTCTTCTGGAGAGTCTGATGCTTCCATAGGGGTATTGTCTAGTCGCGGTATGATTGCAGCGACCGTTTTCACCATAGGGGACTTCTGACGGGCGGCTGTTAGTAATGTATAAAATCCGGAGGATAATGCGGCCCAGGTTAAAGCCTTCTTAACCATTGGTTTGACCGCTTCTAGGTATTGGTCGTAGTTGTCCGCGTCTACTACATAGCCCTCGCCTGTGAAACAGTCCATCATGTGAGCCAGGACAGGGTATGGGTACACGTCGTGAAATCCACACGGACAAAACCGTAGCAGGAAGTGTGCATTCACATGCAGCCGTAGTCCTTGGTGTGAGGGAAACTCTTCGTAACACACGTGGCAGGTGTGTTGTGACCTACTTGGTCCCCAGGCTTCCTCAATTTGCCGCTCCGTTCGTCGCGACACCCATCTGTGTCTTCGACGCAGCACTGCGGGCAGTCCGTTGTCCATTTCCGGTCTGTTATCCAAGGAGGAGAGAGAGTGTAGGTCCTGTGACCCAGAGTTGGTCGATCGAGTGTGATCTGCAAGAGTATAACAGTGTGAGAGGGTACACTGAGTACAACCGGCGTATCCAGCCTGGTGGGTACTTAACTCAATTAGACACTCGTGAGACTCAGTTAACGAATAGTTGATCGAAAACACACACTGCTGTAACAGACTGTTAAGTCTTAGAGTCAATGTGAATTCTCACCACTAAAAATCATTACCGAGTCTCCAGCTTACTCTATTATAGTTAAGCTGATTAATACAGTTTAGTTCTCGTATCAAAAACATAACTAACTCACCCCTCGATTCTTGGCAAGCCATTGTGAATGAGAGTGGTATGTTTATGAATTCTACGTACGTCTACTCAAAGCTGTATTAATGTGGTGAAAGAGCGAGCAGCGTGGTTGTGAAACGTGACTATGACTTATTACCTCCGGCGTATGAATCTTATTTGAATTTCCGCCGAGGCGAAAGTTGATATTTTCGTGGTGCTCACAACTCCCAGGCTCTGCTCCTTTCCCCTCACGGCGTCTCGTAGGACGTTTGACCGCGCCCTTAACGGAACGTGGTAAGTCCTTGCGATACGCGGGGCCTGGCTTAGGACACCGTTTCCCAGGTGTCGTCACTAACCAAGGCGGTTTACGCACCCGTGGACGGTCAGGTCGCTTGGGTGGTGCCTCCAGCCAGTTTGTGACAAATGGAGCTTTCCTAGCATCTCCGTTCGGAGCCTGGGGAAGTGTTGTCTCCAGCCATGGTGGTTTACGCGCCCGTGGACGGTCACATCTCACAGGTGGTGCTTCCAGCCAATTTGTGCCAAATGGAGCTTTCCCAGTACCTCCGCACGGAGCCCCTCCCTTGGGGGGTTTTTGCACTTCCAGGTCGGTTCCTGACCTAGGAAGTGGCGGTGGCGGCTTGCATGCTAACGGCGGTGAGCGCACTTCCCTGAACGGGTGTGGCTTTTCCTGCCTCACCACTGCTTTGGGTTGCATACTAGGCGGTTTGTCGACCAGGTTAGCAGTCTCCGTCTGCCCGGGTCTTTCTGCACTTTGCCTTCACCGCCCTACTTCTTCAGTAGGGGGGCCGTGCTTACTGACCCGGCAGACTCCGCACTGCCCAACGCTGTGTCGTACATCACGCTCCATGTGAGGCCAATACCACCAGAGTTGTAGTTCGGTGAACACCTGTTGGGCTCCCCCATGAGCCTGTTGGTGTACCTCTTCTATCAACTCTTGGCGGATGGCGGCAGGACAGAGGGTCCTCTCCTGGTCTGGCTGGTGGTGGTTATCGGCCAAAGATATGGTCAGTAGACCATCCGGCCCGATCCGCAGTGCGTTCCAACGTCGGCAGTACAGCTGCCACTCAGGGCAGCCCTGCTTCCGTTGTCTGTCACTGGGTCGTTGCCCTTCCCGTTTCATTTGATAGACGTCGGCTACCACCCCCGGAATAATTTCCTGGAGGTGTCCTAGCTCCTTGACGCCATCGGTTGAGACAGGTTCGGCGTGGGGGTCCTGTGCCACTTCTGGGGGCATGTCAGGATCCCCAAGGTGAGGTGTAGCCTCGGTTTTGTGTAGTGACGTGGCCGTCTCTGGGCGCTGTTCGTCATCCACGCAACCGTCTGATGTTCTCCCACGGGTCTCCTGGCTGTGGGGTGAGGCAGTCCTTCGCCCGTAGGACGGCTTCTCTAGAGGACTTTTCATCGCGGTTTCCCGCGATGGCCTGCTGTTATCTTCTTGAACAGCAGGAGTACAGCTCGGTGGAGAGGTGGGTGGTAAGCTCACTGGTTCAGAGGGGGAGTGGAGGCATGGCACCGAGGTCTTTCCTTTCCGTGTCAGCTGGTTAGAGCTGCAGACAGGTGGGACTTTCGGGTGCGCGCTCTCTACAGCTCCCGGCCTGGAGGTATGGCCACCGTCTACCTTGCGGTGGACGGTGTCCCGGGAGTGGCCAGGCATAGTACAAGTACGTACTACCGGCTCTTCTCCCGTTAGGGGATGGCCAAACTTATCGACACAGGCGAGCTCCCTGCCGCCCATAATCATCGCAGATTTACCAAAATCAATGCGGCATCCGTGTCGTTGTAAGAATGGCATCCCAAGGATGGCGTCCTCCTGGAGTTGTCCTACAATGAACCTTTCCTGGATGGTCTGGTTACAGACGCTCCCAGGGAGTTCAATGATACCGTAGAAAGGGATGCACGACCCGTCTGCCAGGGTGCCATGATCGCCTTCATACGGTTCCAACCTGCTTCTGATCTGGGCGCTGAGTGTGTCACAGAATCGACGACCCAGGAGGTTGGTGGTGCAGCCCGTGTCCAGCAGATACCTGGCAGGTTTGCCGACTATCTGTCCTGGCAGGAACAGGCTGCTCTCGTGGGGATGTAGTGGTATCTTGGGTGACCTCATCTCCCTCGCCTTGGCGGAGGGGTTAGGTTCTTGACGCCGACTCGGGACCAGCTGTCGAGGGGTTGGTGCCGCGCCTTGCTGCGTTTGGGCACCTTTCCTCGCAGACTCTGCGGTTCGTCGTTTGTCAAACCTGTTGCGGGGTGGCATTGAGAACACCGGCGGCGAGCGGCTTGTACAGCCTGCTTGCCGTCCTGGTGGCCGTTCCGCGAGGTCCCGGACGGGTGTCCGGCGTGGCGGACGCCACTGTGTCCTCCCTTGGGGTTTTAACGGCGGCCCGCCGGATGTGGGAGCATCCGCGGGCCGTCGTAGTTTAAGTCGGGGACAATGCTTCTGGAAGTGTCCTGGTCTTCCGCACCCCCAGCAGGAGGGGTGTCCTCTACTAGGCGACTGCACCGGTGGCCCGTTAGGCTCACTGGCTACGCCTAGCTGGCTTTCCAAGGCGGAGACCAGTTCGGCTAGCATGTCGGTCATTTGCGCGACCTGTGATGCCACCGTCATCTGCGTCACCTTGCCCACCGCTGGAGTTTCCGCGTGAGACGAGGTAGGAGCAGCGGAGGGCTCCATGTCCACCTGACGAGAAGTCACACGGCTCCGGTGCAGCTGGCTGGCCAGAAGGTAAGCCTCCCCTTCCGCCAGTGCACCTTCAACCGTGGTGACTCCCCTCGCCAAGAGTTGGTGGTGGAGTCCCAAGTCGTTGATGGACTGCACGAAGGCATCATAGGTATACCTCTCACGGTTTACTGGCGGCAGATCGCGGAATGCAATCTGCGCCAGTCTCATAACTGTGGTAGCGTGCTCTTGTAGCGGCGTGTGAGGATCACGCCGTAGTCTTTGCAGACGGGCCCGCGCATCCACAGCGGAGATACCAAAACGGGCCCGCAGGGAAGCAAAGATGCCGTCAATGTCTGGTCCCACTCCGTACGGCTTGGCTTTGTCTGACAGCGCCGTCCTGAGCTTGAGCAATGCTATTCTAGGTGGCCATTGTGCAACCTCCATTACATCTTGGAATTCCTGAACGAATTGCTCCACCGGCTCTTCACCTGAGAAGGTGGGTACCCTCAGCCGGTACTTCTCTTCGTAACATTCCCTATGTACTCGCACTTCTGGTTCTATAGGTATAGCAATGTTATCTTCCTCACCTTCATCCTTCCGAAGGGGTAGCTCTGTGCCTCTTTCTGTCATCTTTAAATACGCGAAATCCCACCGCTGCCACCACTGTTGTGAGTTCTAGCACAATTATCAAGCGTGGATTGCCTGCGTATTTAGTTTCAATTTAACTAGCAACTACTAACAGAGCTTGCGTACGATAACCTTTATTCAATTCGATAAACATAATTATAACAGTATGTCAAAACCACAATACATCAATCAATTATAAACACGTCTAGCTACTACGAGCCCCTGCTCTCAACAACATGGTTTCTGCTAGCTAACCCGCGAACAGTCACTTGACCGGAACCTTGTCTTTCGGTCCTTCTGATTGGATAGTAAAACATAGTTATAAGTATTCCCAAACAGGAGGGGACAAATGCATTATTATGCTACGTAATCCCATTACAACAGACAGTGCGTTCAGAACAAACAGTCGCAGAGGAACATTTATTAACTTCCCTCTTTCAACTGAAGGCTCACTACATCTGCTACAATATTATTTGAACACACAATTTCATACCCTTACATTTACACTCTTGATCTAGACCACTGGTTTTGACATTTTGGATGACAAAAGATATCTTATCTGTGCATCAATTTTGTAAGTCTTATTTGGATTAATATGATGTCATTTACCTACAGTTTATGTATAAATTCTACAATAGCTAATGTCTGTGAGTTGTCCTCTCGGACCGACCACGCTATTTGCATGTTCCGGTTGAGCAGCCATGTTGCATTACTCACGGGCACTTCAAAATTGCTATTGCTCAGTGAAGGACGTGTGGTTTGCCCTAATATTATTATTCAGTCTTGTCATTTATTAGAATAGTTATATTGTTATATTTATTTGGTATTATTAGTAGGTAGTTATTTCTTCGTGTACATTAATAGCCTAGTTAGTGTTAGTCGTTCTCATTTGTAGTTTTCAGTTTAGTTGCCTACCAGTAAAGTGTTACTGGTAGGGTGGCTACTAGTGTAGTCGTCAGTGTATACTGCTTGGCAGTTTGGAAAGCCAAACTGCGTTGGCTTGCGTGGGGCAAGTCGAGGTGGCACTTGGTGTGACGCAGGGGTGGTAGGAGGTCACGGGGGGGGCAGCTTGGAGCTGCCGTCTATTATACTTTGATTACAAACACCGGCTTTCCATGTACCGATCTCAGATCGATCTCATGTCAATAAGACCATGGAAAGACGCCAGATCGATCTGAGAAGTAGAAAAAGACTGCGCGCTACAATGTTGTCTGCTAATAAAAATGATAACTTATTGATAATTACTCAGCAAAGTATTAAATAATTATGATGGCCACCTTTTCAGATGCCAAAACTTTGACTTTCAGTACAATGATTAAAAAAACTCAATTATAAGCAGTAGAAGGTAAGAAAAATGGGAGAATTTAAGTTGAATTTAAATGACTATTAAAACTTAGTTTCATTAGCTATTTTCGTTATAATTTTAAGCCTAACAGTCCTGTGAGTTTATGAATAATCTGCAAGACAGCCATTAATTTTATATAAGCTGTCAAGCTAAAAAGTTAAAATTAATTATTTCAAATTGGCTAAATTACCATACACTGAAAGCTTTGCTGCGTATAGTTTATAGCTGGGATTAAATTTTAGACTACGACTATCTTGTTTTCAACAGTAGTAGTTTTTATCACTCAAATAGGTGAGCAAATTATACTTTTTAAGTATCCTTCACTTAAGAGGAGGCAACTTCGCGAGATCGATCTGACACTCTCATGGAAAAACGATCGATCTGAGCACATTTCTCAGATCGATCTCAGCGAGATCGATCTGAGATTGGTACATGGAAAGCCCGTGAATGTCATCTTGTTTAAATATATGCTATTCTCATAATGTTTTTCTAAGCTTTTGATCTACATTGTTGTTGAGAAACAATCATGCGATCCTATCGCTAATCGCATTCATAACAATCACGTGACAATATACTAACTAATTGATGTACTAGAGTCGCTGTATACTTGTTTTACTCCTTCTCTTCCGTTTTCTGTTATACAGAACCATCGTGATGTTTTTCATTCAAATAAATATTCTATTAACAAATAATTAAATCATTCAATCAGTTTGCTCGATAAGTTAAATCAGCAATCAATATCGTATTTCGTAATTAATACTTTACACATGACAACACATTCAACAGGTTATGGGCCCAGATGTCTTGTAGCCATCAACCATCAACTACCCTGCGACTTGCTCCACAAGGTAGCTACTAATCACTCACACTGTACAGTGTCACTCACACTGTACACAAAATTACTACTACTCACTGTACAGTATTACTCACTGTGCAACATCGCTCACTGTACACAGTGTTACTCATTGTACAGTACCTCTCACTCACACTGTACACAGTATTACTATTACTCACTGTACAGTATCACTCAGCCACTGTACACAGTACTACTCACTGAGCAGTACTACTCACTTTACATAGTATTACTCACTGTGCAGTATCAGTCACTATATTGTACTACTCACTATATAGTACTACTCACTATATAGTACTACACACCGGCACACACACCGGCACACACACCGGAACACACACCGGCACACACACCGGAACACACACCGGCACACACACCGGCACACACACCGGAACACAAACCGGCACACACACCGGCACACACACCAGCACACACACCAGCACACACACCAGCACACACACCGGAACACACACCGGCACACACACCGGCACACACACCGGAACACACACTGACACACACACCGGCATACACACCGGCACACACACCGGCACACAAAACAGCAAAAGTGGTACTTAGAATACCATGCCACAAGAACCTGCACAAAAATGCGGAAATGACGCAATAAATGTCATGCCACAAGAACCCGCACAAAACAGCAGAAATGGTACCCAGAATACCAGGCCACAAGAACCTGCACAAAAATGCGGAAATAACGCAATAAATGTCATGCCACAAGAACCCGCACAAAACAGCAGAAATGGTACTCAGAATACCAGGCCACAAGAACCTGCACAAAAATGCGGAAATGACGCAATAAATGTCATGCCACAAGAACCCGCACAAAACAGCAGAAATGGTACTCAGAATACCATACCAAAAGAACCTGCACCAGATTTGGCAAAGGCCACACTGACCAATCTGGACCATGTAAATCAGAACGGAAGCAAAAGTGTCCTCCTTACCTACAGGACTATGACATAGAAGACACTGACTATGCTTGCTCACTGATGGCAAACATACCACAGTCCTACCAAGAAGCTGTAAATTCAAAAGATAACGCCTGGAAAAGAGCCATGAACAAGGAAATGAACACCCTACGTGATTCAAACACCTTGTCCATCCAGCCGCTACCTGGAGACAGGACAGAGACTGAGGGCAGATGGGTTTATGCTCTCAAACAAGGAAAAACCTCAGGTGAAACTCAACATAAAGCTAGATACGTAGCAAAAGGATTTTCACAAATACAAGGAATTGACTATGACGAAACATACACTCCAACCACCAGATTCACATCAATCAGATTGCTGTTACAGAAAGCAGCAAATGAAAACATGAAGATACATGATGTTAAAGGAGCGTACCTAAACACACCAATCAATAAGAAAATCTATCTACAACAGCCTGAAGGGTACGAAGAAACTAGCAACCAAGGGAAGCTCTCTTGGCGTCTCAACAAATCCATATATATGGCCTCAAACAAAGCAAACGCAATTGGCACCAAACACTTACCACTTTCTTCAAGGAACAAGGCTTCACACCTGGTGCCGAAGACCCTTGTCTATACTCAAAACAGGACCCTTCAGACCTTGTGCAAAACATTCAAGATTAAACAGCATAACCCTAACAAACTTTTCACCAACAACTTTGGAGCCATTGCCCTCACTAAGAGACAACCATACTTACATCAGAGGAGGAAACACATTGACATTAGATTCCACATTGTCAGAGAGCAAACCACTATAGTGTACCAACACATCAGAGGAGCGGAGAACCCTGCCAATTTCATGACTAAGAGCTTGTCTAAAACCAATCACAAAATTGCCCTGGAGCTACTAGCTATCGAATCACATGCTTGAGGGGGCGTGTTGAGAAACAATCATGCGATCCTATCGCTAATCACATTCATAACAATCACGTGACAATATACTAACTAATTGCTGTACTAGAATCGCTGTATACTTCTTTTACCCCTTCTCTTCCGTTTTATGTTATACAAAACCATCGTGATGTTTTTCATTTAAATAAATATTTTATTAACAAATAATTAAATCATTCAATCAGTTTGCTCGATAAGTTAAATCAGCAATCAATATCGAATTTCAGAATTAATACTTTACGCAATGGCAACACATTCAACAATTGTTACTTACAACAGCTTGAGTCACTATGTATATTTATGCATTACCTATAATGATGATGCTCAACTATTTTGATTTGATGTACATAACTTATATTATCTAAAACCTTCCTGTGGTCTAATGCAGTTTATATAATTTCTATTTTTCCCATTATATTTTCAGGGTACGATTCGATAGTCAATAAACTTAATGAACTTGTTGCCAAGTTGGCTAATAGATTAAGTCAATTACAATCTAAGTCATCTAGACACTGTCACAAACCTGATACATGCAGTAATGTATGTACTGTATACTCTTTGGGTATATTATTATATGAATAATCAGTGTAATTTAATGTGAAGCACGTAAATCAAAACATGCACTTTAAGTTATTGTGGATTTTTTTTTATTCTATCAATTTAATTTATTTTTTCTTTTTATAGCTTATTTTGGAGCAAATAATGTTGATATCAGAATAGTACAAAAGAATTTTTTTGTGGTTGACAGTGTATGTATATCCAGTATAATAATATATAGGTCATATGTTTGTTGCTTGTATTTTCCCACTGTTCAGATATGTTTTAACCTGTTACTTGTGTCCAGAAAATGTTTAAATATCATATTTTGGCGCACATCTGCTATGAAGAGCCAAATTTAAATTCAAATTGATATTGAAATAAATAATGTTTGCATAACATAAAAGATATTTTTATTTATACTAATAAATACATACTGCAACTATAATTATTTTAAGAAAATCGGTATAAAAATTACAATGAAAACAATTTTTACGAAACTAAGAAAGCTTCCTAAATTTCAAAATTGACTTCAAACAAAATGTGGCATAAAATGCTTCATATAAATAAAATATTGTTAAAGATAAAATTTGCTGAAATGATGAAAAATAACTAGAAAAGACAGAAATTGATCTCCTAAGGTGTAAATAATATTTCAAAAAAAACTCTTCTAGTTCTTACTATAGTCAGGAAGTTGGTTACAATTACCAAATGCATTTTGGGTAAGACATGCAACATATAGTAAAGCATACAATAATATAACGTTGTATAACATAAATCATGTCTTCCCAATAGACAGTTTTCAAATTAATGCAGAAGTCAGTATAACCAAGTTTCAAAGTTGAGTTACGTAAGACGAACCAAAACTGCTATCTCAGGGTATAGTAAATATATATTAGAAGTAGTAAAACAACACAGAAAGCTAAAAAAATTATAATCATTAATATCCATAATGAATTTACATGTACATAAAAATAGAGCCAAAAACTATTCTGATGTCAGTACCATAATGTTTCTATACATGTATTTGTGAAACCAAAATCGACAACTAAAGAACTGATGACATAACTTTGCAGGCTGAAAGCATCACAACACACAGGATTGACACGAGATACAAGAAAAGAAAAAAAAATGTCGGCCAAGGAAGGGCAAATTCTAGTTTGAAATTTGTGCAGGAAGAAAAGTGTGTGGTCAGCATTTCTGTTAGAAGTGATTTGTTAAGATTTTAACAAGATGCAAAGACTCAGTGAGTTGTAGAAGGTGTGTCTTTAAATTTTTGACATCAGAGTTTGTTTTGACACCAGAAAAATTGTTAAAGTAGTCAAGAGATCTTTGACAATGTTCAAGGGACTGAATCACATGACCAGTGTGTAGATGTAGATGAGATATGGACATGTGAACGTTACCAAGAAAAAAAATGACCTCTCTGGTTTTCGGAAAGGACTGATACAGACAGAGAGCAGAGTACAACCAACACCAACTCTTCTGGTATGATGACATGAGCATGTAACATTTACCCATCTGGTGGTAGTTGTCAGCCTGCTGCATGCTATGATCAGCAGCTTTAGAAATAGCAATCTGCAGAAACTGAGCAGCTCTTCTGTAGTTTGATGATCTGATGCAATTTGCTGATATTTTGTTGAGGACTTTGGACAGACATTGATTACTCACTACAGGAGTATCGCAAAGGAACAGACAGTCTTCATATCTGTTGAATTCTAGATAAATGTCTATTATAGAAGAGATTGCATCTGCAAGATTAGGATGTGCCGAACTTTCACCATAGACAGCTTTTAGCATTTCAATTGACTTGGTGTAATGTTCTAGTGCTGTGTCATAGTTACATAGATGTTTGTGTACGGCACCAATTCTACCATAGCTTGTAGCTATGTCAGGGTGAACTGTATGTTCACCATAAACAGCTTTCATCATCTTCATTGACATAGCATAATAGCCTAGTGCTGTGTCATAGTTAGCTAGTTGTTTATGTACGTTGCCAATATTACCATAGCAGATAGCTATACTGGGATGGTTGGTATGTTGTCCATACACAGTTTTTTTCATGTTAATTGACTCTGTATAGTATTTTAGGGCTGTGTCATAGTTACCTAGTTTTTTGTGTACATCACCAATGTTATTATAGCTAATAGCTATACTAGAGTGACTTTCATGGTCACCATAAACAGCTTTTTCCATTGCCAAAGACTTGGTGTAGTATTCTAGTGCCGTGTCATAGTTATCTAGTTGTTTGTGTACATTACCAATATTACCATAGCTGATTGCTATACTAGAGTGGTTTGTATGTTCACCATGAACAGCCTTCAACATCTCCATTGATTCTGTGTAATGCTCAAGCGCTGCATCATAATTGCCAAGTTTGGTATGTACATCACCAGCTTTACTATAGCTAATAGCTATACTGGGGTGTTTTGTATGCTCACCATAAAGATCTTTTTTCTTCTTCATTGATTTGATGTAAAATTCTAGAGCTACATCATAGTTGCCTAATTGTTTTTGTACATCACCAATGTTATTATAGCTGATTGCTATACTAGAGTGGTTTGCATTTTCACCATAGACAGCTTTCATCATCTCTGTTGACTTGGTATAGTATTCTAGTGCTCTGTTGTAGTTACCTAAGTACTTTTGTACATCACCAATATTGTTATAGGTGACAGCCATAGTAGAATGGTTTGTATGTTCACCATAAACTGCCTTCATCATCTCCATTGACATAGTGTAAAATTTTAGTGCTGTGTCATAATTACTTAACTCAGAGTGTACATCACCAATTTTACCATAGCTAATAGCTATGGTAAAGTGGTTCGCATGTTCACCATAAACTGATTTTATCAGTTCTAGAGATTTAGTGAAACACTCTAAGGCTCTACTGTTTTTACTCCTGTTTTCATGTACAATTCCTAAGCTGTTTAAAATCCTTGATTCAACTAGTTTGTGTCCACTTGCATCATGGAAAAACATTTTGTCACATAATACTCTGTGCATATCCAGAGACTGCATCAGGTAATATTCAGCTTCAGCTAGATTTGATAAGTGAGTATTAGTTACACCCAGTGAGTGCAAGAGATCTGATGTGAATCGAAACAGATTTAGCAGGTATTCGGGCAAGTTAGTAGAAACTTCTACTTTTCTTAGTATGTACTCAGTAAGAGATTTGTCTGTCTCTATAATCATGAGCTCTTCTAGTGCAAACTTTATTTGAATGAGAATACTCCTAGCAGATTTATATCTGCTCAACCTATTCATACAGTCAGCTATCAGTTTTTTATAAAGCATTACACCATGGCAACTTTTCTCATAACTAATTAACCAGCTCAAGTACTCAATGGCACTATTATCACACTCACTGGTAATCAGCAAATAGCAGCACATTTTTAGATACTTTTGCTCTAGATAGTCTGACTTGTTTGTGTTATATTTTGCTCGTATATGTTTCACAAACTCTTCGTATCCTACACTTCTAATATCAACACCTGAACCGGTAGATATGCACTTTAGGGCTGTGTTTAAGTCTTCAACGTAACACAATACTTCACATGTTGTCATATAATTATTTTTATCTGTCACCAAATCACTGGGAATCACTGAGTTTAAGTATTCACTCACACTCTTCTCATTTAATGCTGACAGTAGCCGATGTCCGTTGCGCATACTTAATACGAGGGATTGTTTTATTGGAATTAGTATTGAGCCAAACATCACAAATATCTGTCTAGGCACATAGTAATGTTTAACTTTTTTATTTTCATTTTTTATTTCAGCTGTTGGAGTACTTAGCAGGATTTCAGCTTTTTGAGTTCCCATAGTGGTGTATGCCATAGTTCTCATGTATATTGAGAGTCCCAAGATAATGTGAAGGTATCTCAGGCTATCTTTAGAAATTATCCCTGACTGGCAAAGTGCCTCATACACCTTCCATGGAAAGTTCAGTAGAAAACACAGGCCAATGTTTAGATTAGTAGCCAAAAGAGTGATATAACGGAAAATGTCTTCTTTTACCTTCACATCTTCACCAGCAGTTTTAAATTCAAATTCTGGGAGAAAATCATATTTCTGTAAATCTAGAGAAACTCTTTCCAACCTCTTCCGTTTGATTTGATAATCATTCTGAGCTGTAAATTTTTCATATGTAGCTATTTCTTCCATAAACCTGCCATGTAACTGTGCTCCATCATCAGAACAGTATATCAACTGTGATGTAATGAGCAGATCTGAAAGACTTGCTAGTTTTTCAGATGGTGACATCACTTTCTCTTTGTACAGTTTCACTGCTTGTTCAACTGTGAAAGTGAGACATTCACCCAATCCATTTCCTGTTGGTATGTTACCAGCATTTGGTGCAAGACCATCTATTCTATATCCTACTGAATAGCTCTCACTGAGACAGTCAGGAGAGTTTTTAAGTTTAATTTCAAAGGTTTTCAATGGAGACTCATTGAGGTTCGTTATTCTAAAATATGTCTCAACAGCCAGTTGAGTGAAATAATCTTTCTCATCCTCATTTTCAATGAGAAATGCATATTCAAGGTCAGAATACGGAGTTGCCTCACTACGAGCTGCTGAGCCCAGTGCAACTACAGCAAAATTACAGGGTGGCTCTACTTGACACCTTTTAAGCAACTCTGTACTTGATCTAATTATTGATCTAGAAAACTCTAAAAATTTTTTGGAACACTTCTCACTGCTCGCAAATACATTATTAGACAACTGATGAGATATTTCTAAATTAGCATCACTAAACACATTGTCTATGTCCAACAACTGTACATCACTATTCAAACTGTCAAAGTTAATGATTGTATTCTCTCGATATTTTTTCAGTTGTTGTTTATGTTGTCTTGTAAATTCTTGATGTTCTGTAAAAGTGAGCGGATGTTTTCCTTTGTACCATTTGTTTTCTATTTCATAGACTTGTTCGTATCTCTGACTGTTTTGTGAATCTACGGTTTGCAGGTGGTTTGCTATTCCATGACTCTACATCACAAAGGAGAGACAACTGCTTATATTTACACTTATAAACTGCTGTAAAAGATAAATCTTAAGTTTAACTAATGAGTTTTCTAATATAAACTTCCTTAAACATTAACAGTGTCAAGTTGATAACAGAACAGTGAGTAAAATAAAAAAGATTTCAGCTCACTTTAGTGTGTGATATTTTTGTGGGTTGAATAGAACTAGTGCCTGAACATACTCTTTGTTAGAGAGAACAAGATGTATTGTAAAGGTGAAGAAATCTTTATTTAATCGAATGATATAATATAGTGAACGTCCTCTGCCAGTGAGCTCCAGTAGTAGACTGAACTACACTGGAGCTCGCTGGCTTTTATATACAACAAGATACAGTGCTTTCCCTTTGTTGCCGAGATCGGAGGTCCGAAATGCCGAACTTCGGCATTTCAGGCGTCCAAAACGCCGAATTTCGGCATTTCAGCAGTCCGAAACACCGAATTTCGGCACTTCGGGCTTTCGGTAGCCCGAAATGCCGATTTTCGGTATTTCGGCATTTTGGAAAGCCGAAATGCCGATCTCGGCAACCGGAAACAAGTACATGCCAAATCCATTACACACACCCCCCATCAGAAAGCATACTTTCCGATAAGAGGAAATGTGATTTTAGCAACAACAAAACAAAAAAAACAAAATGAAGCAACGTTGGGGACAACACAAGAAATGATATGTCAGGTAAAAAAACAATCAACAGCATGCGACACATAAGCTTTAATATCATGTAAGTAATAAACAAAAGTAATATCATGCAAAACAATAAACAAAAGTAATATCATGCGAAGCAATAAAATAAACATGCTCCCTCCACCAATGTCAATATAAAGAACGGCCCTATTGTTGGTCGGTATCGCGCGCCCGCTCCAGACGGCTCACTCGTCGTCTCAGCTCTCCTAACTCGTCCTCGTATCATCTCAGGCGCCGGCGCAGGGACCGGACCTCCTCCTCCAGTGGCAGGGATGCAGCGTGGCTGGTGACGCTACGCTGGGGCTGTCCTCTTCTTCCCGTCGCCGAGGGTCGCTGGCTCAGGCCCGGGGACGCGGACCTGCCTCCTTCGACCCGTGCCAGCACGACCCGAAGTGGCTGGGTGGCCGCTGGTTGAGGCGTCGCGACGGGCTCCTCCTCTACCTCCCTGATTGGGCGGCATGCGGGAAACTCTTGGGCAAGGGTAGCCCGTTTGCGGGGGTCCGCAACGTGGGGCAGCACCAGGTCCCGGAATTCGAGGAAACTGGCCTGGTCCACTGCAAACGTGTGGCCCGTGTGGCAGCGCGAGATGCGCTGGTGCCTCAGCACGTAATTGCGCTGATAAGAGAATTCGCCACACGAGCAGAATACGTTAATGTAATGCTGCGGGGCGTGAACTCGCAGCCGCCGTGTGGAGGAAAACTTCCTCCGACACTGCTGGCAGATGCGGTTGCCCGGCTCGCCGCACGTCTGACCAATTTTTAAGTTGGTCCCTCGGGAGATCCAGTACTGGCGGGCGACCAAGGCCCGAGGCAAGGCCAGTATCTGGGAGTCATCATCTCTCTCCGTGGGTTCCCCACCGAGCAGTATGCCCAGTTCTTTCCCGGCCGAGAGTTGGAGCTCGACCGGGTTAGACCCAGGGACACTGACGGTGGTGGGAGGCATCCCTGTCGGTGGAGTGGCGCCCTGTTGGCTGCTGAGAGCCGGAACAGGGGCCAGGGAAGGGGGGAGTTGGTACAACTCGACCCCACCATACTATTTCCTACAACAGATAGAAGAGGCTGTGACAAGCCGATCTCTCTATCGCCGAATTCGGCATACTCTTATACGGTACTAAGCTACATACTGGGGGCCGAGATGAGTCTGAAAGTGTGACCAAACCCACGTCTTGGTCCAACAAGAAATCGTGGACAGGGTCACCTTCCAGATCCATCTCGGTATCTGGCTCTAATAAGTCAGATTCTAGAGAATCTAACAAACTCCAATCAACATTAGTTTGGTTAGACTCCGTTTGTGGAGGTTGTAACCGTAAAGGAATACCTGTGGTGATGTTAGTAGATTCGACGAGTGTGGAGTCCATGTTTGAGTTAGAGTTCGATTGTAGTTTAAAATCAGAATTCAAATTTTGAATTTTAATTTCTAAATTGCGTGTTGCTTGTGCGATGGCTGTAGTAATAATGGCCGAGCCCCGTGTTTTAAAATTATTACCTGCAGCGGCGATGGCCACGTGACCCGTGGGAATTCCCATCAAATTTTGAAATGATAACTCAGGTAATCGCGTGCCCACCAAATTTCGGTCTGAGTTTTTCATCTGTTGGTAAAATTTTTGTGAGTCTTTGAGGGAATCGTCACTCAAGGTAGGATAGTATATGGAAATATGAGAGCTAAGACTACGAGGGGGTACTTCAAGGCGTCCTACTGCATAATCTGCTAAGTATCTGGGGGGTCTTCTGTCTCTCTGGCTTCTCTCAAGTTGAATGGGTTCTGTCAGGGCTTGCGATTCTTCGACTACTGTAACAGGAGGGGTCCTGTTGTCATCAGTGTTATGGGCGAGGACGCCTCTTTCCAGTTGGGGCGGTACCTCCGAGGCCTGTGATGGTGGTAATTGTTGCCCCTGTCTGTTGCCGTTCCAGTAGAGCGGCCTGTTCACGTGCTCCAAGAGGGGTGGGGCCTGACCCACTGCGTCCGGGCTGGCATGGTACGGCTTCAGGCGAGACCTGTCCAGAGCGCTCCACACGGTACGTGTGGTTGGGCAGCACCTCCACTACGCAGTAGGGACCGACGAACTTGGGCTGAAGTTTAGCCCACTGTTTGCGTCGCCTATGGTAGCTCACCATCCAGACCCAGTCTCCCACCTGGTACAACGGGGGCTCCTCTGAGTCCTCTGTGCGGGTCTGCTACTGTTGGGTATGCAGTGCATCATGAGCTTTGCTCATGATGTCTATCAGACCCTCCACGTATTCGTGTACCGGTAACTCGGGGGCAGGAACATGGTATGTTAGGTGTTCCGGAACCCGCGTCTTTCGGCCTAGCATCAGGAATTTTGGGGTCTCCTGTGTGGTGTGCTGCGGTAAGCCCGCATGATTTGCGGCAGCACCACGTCCCATTCTTCCTGACCTCGACCAAGGAGCAGGCTCCTGAGGGCGTCACCCAACATCTTGCTATTCCGTTCGACGACTCCGTTCCCTTGCGGGTGATATGGGGTGGTCCGACTCTGGTTCACCCCCCATATCCGGCAGAGGTCTCCCATGAGCTGGGACTGGAACTGGGCACCCTGGTCCGTATGTATCTGCTCGGGTAAACCGAGGTAACAGAACACATGTTGGTCCAGGATCCGGGCCACCGTGGGGGCTGTTGCGTCTGGAATAGCCAGAGCATCTGCCCACCGGGTAAAGTGGTCCATGAGCACTAGTATCCAGGTGTTCCCTCTGGCGGATAACAGCATAGGCCCGACGAGGTCTACCGCCATGGTCGACCAGCGCACAGCCGGCGTCAACCAGTGGTTTCCGTGGGGCGGCCATGCTTTCTAGCTTAGCAGACCTCGCATTGCCGTACCCGCAGTCGTACGTCCCGAGTCATTCTGGGTCAATACCAACGCAGCCGCAGACACCTGATGACCCGACTGACTCCAGAATGAGCCTGCTTATGGGTGTCCCAGATCAGTTCCCGTCGGAGGGCGCGTGGGCAGAAGACGCGGTCCCTCTCCTGTTGACGGTTGTCTGCTGCTAACGCTATCATCAGGAGGCCATCAGGACTGACCTTGAGGGCATCCCAGCGACGACAGAGAAGTTGGAACTCAACGTCTCCCTGCCGCTGCTGTTCCTCGCTAGGTCGTCCGCCCTCCTTCTTGGCCTGGAAAATGTCTGCTACCGCGCCGGGTAGCGTCTCCTGGAGTCGGCACAGCTCCTTGACATTCTGGTACAGAGTGGGGTTGGCGTGGAGCGCCTGGACGTCGTCTGAGTAGGTTTTGGGCCGAAGATGGCCGTGCTCCCACCGGTAGACGGCGCCTTCCTCTAACTCTGTTTCCACGTCAAGGCGAGCGGGTCCCCCGTCCCGCTTTTCAATGTGCAGGCATTGCTTACAGTCCTCTACCGGCCGGCGGCTCATGCCGTCGGCGTTCCCGTGCTTCCGGCCAGCACGGTGCTCTATCCGGTAAGAAAACTCAGCAAGAATCTCTAGCCAACAAGCTACCTGGCTCGAGGGCTCTGCACGTTTACACAACCATATCAGTGATGCATGGTCTGTTCGCAAACGGAACGTTCTCCCATACAGATATGGCCAAAAGTGCTTGACCGCCTTGACTACTGCTAGGAGTTCCTTCCTAGTGGTGCAGTAGTTCTTCTCGGCGGCCGCGAGAGTCTTGCTGTAGTAAGCCATGACCACCTCACTTCCACCCTGGACTTGAGACAGGACAGCTCCCACGCTGTGGTCGCTGGCGTCGGTGTCCAGGATGTACTCCTTGGCTGGATCAGGATACGCCAAAATTGGCGCCTCCATTAGCTGTTGCTTGAGGTGGTCAAATGCTTGCTGCTCCTCCTGCGTCCACTGCCACTGGACCCCCTTTGCGGTCAGCCGGTTTAACGGCTGAGCCACTCCTGCGAAGCCAGGTATGTACTGCCGGTAGTACCCTACTAGGCCCAGGAATGCGCGCAACTCAGGGAGGTCACGGGGGACAGCCCACTCCTTCACAGCCTGTACCTTCTCTGGGTCAGTAGCGACCCCATCCCGGCCAACCACATGGCCAAGGTACGTGACTTCCGGCTGCAGGAGTGCACATTTGGAGGGCTTCAGCTTCAGTCCAGCTGCCCGGAGACAGTCAAAGACCTCCCGCAGACGACTGACATGAGTCGAAAAGTTTGGGGAGATGACAATGACGTCGTCCAGATAGATGAGGAAGGTCTTCCAGTGTAATCCACTGAGGACCTGCTCCATGAGCCGTTGGAAAGTTGCCGGGGCGGACGTTAGTCCAAATGGCAGTACTTTCCACTTCCAGAGCCCGTCGCGAGTAATAAATGCTGCTTTGCCCTGGGCATCAGGACTGAGGGGCACTTGCCAGTACCCGCTAAGCAGATCCAAAGTACTGAAGTACTTGCTACCCGCGAGGGCATCCAGAGACTCATCTATCCGTGGGAGAGGGTAGGCGTCTTAGATGGTAACGCTGTTGAGTCTGCGGTAGTCCACACAGAACCTCCAGCTACCGTCCTTCTTCTTGACCAGGACTACTGGAGAGCTCCACGCACCGTGGGCAGGCTCAATCAGATCCCGGTCGAGAAGATCTTGCACCTGTCGGCTCATCTCCTTCTCTTTCTCCGGGCCTAGACGCCGGGTGGGCTGCCTGATGGGAGTGGTGCCGGCTGCCAGGGGTATCTTGTGAGAGATAACCTTAGTCAGCCCCATGTCTTCATCACCACGACTGAAGACATCACTGTACTCCGCGAGTAGTTGAGCCAGTACTTGGCGTTCAGTACTACTCGTACAGTTGCCGCACGCTCCATCGTACAGGTCAGCCATATGCTCCGGGACTGCTCTTTGGCTGGTGCGAGGGGGGTTTCCCTGGGTATCGGCCACTGTTTCCAGTGCCGGACCCACATCCGCGTCCTGGATGGAGTGGTACTTCCCCACCAGCGCTCCGGCCGATAATCGGACAGGTTCCGTGAAGGGGTTGATACACTGCACGAGGAGCTCTTGCCGACAGTCTAGCCGATTCAGGCTGTTTGCTAGTCGGATCGCTCCGTGCGTTCCCTCAACCACCCCCAGGTCAGCGATCTCCTTGCAGTTGACTCTGCAGCGAAGAGTCGCCTGGGATCTTCCCGGAACTGTGCAGTCCCGCACTACCTGGACTCCGCCCACCAAGGGCCTGGCGAACTTGTCAACACAGACAAGTTCCTTCTCAGCCATTACCACCACTGACTTCTGGAAATCCATGTGACACTGGTGTTTCTCCAGAAACGGCATTCCCAGGATGGCGTCCTCCTTCAGCTGGCTGACTATGAACGTCCCGTAAATTGCTTGATCACGGATGCGTCCAGGCAGTGAAAGGATGCCGTAGAAGGGAATGCATGATCCGTCCGCGCACCTTCATACGGCTCGAGGCTCGCCCGCTCTCGGGCACCAAGAGTGTCAAAGAGACACCTACTCAGCAGATTTGTAGTGCACACAGTGTCCAGTAGGAATGTGGCAGCTTTACCCGAAATTTTTCCGGGTAGGAAGTAGCTGCTTCCATACGGTTGGGTGCTCCCGGAGCGGTTAGTCTCTGGGAGAGACACAACTTGGGTCCGCACAGCGGGCCTCCTCGTTGTCTTAGAGACAACGGGGGTTTTCTGAGGTCGGGAGGGCAGCTTGGGGTACTCTTGCGAGTAAGCTGAGTCCTCCTCCTTGACTTCCTCGGGCAACCCCGCGAACCGGTTATGGAGTGGCCAGGCCGGAGGATCGGGTAGACCTTGCGGTCTCCGAGATCTCCGAGGTGCCTGCCATCCTACGTCTTCTGACTCCATCCGGGTGTTGAGTGGCATGACCGGAGGATCGGGTAAACCTTTTGGTTTCCGAGATCTCCGAGGTCTCTGCCATCCCATCTCGTCAGACGCTGTAGGGGTCTTCTTGGTCATTCCCTGACCCCTCCCCCGAATGGGGTTGGCTGGGGGCCCACGGTCGGCGGAAGTTACTGTGAGCCTTGGTTGTTTAAAGGCAAGCTACCTTTGGGGCAATGTCTCTTCACATGCCCAGACGCTCCACATCCGCAGCAGGTAAGCTGCGAGGGGCGGACAGGGTCGTCCCATATTCAGGGAGCCCGCCTATCCGCCTGGTTTTGTTGTAGTTCGGTTACCGTAGCCTGTAGACCCTTCATCATGTCTACTAACACGGCGAGCTGCGCCTGTTCTGGCGACGGAGTCGTTGCTGCCGACACTTGTGGAGTTACGGGTGTGGCGTCCTCTGGGTTCCCCTCGGCTACCTGGTGTGCGGTGAAGCTCCTCTTTTGGAGCCCTTCCACCTGGAAATATGACTTGCCCATCTCCAGGGCTTCTTTCAAGGTGCGAACTTTGGCGGCCAGCCAGTAGCGCTGCAGGCCAGAGTCGTTGACGCTTTTAAAGAATGCGTTGTACACCAGGCGCTTCCTCTCTGTACCTGTGGCGTGGCTGTAAGCAGCCTGGGCCAACCGTTCCACCGTGTTGGCATGCTCTTCTAACGTCGTCTTGCGGTTTCGCCTCAGTGCCTGTAGGCGATCCACAGCCTCTTCGGATGTCCGGCCGAATCGGGCCCTGAGGGCCCGCAGGATATGGGCTTCATCAGGCCTAAGAGCAAAGCTCTTCGCCTGGCCTGTCAAACAGGACCGGAGTTGAAGTATGCGCACCGGGGCTGGCTATTCAGCGATGGTGGCCACATCTTCGAACTCGCGGATGAACTGCTCCACATCCTCCTCCCCTCCGGAATTCGGGAGCTTGAGGCGGTACCTGTCACCAGGTGGCGCCTGACTTGGCTCCCGCAATCCCTGGAGGGCTGCAACCAAAGCCTCTACCGTGAGGGTTGGTGTCTCCGTCTCCGTTGCCCCAGGGGCTGTTTCCCCTGGCGGAGCCATCTCGTTCCCCTTTGGGAACTAGTTATTCAAAATCCCACCGCTGCCACCAATGTGATATTTTTGTGGGTTGAATAGAACTAGTGCCTGAACATACTCTTTGTTAGAGAGAACAAGATGTATTGTAAAGGTGAAGAAATCTTTATTTAATCGAATGATATAATATAGTGAAGGTCCTCTGCCAGTGAGCTCCAGTAGTAGACTGAACTACACTGGAGCTCGCTGGCTTTTATATACAACAAGATACAGTGCTTTCCCTTTGTTGCCGAGATCGGAGGTCCGAAACACCGAATTTCGGCACTTCGGGCTTTCGGTAGCCCGAAATGTCGATCTCGGCAACCGGAAACAAGTACATGCAAAATCCATTACAAGTGTTATTTTAATCTTGAATTACTATAATTTGCGCAAAACTTTGATAGGCTGAGATCACCAATTTCGTTACAGCTACTGTAAATTTATATTTTACCCTTTGTTGTGCTGAATTATCATTATTCAATTATTGTTTAAATTTGGTAGCTCTCCTCCTTTTATATATGTTCGACTCAGTATATTTCGTATTTTCTAATGTTTATTACATGTATTATGTTAATGTTGTTGTAACTTGCTCAATTTTTTAATTTCAAGTATTATAAATTTGTTTTTGAAATTGATATTGAAGTGACTATCACTGTGCAACAGCAACCTTGCTCTCTCACACTACATGCAAGTGTCAATTTCCAACAACTCCTACAGTCACCATCTTTTTTCAATATACGAATTGCTAATACATCTGCAGGACTGAGCTGCTTGCATTTTAAAGTTTTTATACTACTGCTGTTAACTGACTGTATCTCAACTACAGTTTAACCATGTTTTCAAAACATGTTAGCAACTGAAAAACTCTAATCATACCCTAGTTTGATGTATATCCCACACTGACATCTCTAAAATTCACATTTACATTCATTCACTCATGAGTGTGAATTAATGTGCTTGTTAATGTACTCAGAATTTTCTACTCAGAAGAGACCTCTGAGTCGGTAACTCTGATATATACATGAAATGACCTTACAACAACTGCCTATATATGGCATGCGCGCAGCTCAGTTCAATAATGAAACTCCATGTGACTGAAGACAATTTATCACAAATGTCACAAATATCAATTATTATTAATACTTAGTTTCACAATATTTTATAAAAGGCTATAGAGATTCTATGGAATTACTTTTTTGATGTGTTAAATGGCCCCAAAAATCTTTACTATAATATCTACTTATTTATATGCATCATGGCATCAGTAAGACAATGTTCGAGAATTAATCTTCTGTGTTTTTGTACTGAGGTTTCTTATTTTGTGTTATTTAGTTTACCAAAATTTCACACAAAAGAATTTGAAGAGTATGTTTAGTTTTTTTACGGAATATGTTTTAGTTTAGTGATAAAATTAGGCTGCTCTAATTTAAAAGCAGTTTTGTCTTTTATAAAACAAATACTAGAGACTTGTAGGAGTGCATGGAGATACTTTACTTGTATCTAATGGAGCTATGAAAGGTATTAATTCTGCTGCAACTATTTCATATTACACAAAACTTGTTTATGTCTACAGAAAAGTCTAAGTAATATATTTATTAATTATAACTATGTTATAATTCTAAATTTCAGTCATAATTATACAGTTAATTGCAATATCTTTCAGAACCAAATCATACTATATATAATAAGTATCTATATAACGACAATTTCATTCAACTACAATATCTATATTTACCTTGACATAGTCAACCCAGTTTTCTGTTGTTTCTGCTTCTTCCAAGTGTTTTGCTAAAAGTGACTCTAATTCAGCAATGTAATCCTCCATGATTCACCATGTTGTGTTGTACCTGAGTATTGGAATGATAAAGTTTGTTTTTAATAATATAAAGCATTGTCATGGTACACTATCCAATATATAAATTCAATTAATAGAACAATATATCTAATTATAGTATTAAAATATTATGTATATATATATATATATATATATATATATATATTATGAGCTCTCATGCAAATGTGCATTTTTTTATTGTTGTGCAGGTCTATACTGAACTTCAACGTTGCAAAAATGTTCCTCAATCTTCACAACAACAAAATTAAAAAGTAATTGATCAACTTTTAAAAATGTTCCAATCGACCTCACAAAATTATATCATATTAAAACGCTAATAATAATAATACGTATATATTCATAGCCATAAACATACATTCTGAAATCACAACACCATCAAGCATATTTTTATGTTGGCTTTGAATATATTATATAAAATATTCTACTATACATAATTATACTATAACTAAATGCCTTATAGTATATAAACCATATTATATCCTTACCTTTAAAGCAGTTATGCTTTGTGTTTCGTTGTGTTTCGAGAAGCTTTTAGCTTTCTCTTCTTCATTGTAAATAAGTACAATGTTACCATATAGTTACGAACTCTGTAAAACAATAGCTCTGTAATAAAATATATAGATCTAACTATAACTAATAGTCATGCATAGTATACATATCACAAGCATCTTCAAGGCAGTGCATACATACACATATCATAATGATAGCAGCTAGATTACCATTCAAAAGATTAAAATGTAGTATATCCTCATAAAGTAGTAGCTTAATACAATTATCACTTGATTTAATACTGATCTTTCAATACAGAAATGTATAACTTATATCTATTTAGAAGTCCACTGACTCTGTAGCCTTCAACAGTCTCTATGTATTCAACATTCTGTGAGAATAACACTTGTGTTAATGGGTTAAATAACAGAGTCTAATATACAATGCATAATAGAGTATATAGAAAGTATTGAGATATTAAATCAAGCAGACATAAGCAAATAGCAACTCAAGTTGTTATTCACTAGTATTTCTATTTCATTGGTTATCAAAGAACACAATTATATGAACCTAATTATATAATTTTCATGCATGTGAAGATTTGAAAATGAAATTGCCTTTTAAACTATTTTCACACATGCAGTTATAAAAACTGTAGCTACAAAAGGTGAATAAAATGATATAATATATTCAACTGTTTGTTTAAAGTTTGCATAGAAAATAATATTATATAAATAAGACTTGTTGGCAGGAAGCCAAAATGAACAGTGCAAGCTTATGCATGTGGAACTACCTCCTTATATACACATATTTGTATACTATTTGTTTTATAGCACTACTCTTATAGCATATAGCCTTAGATTCCTAGCAAGATATAACACATGCATGTACACAGTTTTCTTCCATCAGTAGCTTTTCAATGCACCATACAAATAGCGTTTATTATTCACATGAATTTTTCGTTAAAGTTTTTTCAGGTTTGGATAATCACAAATTTGATTAGCTTATTCATTTTATAACAACAAATACTGTGTATACGTATTGTGTCATAGTTATAGCTTCATAATGTTATATATATATATATATATATATATATATATATATATATATATATATATATATATATATATATATATATATATATATATATATATATATATATATATATATATATATATATATATATATATATATATATATATATTGTTGTGAATTTACGCATTCACTAATTACTGGGTATTTAAAGCTAATGCAATACTGCCAAGTTTAGATTAACAAAGAGTTTATTTATGCGAAAGGTACACAAGTACCTAACTACTACACAAGTAAGAAAAACACTACATAATTACTGATAGCAGAACACAACTTATCTAATGCAATGCTACTATCCAACTGCGCTTATTCAAGTGCAGTGGCAATAAACTCTAATTAGCCAGCCTCATTTAAATCGTAAGCCGCTATTCATTGTCTGAGAGTAGGTAGACGCAGTACTAGGCTAAATGTACGCCCCTCTAGTATACTTGGAATACTAAGAGAGAGATACGCTTAGAATTGCCTTAGAATACCAGAGGATTACTCCATGTCCTCTTACATTCCCCACACCTATAGAAAAGCATATCCTCAGGCTACTGATTCAGTTGAGTCGACAAAGTCGCCATTGTCGAGACACTCCTGTAGTCTATGAAACTCCAAGGCCGTTCTCTTCTGATCTTTACAGAGCCGAGTAAAAAATGTCGCTGCATTCTGGACCCACATGGAAGAAAGGGAAGAGAAGTCTCGGTTCTGCAACGCTACGATGGTACGGAGAAAGAGGGTTATACAAAAGAAATCCACACTCTGGACCTCTATATGGATGTGGATATGGAGGGTAGAAAGGCTCAGACAGGAATTACAAAGAAAGTAGCAAGTGTCCTTGTCGACGGGTAATTGACGAATAGCAAAAGACAACGTAGTAGCGTAAAACAGAATAATACAGAAATACACAGAAGAAAACTCACAAGAGTCACACACAAAATTAAATAGCATGAAATAATACAATATAAAGTATAAGCACAGAACAGAAAGATAGCCACACAAGAGTACATACTGATAGTTATAAACAACGCCTCGCCCTACAACCGAAATTAACATAGCTATCTATAAATAATGTAATCTATATCCACGAGCCAAACCGACCACCACAACTACCCTTGTCCTGATGTGATGATTCAATCGTCTATCGAAGAGCTCCTGTATGTTAGTTAGCTCAGCTGCGGTCTTCCTCTGCTCCTTAGAGAGCCTCGTGAAATGTCTGAATAAGTGTCAGGGGCGACTGCGTGGCTGGTGGTGGTGGTGGTGGTGGTGGTGGTGGTGGTGGTGGTGGTGGTGGTGGTGGTGGTGGTGGTGGTGGTGGTGGTGGTGGTGGTGGTGGTGGTGGTGGTGGTGGTGGTGGTGGTGGTGGTGGTGGTGGTGGTGGTGGTGGTGGTGGTGGTGGTGGTGGTGGTGGTGGTGGTGGTGGTGGTGGTGGTGGTGGTGGTGGTGGTGGTGGTGGTGGTGGTGGTGGTGGTGGTGGTGGTGATGGTGGTGGTGGTAGGTCTTCTAGTTCCTCAACCATGAACAGTCTCACCTGCAACAGAGCACCCAGCTTCTGTTGTAGGGGACTCCACCTAGTCAGTACAACACTGTGACCAAGTTGAGCAACCAATCAACTTTATTATTTCCATAAATCATCTGGATGATTACTCAACTCCAAGTCGCCAGTGAAATCACTTGACATCAGGAGCTCCAGCTCTATCTCTACTGTCCACTTAGGGCTTCGTAGTTGCCAGCTGTCACAAGTGTGTGCTCACGCTTTGACAGGTACAATTGGGAAAGGCTTTTCACGCAGTGAGAAGGATGATGCAATAACCCCCCCCCTCCCCCCCCCCCCGGTAGCTGGTTTTGCCCCTGCTGACCTCCCAGCTGACCTAATCAATGCGTCACTGGGGGAGTACAACTCCCAATTGCTCCCCCCCCCGACTTCTTTTGTACTGATTGACAAGTTATAGTGTACTATGCGTGTCAACTAAGTCACACAGAAAGTCTTTCAATTAAGATGGGGGAGCCCGAATACATTGGCTATGTTGCAACTGTATTGGTGGGCTGCTGCCACCTGTGACTCCACCACTACGAGTGGGGTTTTTGGTGTAGGGGGGTCCACCTGTATGGGTGATTCCTTCCTAGCCACCTCCTCCTCATAGGTTTGAGGAATTTCTATCTAATCAGGGACAACAGGTGTGTCGGATAGCACCACTGGTGGTGGGGTCAGCCCGGACCGGTCTTCCGGCTTGTCGGCCGCCTCTTCCTGAGGTGGGGCGGTCAGGGCTGGTCGGTCGGTGCATCGGCCGTTCTTTCCTAATTTTGCCGCACCACCTCTAACTCTATGTCGACTCTACCTCGTCCCCTCAGGGTCGGACGGCGCGTAGGTTCCAGGAGTGGAGGGACCTGCCCTGTTGCATCAGGACTCAACTGTACGGCTTCAATCGTGCTTCGTTCTGGTCTGACACTTGGCCAGAACGTCTCACTTTATACGTGTGATTTGGTATCACTTGGGGTCACACAGTAAAGACTAACGAACTTTGGCTGTAACTTAGCCGCCTGTCCGCGCTGCCGGCGGTGACTGATCATCCAGACGCAGTCTCCCATCTTATACAAAAGGGGGTCATCAGATTCACCATTCCTTAACTGCCATTGCTGCTCACATAACACCTTGTAAACCGTCTTCCCGTGTGCAATCATGAACCTTCCTTCCCCCTATAACATGGGTAAATTTATAGAGTATCTTTTCTATGAATGTACATGAAATATGTGGTTTGTATATGCTTACATTCATGTGATGTAAATATTGTACACTCTCTGGCTATATTATTACATTAATAACCAGTGTAATTTATGTACTGTATACTCTTTGGGTATATTATTATATGAATAACCAGTGTAATGTATGTACTGCATACTCTTTGGGTATATTATTATATGAATAATCAGTGCAATTTAATGTGAATCAAAACATGTACCTTAAGTTATTGTAAAAATTTTTGATTTTATCAACTTAATTTATTAATTTTTCTTTGTATAGCTTTTTTGGAGCAAATAATGTTGATATCAGAATAGTACAAAAAAAGTTTCTGTGGTTGGCAGCGTATGTATATATACAATATAATAATTGTGACAGCCGATAGTTGTTACGGTATCAGCTGATAATTGTTGCTGCGTCAGCACGGATGCTGCTTGGCACGGATGCCTATGTAGGGCCTATTGTGGTTCACTTAATGAAGGGTGAATGAATGGAGGACACATATGCAGGTCACAACTCTATTTTTGTCTATTGCCAACAGTATATTTTCTAAGTTAGACTTCATTTCTACTTAGACTCATACTCATTATACTTGTACTCATACTTCTACTCGTACTTTACTGTACTTTACTTGTACTCATACTTTACTGTAACAATTATTTTGACAATTAAGTGTAGATTGCCTGCATCTTTAACAGGAGGAAAACTGAGCTACACTCTCTCATCTACCAAAAACTGTCAGTAAATAGCTATCGTGAACGCTTTCACAAATAGTTTTCGTTACACAATAATTTTTTGGAAAGCTGCCAAAAAGCTATTGCAACACCGGAGAGGCGGTTGATTAAATTAAATTTTCAATTTAATCAAAAAATAACAGTAGAAGAAAATATAACGGCAATTAAAAACATTACAATAATATATAGGTAATTTTTGTTGCTTGTATCTTCACACTGTTCAGATATGTTTTAACCTGTTACTTGTGTCCAGAAAATGTTTAAATATCATGTTTTGGGACACATCTGCTATGAAGAGCCAGATTTAAATTCAAACTAATTTTGAAATGAATAATGTTTGCATAACATAAAAAATATTTTTATTTATACTATTAAATACATACTAACACAATATTGTAAGAAAATCGTTATAAAAATTACCATGAAAATAAATTTTATGAAACTAAAAAAACTTTCGGAATTTCAAAATTGATTTCAAACAAAATGTGATATAAAATACATCATAAATAGAATATTGTTAAAGATAAAATTTGCTGAAATGATGAATGATAACTGGAAAAGACAAACACTGAGCCCCAAAGGTGTAAATACTATTTTAATAAGAAAATGTTCTAGCTCTTGATATAGTCAGGAAGTTGGTTACAATTACCAAATGCATTGTGGGTAAGATACGCAACATATAGTAAAGCATACAATAATATAAAGTTGTGTAACATAAACCAAGTCTTACCAATAGATAATTTTCAAAGTAATGCAGAAGTCAGTATAACCAAGTTTCAAAGTTGAATTATGTAAGACGAACCAAAACTGCCCTCTCAGGGTATAGTTTAATGTATTAGAAGTAGTAAAACAACACAGGAAGCTAAAGAATTATAATCATTATTATTCATAATAAATCTACATGTATGCAAAAATAGAGCCAAAAACTATTCCGATGAAAGTGCCATATTTCTATACATGTATTTGTGAAACCAGAATCGACAACTAAAGAACTGATGACATAACCTTGCAGGCTAAAAGCATCACAACACATGCAGGGTTGACACAAGATACAAAAAAGACGAATATGTCGACCAAGGAAGGGCAAATTCTATTTTTAAATTTGTGTAGAATATAGAGTGTGTGGTGAGCATTTCTGTTAGAAGTGATTAGTTAAGATTTTAAAAAGGTGCAAAGACTCAGTGAGTTGTAGAAGGTGTGTCTTTAAATTTTTGACAGCAGGGTTTGTTTGGACACCAGAAAAATTGTTAAAGTAGTCAAGAGATCTTTGACAATGTTCAAGAGACTGAGTCACATGACCAGTGAGTAGAAGTAGATGGGATATGGACATGTGAACGTTACCAAGAGACAAAATGACTTCTCTGGTTTTAGAAAAGGACTGATACAGACAAAGAGCAGAGTACAACCAACACCAACTCTTCTTGTATGATGACATCAGCATGTAACATCTACCCATCTGGTGGTAGTTGTGAGCCTGCTGCATGCTATGATCAGCAGCTTTAGAAATAGCAATCTGCAGAAACTGAGCAGCTCTTCTGTAGTTTGATGATCTGATGTAATCCGCAGATATTCTGTTGAGGACTTTAGACAGACATTAATTACTCAATACAGGAGCATAACAAAGGGGCAAACAGTTTTCATATCTTTTGTATTCTAAATAGATGTCTATTATGGAAGAGATTACAGTTACAAGATCTGGATGTGCTGAACCTTTACTATAAGCAGCTTTCAGCATCTCCATGGACTTTGTGTAATACTCTAGTGCTGTGTCATAGTTACCTATTTTTTTGTACACACTACCAATATTACCATGGCTGATAGCTATCCTAGAGTGGTTTGTATGTTCACCATAAACAGCTTTCATCATTTCTATTGATTTTGTGGAATATTCTAGTGCTGTGTTATAGTTACCTAGTTCTCTGTGTACATCACTAATATTACCATAGCTGATGGCTATAATAGAGTGGTTTGTATGTTCACCATAAACAGCTTTCGTCATCTCCATAGACTTGGCGCAATATTCTAGGGCTGTGTCATAGTTACCTAGTCGTTTGTGGGCATTTCCGATATCACCATAGCTGACAGCTATTCTAGGGTTGTTTGTATGTTCACCATAAACAGCTTTTGTCATCTTTATTGATTTGGTGAAATATTTTAATGCTGCACTGTTGTCATTTTTAAGTTTATGCACAAGTCCCAGGCTCCGCAAAATTTTTGATTCCATCACCTTCTGTTCTTTTGCACTATCTGAAAAGTTCTTATCTGACAATAGTCTGTGAATAAAAAGAGAGTGCCTCCAGTAAAATTCAGCTTCAGCAAGATTGGCTGAGTGATAGTTTGTTTCACCTAGTGATTGGTAGAGAGAAGATGTGAATTGAAACTTGCATAGCATATCCTCTGGCAATTCAGTGGAAGCTGCTACCTTTCTTAGGATATGCTCAGTGAGAGATGTAGTTTTGTCTGTCATAAACTCTTCTTCTAGCATAGACTTTATCTGGATGAGAAAATTCCTAGCTGATTCATATTTGCTCAGCTTGTTTATACAGCCAGCTATCATCCTCTTATAATGCAGTATGGTAAATCTATCTGTATGATAACTGATTAACTCACCCAAGTAGTCTATAGCACTACTATCATGATCACTAATAATTAGCAAAAAACAACACATTTCTAAATATTTTTCTTCTAGATAGTCTGATTTGCTTATGTTGTATTTCAATCGTATAAGTTTCACAAACTGTTTATAACTTACAGTCCTGATATCAGCACCTGAACCAGCAGATATGTACGTAAAGGCTGTTTTTGAGTCTTGAACATAACACAATACTTCACAGATTGTCATATAATCATTTTTATCTGTCACCAAATCACTAGGAATTACTAATTTCAGGTATTCACTTACACTTTTTCTCTGTAATGTGAACAGTAGCTTACTTCCTTTGTGTATACTTGATATGAGAGATTGTTTTATCGGAATCAGTATTGAGCCAAAAGTCACAAATATTTTCCTTGGTATATAGTAGTGTTTGCTTCTTACTTTTCCACTTTTCATTTCAGCAGTGGGGGTACTTAGCAAGATTTCAGCTTTTTGCGTTCCCATAGCGAGGTATGCCATAGTTCTCATGTATACTGAGAGTGCCAAGATAATGTGAAGGTATCTCAGGCTTTCTTTAGAAATTATCCCAGACTGATAAAGTGCCTCATAAACTTTCTATGGAAAGTTTAGCTGAAGACAATGGGCAATGTTTAGATTAGTAGCTAACAGAGTGATGTAACGGAAAATATCTTCTTTTACTTTCACATCTAAACCAATAACAGTTTTGAATTCAAAGTTTGGTAGGAAATCATACTTTTTTAAATCTAGAAAAAATCTCATCAACCTTTTCTCTTTAATTTTACGGCGTTTTTGGGCTGTGACTTTCTCATATGTAGCTATTTCTTCCATAAATCTGGGATGTAACTGTGCCCCATCATCAGAACAGTAGATCAACTGTGATGTCATGAGCAGATCCGAAAGACTTGCTAATTCTCCAGATGGTGACATCACTTCCTCTTTGTACAATTTTACTGCTTGTTCAACAGTAAATGTAAGAGATCTAGTCACTCCATTTCCTGTTGGTATGTTACCAGCATTTGGTGTGAGACCATCTATCCTATATCCAACTGGACAGCTCTCACTGAGACAATCGGGAGGATTTTCAACTTTAATGTTAAAGGTTTTCAATGGAGACTCATTGAGGTTAGTTATTCTAAAATATGTCTCAACAGCCAGTTGAGTGAAATAATCTTTCTCATCCTCATTTTCAATGAGAAATGCATATTCAAGGTCAGAATACGGAGTTGCCTCACCACGAGCTACTGAGCCCAGTGCAACTACAGCAAAATTACAGGGTGGCTCGGCTTGACACCTTTTAAGCAACTCTGTACTTGATCTAATTATTGATCTATAAAACTCTACAAATTTTTTGGAACACTTCTCACTGCTCGCAAATACATTATTAGACAACTGATGAGATATTTCTAAATTAGTATCACTAAACACATTGTCTATGTCCAACAACTGTACATCACTATTCAAGCCATCAAAGTTAACTATTGTATTCTCTCGATATTTTTTCAGTTGTTGTTTATGTTCTCTTGTCAATTCTTGATGTTCTGTAAAAGTGAGTGGATGTTTTCCTTTGTACCATTTGTTTTCTATTTCATAGACTTTTTGGTATCTCTGACTGTTTTGTGAATCTATGGTTTGCAGGTGGTTTGCTATTCCATGACTCTACATCACAAAGGAGAGAAAACTGCTTATATTTACAGGTATAAACTGCTGTAAATAATAAATCTTAAGTTTATTGAGTTTTCTAATATAAACTCCCTCAAACATTCACACCGTCAAGTTGATAACAGAACAGTGAGTAAAATGGAATAGATTTCAGGTCACTTTAGTATTATTTTAATCTTGAAATACTATAGTTTGCGCAAAACTTTGATCGGCTAAAATCACTAATTGCGTTACAGCTAATGTATATTTATATTTTACCCTTTGTTTTATTGAATTGTCATAATTTAATTATTGTTTCAATTTAGTAGCTCCCCGCATTCTATGTATGTTCGACTCAATATTACATATTTTCTAATGTTTATTACATGTATTGTGTTAATGTTGTTGTAACTTGCTCAATTTTTTAATTTCAAGTATTATAAGTTTGTTTTTAAAAATAATATTGAAGTGACTATCACTGTGCAAAAGCAACCTTGCTGTCCCAGACTACAAATGTCAACTTCCAACTACCTCTACAGTCGCCATCTTTTTTTTCAATACACGAATTGCTAATACTTCTGCAGAACTGAGCTGCTTGCGTTGTAAAGTTTTTATACTATACAGCTGTTAACTGACTGTAGTTCAACTACAGTTTAGCCATGTTTTCAAAACATATTAGCAACTGAAAACTCTGATTATACCTTAGTTTGATATATAAACAAAGCATGAGTCAATTTCTGTAACATGCCACACTGACATCTCTAAAATGCACATTCACACTCATTCATTCATGAGTAGGAATTAATGTGCTTGTTAATGTACTCAGAATTTTCTACTCAGAAGAGACCTTTGAGTCGGTAACTTTGATATATACATGCAATGACCTTACAACAACTGCCTATATATGGCACACGCGCAGCTCAGTTCAATAATGAAACTCCATGTGACTGAAGACAATTTATCTCAAATGTCACAAATATCAATAATTATTAATACTTAGTTATACAATATTTTATAAAAGGCTATAGAGATTAATTGGAATTACGTTTTTGATGTGTTAAATGGCCCAAAAATCTTTACTATATTATTTACTTATTTATATGCATCATGCATCAGTGAGACAATGTTTGACAATTAGTCTTCTGTGTTTTTATACTGAGGTTTTTTATTTTGCGTTATCTAATTTACCAAAATTTCACACATTGGAATTTGAAGAGCATGTTAAGTTTTATTATTGAAGAGGTTTTAGTTTAATATGATATTAAGCTGTTCTAGTTTAAAAGCAGTCTTGTTTTTTATAAAGCAAATACTAGAGACTTGTAGGAGTGCATGGAGATACTTTACTTGTATCTAATGGAGATACGAAAAGTATATTAATTCTGCTGCAACTATTTTTGCTGCGTGCTTTTCATATTAAACATTACTTGTTTATGTCTACAGAAAAGTCTAAGCAATATATTTATTAATTATAACTATGTTATAATTCTAAATTTCAGTCCTAATCATATATACAGTTAATTGCAATATCTTTCAGAATCAAATCATACTATATATAATAAGTATCTATATAGCGACAATTTCATTCAACTACAATATCTATATTTACCTTGACATAGTCAACCCAGTTTCCCGTTGTTTCTGCTTCTTCCAAGTGTTTTGCTAAAAGTGACTCTAATTCAGCAATGTACTCCTCCATTATTTGCCATGTTGTGTTGTACCTGCATGAGTATATTGGAATAAGAATTAACTTAAGTTGCTTGTCATAGTATATGTATATATAAGTATATATTTATATATAAGTATATATATAGTATATATAAGCATTTTAGTACCTCTTCCAATCCATCAATTAAAAAGAATTTTATGCATACATGTATATCTTATACCTTAACTTAGATATATTATATGTTATTATACTCTTCCAATGTATAATAGGTGTTGCACAAAAAATTACAAATTCAAGGTTTTTAAGTAATTTGAAAGTAAAACTATTGGCAAGCTATAGAAATTAAATTCAATGTCAAATTATAGTCTAATTAAAATTGTTAGAATACATTAGCAAATCATAAAAAACTTGCAATTTTTATAAGACTGTAGAGTATAAAATATCTATGCTTACCTTGGCTCAGTTATGCAATATTTGTTTGTGGGAAGTCTTTAGAGTTCTCTTCTTCATTGCATAATGGCACAAGAATATTATGGATATATGGGTTCTGTAAAATAACAGTAATACTATAAGAGCAACTTACTGCTATAGTAAGTGTTGATGAGTGAATGCAACAGCATGTCTGTTATATAGTATACAAGGTTTTTTACTATATACATAATATACACAAATCATAATAACAGTATAGCTTGGTTATACTACATAATTATATTAAAAACAACTTACATTCAACAGATTGCAGTGCAGTATATATCCTCATGAAATATTTATAGTTTAATATAATTATTGTAAGTTATAACTTGATATAACCCTTTCAATACAGAAGTGTATATTTTATGCTTCTATAGAACTCTACTGTCTTTGTAATCTTCAACAGTCCCTGTGAATTTAACACTCTATGAGACTAGCATACACGTTAATAGGTTATAGGTATAATCAGAATAATCAATTGCGGTATATACAATGTATTGACTATTTAATTCAAGCAGACATCAACTGATAAAAAATCAATTGCTAATAATAGGATTTCTATTATTGATCATCAAAAGGCACAATTCCATCAACGTAATTAGAATCTTCATACCTCTGATAATTCCCAAGTATACAATGGTTTCATTTGGCAGCTATTCATACACATATAAAACTTGTAACTATAAAGGGTAAACATATTGATATTATAAGTGGCTCACTTTTTTATTTAAAGTTTATGTAAGCAATACTGCATAACTGAGGCTTGGCGAAACGTGGTCAATATAATAAACAATGGACGTTATGTAAATTGCTATAACTATTTATATATTCATATACGCATCAATGTATCGCACTAGTCCTATAATATAAACGATACCCAAATGGACGCTTCCCAGTTAGAGGCTATTTTTGATTTTGGTACAACATATATTATAGTAATATACCTATTAGTACGTATATACAACAGTTGTATTGCTTACTAAACATAAAATAGTAGTTGATAAATAATTTATCTGGAATAATATTCCAATTTCTCAGAAGTTTTTCAGAAAAAAAGTTAGCATGCGGTGATACATCAATAATTGACATTTATAATACCGTTAAAGAATACTGATTAATGAAATATTTTTTACAAAACAAGAAGTATAGAAAATATAAAATTAATAAGCTAATGCAAATCAATTTAAAACTATTTTTTTTAAATATACATAAAATTCAACAATATTCAAATAAATTGCACATGAACTAAACTACTAAAAGAAATAGATATAGCGTCTGAGAAGTGCTATTTGGAATGACAGTTAATATAACAACCAGAGGACATCACTCATATCATTCAAAAAACCTTTTATCACAGCTCCTGTTCATTTGTTTTGTTCTTTTTTTTTGCTGCTTGTTATTTTCTAAACTTTTCTTCATTTGATTTTTGCATTGCATAGTGATTTTACATATATAAGTGATGCTCTACTTTATGATACCTATACTGGGGAATTAATAGACAATTTACTCGTAAGTTATATAACATAAAGCATATTTGCCATACTAGCTGTAATATAATATTTGCATCAAGATTTATAGTTACTTACTTAGTTTTGTTGCCTATTGTAAAAAAAGCACTGTCTGTAACTTTTAATATACTTATTGTCAAAATATAAGACATAATTTATAAACTTGATTATAAAAATTGTCAATAACTTTTTTAATTTTATTTTACATTGATCACGAGAAAAGGCACACAATACTATAGGTACAAATAATGCAGTATATGCAACTGGATTTAACGTAATAATACTAAATAATTTTATAATCATGTGACACTTTAGCTTGATATTTATGCACTATCGTATATGACAAAGTCAATATGTAATATGTAATAGATGAAGACAAATCTGAAAGGTACAGAATATTCAGGTGTTCATCGTTCAGAGTGCAGGTCTTTCTATCTTAATCTGGTCACTGTCTGTCAGCATTTGGAAGCAGGTTTTTATCATGCTATATAAGTCATAACTATCATTAAATCAATGATGAAGTATTTTAATGTCTTATACTTTCTGCTTAATTAATTTTCTATTTACAAGTAACTGAACGCATTTCAGTGTAACATTCCATTGATTATATAATGAATGATGTTTATGACATATTAAGTGAAATTCTTGAGTATATATAACTCGTGTATTTTACCACTTCTCAACTTATTTCATAGTAAAATTTATATAATATTACTAAACTATTCATTTTCTCTATATTCATTGTTGTCTTAACTAACATAACTTATTAATTAAAATTTCAAACCCTATGTTTTTGTTCCACCGCTGTATAAGCAAAACTTTTTAAAAAAACCTGTAATCATTCTTTCCTTTGGCTTCATGCATACAAATACTCAGCAGTAACGGTATAACTGTAGGACTATGATTCTGTTGTAATTGGAGTTATGACATCATAGCTTTTGGTACGAATGTAATTAGCAATACGCATGTGAGAGCAGCTGCATGGACACTGGGGATTCTAGTGTGAACCTGCAATAACTTTGACTATAATTTTACAGTAACTACCGCTGATTAAATAAAACAAAAACAGAATACATTACTGCTGATTGAAGTAGTCTATAGCATTATTTAAATAGAATATTGAGACATTATAATATTTTTAAATTCATGTTGCTATCTAAACAAAATAGTTTGTTAGTTAATTTTGTTGAGTAGTGTCTCAAAGTCTTCGTGTAATTAATAAACCAGTTTGACATACACATTGACTATTTTTTCAACTTAACAAAACAATTCAAGAATAGTTCACAAAATAAATTAAAAACAAGCATGTAAATTTAAAAAGAGTTAGATATCAAATTAGAGTAAAAATACAATCATCCAAACTATTAAAGGCGTAACTTCATAGATTTTTATTGCTACTTAAGTTTATAGCTGAAAAAATTGTTTGCTAAACTAAAACTATAAGAAGTATTTTAAGGGTTGACCAGTAATGCAGGTTATAGAGATGCGCATGAAGAAGATCTTAAAATGGTTGCGGAAAGGTTGCAGTAGGAGAGGAGTTTCAGGTGCATGGGAGGAGATGAAAGTTGATGTTATAGACCCTGCAAGATGTTCTGTATACTAAAATTGTCGTCTGTCCATTTAACAAAATTATAGCAAAGAATAGATATTAAAACATTTAGCATGGTTACTAATTTTGAAATACTTGAGAGATTTTAACATACTAAATTTTACTGAACTTACTTTCTGCATGCTAGCATGACGATATGAAATATTATTCATTATGTTATATTATATTGGACAACAGCTAGCCATGCATGCAACATTATTTGCTTTTCATTTTGTCAACAGGACAAAGCGAAGATAGGTGAGAATATTTATATTACAATGCAGTTTATTGAGTACATGTAACTGTATGTAAATACATAAACATACTCAATAGCTTACACTCTATATTCAAAGGCAAAATAAAGGCCTGCAAATTATTTGATAATCATGATTATAGTCTCCCCTTGACATGGAGTTGAGAGCTGCATAACGCAATGCATGAAGAGTGTTTCAATTTGAATTCACTCACAAATATAATCGTCATGGTATAAAAATTTACTATAGTATAACATGCCAGATACTATCTCTGCACAGCTAAATTTAGTATTAAATGTTTTATATTTCTAAGAAAAAGGAGATCTTCGAATAAATACAGCTTACATTAAGTTTGCCAGAGCTCTGGAAAACACCAAAGTTGAAATCCAACTCCAAATACAAGGTACAAGTCAAGACAATAACATTTACAAAAAATAAAAATGTAGACAGAAACTTCTGCACAGCTAATAGCAGAGTAATACAAAGAGACATTTTGACTTTGCTTGTGGCTAGTTCAGAAATCAAGTGTAAAATTGATGACATTTCGCAAACAGCTTGATTGTTGAAAGTAAGGTTTACCCATATTTGGGCATAATTTTAATAAATTCGAATTCAGATAGTATAATTAGATTGCATTATTATATAATAGATGCATTGAAATTTTAATTCTCAAATTTTCAGTTATAGGCGGACTGTATATTGATACTAACATTATAAATATTATACATTGCAGTGTGTCAACGTTTATTTTATCACTGAAATGTAATACCCTGTTTTTATGTAATTTAGTGAATGCCTCAAATGAAAGTAAATGTAAGAAAGTTATTCAACACACCCCAACACGGATAATAAATAACTTCAGCTGCAAACTATCATTTGTGTGTGTTTGTGTGTGTTTGTGTGTGTGTGTGTGTGTGTGTGTGTGTTTGCGTGTGTGCGTGTGTGCGTGTGTGCGTGTGTGCGTGTGTGTGTTTGTGTAATGCCGTTAGAGTTGCACTCATTTTTGTGGGTGTGATATTCAAATGAGGAATTTATTGACTATGTTTTAAAAAAAATAGTACTTAATATGCATATAGTAATGGTCTACTGTATATATGTGATCAAGCAATAGAAACTGCATGTATTTTCTTGTGTATTAATCTCTTTTCCTAATAAAATTCAGTTAATCATATCAAACAATAATAAAATAGAATTTATATTCAATAGATATATTTTTACAATATTCTTGTAATAACAGAAAATTTAGCATTTAGCTTTAACCACATTATAATAATATTATATTATTTGATCAAAGAGCTACTTCAATAAAGCTATATGACATGCTACATATGGTCGACACATTTGGACAATAACCATACAGCATGTTGAGATGTTTTAGAAATACTAGTAACTGAAGTGTTGCCTTTCTAAGAATTTATTTCATATATGAATAACTGTGTCTGTTTTATTCTTTAGATGTCTATTTATCTAGCAATTATTAGTGGATTAGTTTTAATCTTCAGTTTATTTTAATCAAGCACTGCAGTTTGTCAAACAGGAAGTGACTATCTTTTTCAAAAACAGAATAATAATTGATCAGCTAAAACATCAAGAAAAGGTAACTCCAAGTTTACATAAACTGTGTAAATATTACAACATCCCCTCTTTAGTTTCAGGCTACAACAACCAAAAAAAAACACACAAAAGAAAAGGTTTGACAACAGTAATTAAATCAAGTGCAACTTATATTACAGGCGTGGATAATAAATTATGTACAATCAAAATCTGTTAAGTAGCGTGGCACTTTTCTGGTTCGCTCAGAACATCGTGTTGGGATATTAGTTATATCAGCTCTGTTACGTATTAAAGGTCCAGTGTCAGTCATGACATTTGTTCGACGAGTAATATTGTCTGAAGAAGAGGCAGCATAGCCTTCTCTTTGCATATCTCTCACCATCACATTGTCTCCTTTATTTACTGGCAAAAGAGGGCGCACTTTAGGATTTTTGTCATGATTTTCTTTCATTTTCTCTTTATACTGATCGTTGCTCCTTTTGAATAAGTCATGGTCAGGGAGTTCAGGTTTAAGCTTATCCGGATGGATGGGTACAGTGGATCTCAATTTTCTACCCATTAACAATTCTGCTGGAGAGTATGAGCTAAACTGCGGTGAGGATCTATAGGCTAACAAAGCCAAATAAGGATCTTTCTCTTTTGCAAGCATGCTTTTGATGGTCCTTACTCCTCGCTCAGCTGCTCCATTTGCTCTGTGATAATGTGGACTGCTAGTCACATGGGTAAATCCATACTCGACAGAAAAGTGTTTAAATTCTGCACTTGCATATTGCGGGCCGTTATCTGACAATAGTATTTCAGGTATGCCATGTCGTGAAAAAATAGATTTTAGGTGTGTTATTACTTTACTTGAAGAAAAGTCAGAGTTTCCCAGCAAGGCAAGTTCAGGATACCTTGAATAATTATCAATAACCAGAAGATATACTTGGCCTTTATAAGTCAACAAATCAGTGCTAAGGTGTTGCCAAGGTCTATCTGGAGTTGCAGAAGGACGTAATGGCTCTGTAATTTTAGCTGCATGGATTTTGCATTCAGCACAATTGCTGATCATAGCCTCAATAGCCTTTGACATAGAAGGCCACCACACGCTATCTCTAGCCCGTGCTTGACATTTTGTAATGCCCAAGTGTCCTCTATGTAAATCTTGCAACACCTGTTCTCTTTGAGCTAACGGTATTACCAAACGATTGCCAAGTGTCAAGAATCCTTTGTTTATTGTTAATAGAGATCTTCTTTCAAAATAGGGCTTCAGAAGGACATCTTCAGTGGACAAATACCCTGGCCATCCATTTTCTACTAATTTGATTACGTTTGACAGTATTTCATCTTTATGCTGTTCTAAACGAAGCTGCTCCAACCTGCTATCAGATCCATGTTGGTAGATGTTATCAATATAAAGTTCAATTTCCATTTCTCTTGCTGCATCAATCTCGTTTGCTTCAGCAGTGTTATACCTGGAGAGAGCATCAGCTGCAACATTCTTAGACCCCCTCACATGTCTGATGGTATACTGAAATCTTTGAAGTCTAAGTTTAAACCCTTGAATTCTTGGTGGAAGCCTGTCTAGAAAGATATTCCCAAACAAAGTAACTAGTGGACGGTGATCAGTTTCAATAACCACATTCTTCATACCTAGTATATATGGAGAAAACTTTTCCATAGCCCAACAGACTGCTAAACTTTCTTTTTCTATGGCTGCATAACGCTTTTCGGTCTCTGTTAAAGAACGACTTGCAGCAGATATCAAGCGCCGAGAGCCATCCTGTTGAATTTGACAGAGTGTTGCTCCTAGACCTGCATTGCTAGCATCTGTTGTGATTATGGTGTCTTTGTCTACATCATAGACTGCTAGAACTGGTGCATTTTGAAATATTTCTTTTATCCTCTTGAAGGAGTTTTTTTGTTTGCTGGACCAGTGCCATGGAACATCTTTCTTCAACAGCATTCTAATTGGTTCACTCACAGCAGCTAATTCCTCAGAAAACTTGGCATACTGGTTGGCCATTCCAAGAAAACTTCGTACTGAAGTTACATTTTTCGGAGTAGGAAAATCTACTATTCCTTGAACTCGAGGGCCAACATGTATACCAGACTGATCTATGACATAACCAAGAAAATTAACAGATGGTACTCCAAATTTACATTTGTCTTTGTTGAGCGTAATGCCTGAAGCTTTAAGTTTTTCCAACACTATTTGCAATCTTGTGTCATGTTGCTCCTTGCTCTCACCAAAAACCAGTATGTCATCCATATGTATAACCACACCATCAACATCCTTCAAAATATTGTTCATTTCAGCAACAAAAATCTCTGGAGCACTGCATAGGCCTTGAGGCAGTCGCAAATAGCGATATCGTCCAGAATGAGTCAGAAATGTTGTTAGTTTGCTAGATTCTTTGCTTAAAGGAATTTGCCAAAATCCACTGTTTGCATCAATCTTGGAAAAAATTTGTCCTTGTCCTAATTGAGCTAATTGTCTCTTCGGAGGCGTGGGTTCGGATCCCACCGCTGCCACCATGTTTTATTCTTTAGATGTCTATTTATCTAGCAATTATTAGTGGATTAGTTTTAATCTTCAGTTTATTTTAATCAAGCACTGCAGTTTGTCAAACAAATTTTGCTGTCAAACAATTTTTTGCTAGTTGAGATTAGCTCCCCTGAGACATGATGTGGACCACATACACTAAGAGACGCACCAGTATCTAATTTAAATTTGATCCTTTGTCCTTTGTGTTTGTTGGTGCTTACTCTGAGATTGGTGTACCAGGATTGAGAATCTATGGAGTTAATCTGATGTGTCTCTCCTAAATAAAAATCTGTGTCACCCTTTTCTGGCTGTACTTCATTGACTTTATTCAAATTCCTACACACTCTGGCCCAGTGGTTGAATTGATTGCATTTCGCACATTTAGTTCCATAAGCTGGACATCTCTGACTTTTGTAATGGCTTTTCCCACATTGCTCACATCGGTTTTTTGAATGTTTATCATAAGTAACCTCAGAAGGAATTCTGGACTTCCTATTATCAACATTTTGTACTGCATTGACTTCTTCGGGTTTGGGGTCTGGTAGCGTTATCGCTTTAGGCCTTGTAGATTTCTCAGCTACTCTCAGTGACTTAATCACAAAGTCTAAACTTAGTTTTTCATCAACCTCTTTCATTAATTTTTCTCTTTCATTAGAATCATCAATTCCAAAAAGCAGTTTATCTCTTATCAATGAATCTCTTTGATTACCAAATTCACAGCCTTCCGCCAGCCTTCGCAGTTTCATTAAGTATACATCTATTGTATCTCCACTTTGGCTACTGTTGTGAAATTGAAATCTATTCAGCACAATACTAGTGCGAGGATTACAGTACTCATGAAAACACTTAATTACATCTTCTAGCTTTCTCCCAGCAACCCCTTCCTCAATTTCAGTAATTTCTCCACTAACCTCTAGATTAAATTCCATTTGAGAATAAATTTCACGTACATCTTCACCACCACAATGTCTGAATAAGGCTAATTTCCTTTTTTCTGCGGCTCTTGAGTTAGCAGTTAGGTCTATTGCTAGCAAATAATCCTCAAATGACCTAATCCAACGCCGCCATTCTCCTGACAAATCTTCTGCCCTTAAATTCAATTGTCCAGGTGGTGAAATGCCTTCCATCTTTTAAACTAATCATTAATTACGCTGCCACCATGTTTTATTCTTTAGATGTCTATTTATCTAGCAATTATTAGTGGATTAGTTTTAATCTTCAGTTTATTTTAATCAAGCACTGCAGTTTGTCAAACAGGAAGTGACTATCTTTTTCAAAAACAGAATAATAATTGATCAGCTAAAACATCAAGAAAAGGTAACTCCAAGTTTACATAAACTGTGTAAATATTACAACATGTCCACCCTGTTCTTTAGATCTCTTTGTAAAGAGAATAGAAGCAAATGCTTAAAAGCAAGAAGAGAAAGCAAGTAAATGTGAAGCTCACACTAGAGTATGTATGACTGCTTTTCTCATCTTAAGTATTTGGAGTTACTTTATCTATAAATTTACCTTTTCTCAATAAGTATTCCTACAAACAATCCAATAAAGCATCATAATATATAAGGCTATATTATGTATTATATATTATATATTACAGAACATATATTATATTATATTATATATTACAGAATATATATTATATTATATTATATATTACAGAATATATATTATATTATATTATATATTACATTATATATTATATTATATTATATATTATATATTATTTTTTATATACTACATATTACATAATTATTATAATATACAAGGATATATTATTGCTAGCAACATGTATGTTATGTTCATTATCATTTTTATCAATCCAGCATTTATTATACTAGAGTAATAATATATTACTTATACTTTTGACATTTAACAGATATGTGCTTACATGTATAAGCATAATATTGTAATACAGGCTATTCTAAGGCATTGCAGTGTTATATAAATGCATGAAAATATTGAAAGTTTTTCATGGTTATCCCACCATAGCAAAGATAGTAGCGAATTAACTTTAGCAAAATGTTCAGTAACTTCGATGCCAATTTTTAACCCATATAATTAATTTTTACAGTAACTTTCACTTTATGATAATTCTCTTCTAGCTTACAATTGAATCATTTAGAATATACAATATAATTTGATGTCTAAAGCCAACTTACGTGTGTCCAATGTGTGATTAGATTGAGAGTCTATCCGTAGAACTAGCAGCGCCCACCTCCTTCTGATTGCCAGCTAGATACGAGTCTGGAGTCCCCAGTATCTCGAAATCATTTGAATTAGTGTTGTTAGGAGTCTTTTCATTGGCTGCTGATTGAGTAACTGGTTCATCTCTTTCAGTAGAGTTTGGCAAGGTTTCCTTTTGAGAATCGGCAGAGTTTTCAGTCTGAACGCATGCTAGTTCATTTAGTTCTTCCTTTGCTGACTGATTCTTGGATCGAGATTTCCTACAAACAGGTCTTCTACTGCCCATCAATTTTTCAAAGAAACTAACTCTGCTTTCGATAGTAGAGAAAAATTGATCTTTCTGCTTGGGATTGTTAACTGGCTTCTTGAACTGACTTGAATTCTGATCCATGGAGTTTGAGGAACCTTTTGGTGAGGACCCTGAATCTGGTAAATCTCTTCCTGATCGCTTAGCTGCATCATCAACATCATTAATGCTTTGGCCAATTGCCAGTGCCTTGGACATGTTTGTAGACAAATCAGATTTTGGAAAAGACACTGATGGCATATCTCCAGAATCTGTAGGCCAGTTGTATGCAGTTGGTATATCTGGTTTCTGGGATTCAGCAGCAATTGACTGGTGGGGCTGTGGGCCTACGGCAAGCTGTGTTTTGTTTGGTTGCTTTTTAATGAGTGGTGAAAATTCTATTTTATCCTGTTTGTCAAGTTTGCCTTCAGGTAGTTTTTCCACAACCTTTTCCTTTTCTTTTTTGATAGATTGCTTTTTGTTTGCTGGTTTACTAGAATCATTTTGGTAGGATTTACTTTTGATGAATGCTGTATTAGCAAGCATTTTGTTGCATGAAGAAGATGGTTTAGAGGTAGAGGCTTTCCTTTGAAGAGTCTTAATAGCTCTTGATTTCAGTTTAGCTGGGATGTTGGCACAAGCACTGGTAAAGTGGGTCAATGTTTTCTCTAATGGTAGTAGTTTTGCAATAGGCTTATGGTTTGTCTCAGCTTTCTTTGTAACCATCGCTTTCACTTTGCTGTGAAAGTCAGTTTGCTTACTTCTGGACCTTGGTGTCGGCTCACAAAGTTTTGCATTCAATGAGGGAAGGCTAAATAAATTTGCAGGTTTAGCGTTTGAAATTCTTTTCATGCTAACAGCCATTTGGTTCGATGATTTGCAAGCTACTATGTTAGATTCTGGTTTTCTCTCTAAATCCAGTATTCTCATTATGTTTAATTCAATGATAGGCTCTGAAAGTTCAAATGTGATTGAGGACGTGTAGGTTAGAGAAGCTTTCTTTCTGAAGGAATTTCCTCTATTGAACATGCCAGTGGCTGGAAGAATCCTAATTGTGTTACCTTCGAGAATTGACTGCAAAGCTCCAGCTGTTACAGAGTTTATCAGCATAGTTGAGTCAGGGAGCATATCTAACTTGGTAATGACTAAAGCGTGTGACAGACTTTGTATAGACAGTTGAATTGTTTGTGTTGCTCTAACCTTGGAAAGATTTTGGACCTTTGTAATGACATTCAAGTTTCTACTTCCTTCACATGAAAAGAAAGATTCCAATATGTTGCTGTTGCCAAATCTCTCTTTTACACCCATCATATTTACCAATTCCAGGTTTTCTAGCATGACATTAAATCCATAGCAGCTCTGATTATTTCTAGTGGTGTTTTTTGGAAAGGCCTTCGAAAGTTCACTTGGACCAGAATTTAAAACCAGAGTTGAAACTGTGTCTTCTCTTTTAACAGATGTTAGGGCTGTCTTTTCCCAAGGCAAACTTCTTGGCACCCAGCCCGTGTAGGGTTCTCGAACCATTCCAAAGACTGGCATCCTTTCTATATCTACAAATTTATTTTAATAGTAATAACTTGCTACATAACTATTTTAATCTAAAACTAGTTTGCATGAACATTCTATTTTAGTATGTAAGTGATTTCTAATATAACTTTTGTGGTAAAGTGTGTTCTAAAAAGTAGTATTTTTTTATTTATAAAATGCAGCAGAGTTGGTTCATAAGTTTATGACGCATAGCTTACAAAAAAACTTATGTTTCTCTTCTCTAATCAGCAGCATACCATTTCACTTAGATTATGCTGTTTTAAAAGAGAAATTATGTAACGAAACTCATTTCAAAATCTAACGCTTTCTTATACATGACATTTACAGCTATATATACTAGAATATCTATCCCAACATACAGCATGTATATTTAAAGATGCAAATAAGCAATCTCAAATTCCTAAATTCATGTTTTTACTGTAGCGCATCATGTTTTTAAACAAACCTTTAAAATGCTGGAAAAAATTAATAATCGCTGACACAAAAAGCTTCTGCTGCTGTTTTGGGGTATAAAACAATAATTAAATGTGTCTATATAGACTTACCCATGAATAATTCTGTTGCAGTTTGTGTTTTTGAGCTGAGCTTGGTGATTCTTTCAACCTGATGATTCCTCCATCTTTTTCTGCTGCCAAACCATCTCTTGCGATTTCGGAGTTTGACTGATACCAGGATACCAGCCAACAGGGTCAGGAGTATTAGAGCCTTCGCTACTGGAGGCATTCTAGAGTGACACAAAAACTACATTAGCACAAACTGTAAGTAATTTACATTTAAGCATATTTATGGTAATTCTTATAAGCAATTGTGCACATCATTTTTGATAAAAAAATATCAAAGCAATCAATTAATTTTGTGAGCTCTAAACAAAAAAAGCCAATGTTTTTAGAAATATGTTTAAAGTTATGGTGTATATATTGCAATAAAATACACCGCATAAAATATATTTAAAGATCTTACCCAAAGCAATACTGGATTTCCAGAGCAAATTGAGTGTGCCAAGGCAGGTTTTTGGGGGGTTCTGCTTTGACATGCAGTGAGAGGAATGCATTCCAATAAACTGTGAAATCAAAGTTTAAAAAATAGTTGGAATAAAGTTTAGAGTTTGCAAAAATAGTGAAACAATGCAAGCAAGCTCAAGATTTACTGTCACTACATTAGGTGATAAACTGAATTGTAATTTTATATAAGTTACCTATAATTTGGCAAGGTTTTCAAATCCATGAATTGGAATAAATTTATTCATTACATAGTTGTTAAAATTTCATTCTGTAATGCCCATAGTGGCCGCAGTGGCCGCAGTTTCTAAACTGTTTTTATAAAATGTTATTTGCATCTATAAAAAATCATTTACTTCTGTCTGAAGAACACAATAATTTTGTGAGAACCAGTGCTTAGACTTAATTTTTTCACCATTTTCTACCATTCTATTGGGTAATTTAAACCACATGAGTTAGTTGATAATAAATCACTCGCCTTCCAATGTAGAGAGTTCTCTTGGAGGATACATGTCATAGCTACAAAAGAATCAAAAATATTGTCAAAAATTTTTAAATTTTGATGAGCTTATGCACAACCTAGTAAAAGTTGACATTATGAAGACTTAATTTATAAAACAATTGCCAGTGATGGCTGAAGAGGCGAATGTTGAGTAAAAACCTAAATGAACACTGCATTGAAAGTGCATCAGTGTATAAAGTTACTCAAGCCACTGCTGGGTTCAGATTGAATACGTTTTTGAAGTGCATAAAACTGCCAGTCTATTTGCTTTGTTTATTTTATAGTAATTTGAAATATTTTTGTGATATAGATGAAGTCTGAAAAAGAATGGTATAGAGTATAAAATATCAATAGCTTTACTTAAAACTTGCAGCTATAGTTTATAAAAGTTGTCACAATTAAACTGGATTAATTTTATGACTGTGCAATGAACTTATAAATTATTTTAAACTCTTACAAGAAGCTGAGAACCTTCTCCCATCCTGATTTTTCTCTCTCTTGATAAAAACATTTACCTAAATCAATTAATAAATCAATTTATAGTTCTTAGACATTCACTAAATGCATATAACTTAACTATAATAAATCTGAAACAGAAATATTCTCAAAAGCTCAAATTGCTCCCACATTACAGTCAATTACAGATTTTTTTAGTCATTGAAATGAAATGCTTTTTATGATCATATAAGAAAATACTTTTTTTTAAAGAAAAATGTTTCAATTATTATGTGATTTGTTTAGATGTTTGATGGTTTACACAGTAGGATGCATTTTATGTGATCAATCTGCATCATCATTTAAAAACATCAAAGTAGACAAATATTTATGATAACTGCTTCATCATTTAGCAATACAAAAAGTTATAAAATAAAGCAAACATTTGTGGTGTTATCAGTAGAACAGAAATCTTACCAAGTTCTTTGAGTGAAACCATCTGGGTAAAGATACACCAGAATCTAGCCAACGCTAGAGTTTCCATGGCTCAGATAATCAGCTAGTATAATATGTAATCATATAAAGTTTTATTCGCATAAAATAATCATTGACAAGGAGTACAATCAGTTATTTTACAATTAGTGAAACCATTTCTATTAAACAAGATGGCTGCTAACAATCGTTGCTATGAGAAACCAGTAAACAATCATATGATGTCGTAATGTTTTTAATAAACAACTGGTTGATGTTAGTAAATTACTAATTTGTCTATATAGATATACTGTTTGATTATATTGTAATTGGTGTTATAATCATATAATTACATGATGCATTCTATTTGTAAACTTCATAAACTAAACTGCAACTTATGACTATAATCAGAAAATATTGCACTTTCCAATACTTGCCATTGAAGATAATGTTTTAAGAAAATCATTTGATTTAAACCTGAGGCCGTTTGCATTTTTAATCTACAAAAAATATTTGGCAGGTTCACTCAATTCTTCAACAAAAAAGAAATGTGTGAATGTAGGATTCTCATTACGTAATGGAACAATAATTTTTCCATCATTGGTTTTAGTTATAGAAAACACAATATTTTTAAGTACATGCAAAATATTTCCTTTTGAAAAGCCATTCAAAAAAAAAATTGTGACCAATTATACCAGCTTTATAAGTTACTATAAGTAAAACTAAACCGAATAACTATTTTGGTACCGTAGTAACCTATACTATTTACTAGTGATAAATGTCATGTAAAACAACAAAAAATTAAGAATAAACATATTTACAATATTTAGTAAACATTTCAACTTTTAGTACGTTGTATTGTAAATATGTCTGAAATATTGCCACAATTCAAACACCAATAACTGTATTATAATAATTATTGTATAGCCCTATTTTTCTTGAGCACTTTGATAATAAGCATATATTAGTAACAGAGATATTACTAAAAACAAAAGTTGAAAGAAATCATTGCAAAGAAACAATCAACAAGTATGATTGGAATGAATTATTGCATTTATTCTTGTTTTATATTGCGCTGCAAAAGCTTCTCCATTTGAATAAACATTCATCATTGCATTATAAAGAAAGAAAATATAGTGAGTATAAAATCGTATAATGTATCAAAAGTGACTATTTTTACTGTAAATTATAACATGTATATCCACAACGATGTCAGTCAAGCAAAGAGTGAATTGGAAAGAAAATATTAGTAAACAAAAGTTACATAATATGCATGTAATTATATAGTCAACAAGTGAAAAATCTAGCAATATTAACATTTTTATAATCATATTTTCAACAAATTAATATATAGCTGAATAAAATACTCAGAGTATACATTTAGAGTAAGAAACCTTATGCACACGTAGAAAACAATAGGGTGGAATGCAAATAGTGAGTAATAAATAAATAAATATAAATATATAATAACAGCAATGCATGCAATCACAATAGCAGTTTTATATGTTTTATGTTTGCTTGTAGAATGTGATGTCTATGAACAGATTCAGAAACTATCAATGATAATCTCCATAACCTCCGACACAAGTACGAACCATCAGGTGTGTTCATCTGTCCTGATCTCTCAATCTACTGTCCTGGTCAAAATATGGTAACAATTAGCTGGCAATCTGCAACTGCATCAACATTAGAACTCTAGAACATGGCAGTTATTTAGAGAAGATATCACTAGTTTCATGTTGGATTCTCTGTATTACATCATCGGTTTTACATTAATAACTGATTGAATAGACTAAGAGCTTGCTTCGAGAGGAAGTTGTGAGTGGTTGGCAAGTTTGATGAACTCACTCCTAGATAACATCACGTTTTATCGTTTAGCAATTATATTTTTATTGAACTGCATGTGTACTGCTTTTACTTATATTCAGAAATTGCATGTTTTTTTCCTTTATGCAACTATCTTTTTCTCCAATGCCAGTTCTGTATCTCAGGTTTTGTTGCTTAGAAGTTGTTTTCTATTGCCTATAATGCAGTTTTCAATTATTAGGCAATGCCTTCTTGTTTTCTTTGTAAGTTTTAGAAATCTCTCAAAGGAAACTGCACCTTAAGGCAATATATGCTGGCCAACTTTCCTTTATGTGTTTTTAGCTTACAAAACTTATTTTACCCAAAAGAGCTAGAAGTCTTTTCAGGATCTTGACTTGATACAAAATATTAAATTATTGCAAAATCTGTCAACAGTTAGGCTTCCTTTTGCATGTTTTTTTGTAATTTGTTTTTGATTAGCCAATATTGTTCCTTAAGTCAATTTGACAGATCTGGAATTTCACTTGAGCCGAATTTAATCACAACAGTAGAACCCACGTTTCTAGTGGTGTGGTTTAGGAAAGCACTTGGAATCTCATTTGAGCTAAATTTCAAAACCAGAGTTGAAACTATGTGTTCTCTATTAACAGATGTCAGTGCTGTTGTCTTTTCCCAAGGCAAATTTCCTGGCATCCAGCTCGTGTAGGGTTTTGAAACCATTCCAAAAATTGGCGCCTTCTTCATATCTAAAATTTTATTTTAATAGCAATAACTTGCTGTATAATATTTTAACTTCAAACTATAATTTGCATGAACATTCTATTTTAATATGCAAGTGATTTGTTACTAAACAAATTTTACATTGGTATAATATATCATTCTAAAATATTGTTTTTTCAACTGTCAAAATAAAATCTGATAAAAGCATATTGTTGAATTTAACTTTGACACTAAACATAAGAAATCTATTCTGCAATCAGCAGCAGAGCAAATTTTAACAACATTATTAACTACTATGACCTTCGTAAAAGGCAAGTTGATATGCAAAGTTTGAAGCTTTAATATGCATTTTTCAAAAGAACAACAAGAAAGTAAATGGCATAGGTTTTGCAAAATTATTATTTATCTTATAATTTTTACTGGCAAAAATAGCTATATAATTTTACTTTAGTGCTTAAGGCATTTTGACTTAAATTTTCTTAATTATTTTTGCTTTTATCCGCAAGTCATTAAGGCTGCGGTGCGTTATTTTTGGAGTTATACTACTTTTAAGCCAAAAAGTCAATAAATTGGGAGTTGCCCTCCCCTCTGCCAAACTAATCATCACGGTTGAAGAACGTCTACAACATGCCTGAAATACTTCACTAATCAGTTGCATAGGAGATTGTGATAAGAGGTTCTGTTGCAAGTTTCATTCTGCTGCAGGAAACACTTCAATTCAGAACCAATAAATATATTATCTAATATTCAATTTTGCTACTTCGTTGAGGAGATTTAGTATGTGAACATAAATCTAATTATGTGTAGTGAAGGTTATAACAGGGTGATGTAACCACTGAGTTGTGTTTTACTAAGTTACAGACATCGGCCATCTCTAAATCTCCCCTTCAGGTAATGCATGATCTTATTATATAATATACTTATATGATATTGTGAGTATTAAGTTCCTTAATTAACCCAGCTGTTGCTATATAATATGGTATGCTGTGATTATATATAATATACAATATTGATTAGTTGCTGTATGTAAGTCACAATAAGTAATATTTTCAACTACTATATTATATTAAATATGTCGCTATGAGCAATTTGGATAAATTTGACTAGGGGCACCATGTTATATACTACCTCTAAAATGGCAATATGTCACACAGCATACTAATTACTATTTTAAGACCAAATTATACACTTTGCAAACAAAATTGAAACTTGTTAAATTTTGACAATTTTAATTTTATATTTATTAATTCGCATACATGTTATGAAGTTATCATACTTATGTTGTCTGCTTCACCTGCTAATAAATACTTTAGCAATGCTGAGAAATTATTTTCCTGGTTGTTTTCTTTTCATGATAAATGACACAAATGTGTCTGCTAGTATGAAGTTACTCTGCACAAATCTACTATATATCAAATAATGAAAGCTGGGTTCAATGCTTATCAAATATGATGTAAAAGGTGTATCGCTTAGGTTAAATGAAAATAGATGTAATATGTAACTAAACACGTCAGTATACTTAAAAATATAATTTATGTTTCAATTTGCTATCATCGACAAGAAGTGAGACTTCTCAGCTGTAATATAGTAACCTCTAGGCATCAAATGTTCATAATCAATGTAGAGAGAATTTATTGATGGCACTAAAAATGAACACTAAAACAAGTTTTGCAAACTTGATTTCTTATTTGTTTGTATGAAATTTATAAGAGAATATTTTCATCATCAGCCTTACAAACTTTATCAACTACCATGCTCACAAGTACTGTTATGAAGCCCATACAGGAACAGTTTTGAACTGCTTTAATTTACAGCACTTAGAGTCAAGTAGGTAAAACTTTGTTGATAATGCATTAAAGCCTGTCCTCACAGCCTTATGGTCATATAGACAAATACATGCAGCATGAATTCAACAGGATGTTGTTAATCTAGCTTTATTAATACATAAACATAACTCCACATAATAACAAAACAACATAATATTATAGTAATATTATAATTGAAATAAAATAACTCCAAAATTCATTAGCATGACAACTTCTCTCTTATTTCTCAAGTAGTTATTAAAATCAAATATATAATAAAAGACAAAAAACAATATCTTTGAATTAACACTGATAACAATGATTTAAACGGTAAATACTATTTGATGAGAAATGTGACGATCAATAAACAGCCAAGCACTTTACAATAAACAAAGTTTTGACTATTTCATATTTTAAATATGTAACACTGGAAAAAGTTGTGAAACAGCAAAATTATTCAGGGCTGTAATGGAAAGGCATTTTACAATGCTACTATATGTTTAGTCATGAATGATGGCGTGAGAGTGGGTGTCAATATTTGAGTGGCGAGTTCAACTTGTGTATGTGTTTAAGTAATTTTATTATTAAAAAAATTCTTGCTAGCGGCAGGTTCAAAACTATTGGAAAAGACAGGGAAAGTTGTTTTCTGTTATGTCTGAACTTGCAACTAGTCTGAATTTTAAACAGGGCATATGTTCTTAGGGTAGTAACATCATCTACAATGTCAAGGATCTGGTTCAGGATGAGATATATCTGATTTAATGGTTTAATGACAGATTTTAAAGTGTGCTTTGAGTGAGAACATGAAATATTCCATTAATCTGCTTTTGGAGAAAGTACTGTGTTATCTTAGTTGCATTCTCCAGGTCTAACAACTCTGTTAGAACGACTACCTACTTTTAAAATACTCTTTACATGATCAATGTATTTGGGATGAAAATAAATAAACATCAAAATATTTGCAATGCCATACATTGAAGCAAAAATTGCACTTATTGCTTCCACTGTAATCGCAAAGGTGGAAATAAAGGTAAATATCTGACAGATCATAATTACAATAACAAATAAAAGGTTAAGTTGGTAGGCAACATAACTCCAAATAATGTATTTACTGGCTGATATTACTAGTCTATCTTCAGATGAGTTCCTTTGAATCATTACCTTCAACTCTTTCCATACTTTGACCAGTATAACAGATATTAGAATAGACAGAATAGAATTTTGAATTACAAACAACGAATAGACTATTTTTTGTTCGAGAGTTTGTGGCACAACTCGCAAAGTCATTGATGTGCAGCAAAATTTTATTTCTGGTATCATGCCAAGTGCGATTGGGCATAGCAACCCTAAAGTGTAAGTGAGTCCAGCTACACACTTGAAATTGTTAATAAAAAAGTGTGTGTTATACTTGTATGGCTGACAAACCCCAATATACTTCTCAATACTAGATAACAAAAACACAAAGAACCTTAGAATAGTTCCACATCCCATTCCAGCAAATATAACCTTTGAAATCCAATAAGCCGCTGGTGCATGAAGCTTCAAAACGGCTTGTCTAACCTCACAGTTATAGTATAGAAAACTGAGAAAACAGAATACTAAATCAGAGATGATAAAATTCACTAGAATCCAGAAATATTTGGTAGTTTTAATCTCTTTCATCTGATTTAGTATAACCAGATGTAAAATATTGAGAATTATGGAAAGACAGTTCACTGCATCGAGAATCTGTGCAAGTGGATGATAGCATTGATCTGTGTCATTGTGACAGCTAGGGTAGAATATCTCTGTATGAGAAACTGTAGTTTTTCATCTTTCTTTATAACCTAAGGTTAAATACACAACAAAGTCTATGCAAATCTTTTACTATTAGATATGCTATTGCATGGTCTGGTGGCTTTACACTATTTCTGCAAGTAAAATACATGAGGTAAGCGCTAGAATTAGAAAAATATTTTCTCATATTTAATAAGTAAACAAGATTTACTTTGCACATACCATGTCAGTCTTAATGTAGTACAGTGTATCACTCTGTGTCACTGTATTACTGCATCACTCTGCTCATCTTTCTTTCTATAGTTGAATATATACATAGTTGTCAATTACAGCAGTTATTATTCTGATACACCATGTCATTAGCAGCAGCTTCAATCTTTACCATCTTTCTGCAAGAAAAATACAAAAGTTTAGCACTTAGGACAGCAAAAATCATAAATGCAATTACGGCTAATGTGATCATGCTTCATAAATAATGCAAGAATCCCTCTGAATCAAGCTGACATCAATGTTTTACATTATATTATTACTCTGTGACACGAGCTCAAATATAAATTGCATGAATATAAGTAATATGCAGTATATTTGCGATTCCATGCAGAAAATCTATAGGAGTCTATAATATGCTTGTTGGGTTCATAGTTTGTTTGATAAGTAAAAGGTATAGAGATTATCATAGATTATATAATCCATGATCAACTAACTCCATTTTATTGCTATACATCTTGTTCACAGAAACAGTTGAACTCAGTTTAAACTTGACAGCACTATAACAAACCTAAGCAAGCATCAAAGTGATAACTAAATCTTGCACTAATGAAGAAACTTTTCAATTTAGCCACAACTTCTGCTCTATACCCATACAAAATATGTTAATTGTTATCACACTCACTATAAGCTTCGTTACTACATCTTTTTGAAGAAAAAATATTTTTACTGTCTGAAAAATAGCTTTGCCTCCACTGGGAATCGAACCCGAGTCCTCTGGCTTGCAAGCAAATGTGCTACCATTACACCACGGGGAGCCACTGGGTAAACTCATCACTACATCCTACCCAGTTCTCTGAACTCCACTAGCCTATCTACTACTCATTCAGTTTTCAGGCTCCCTTGGCTTCTCAATTCCCTCGGAGTACTACTACTACACTTTACTACAGGCCGAAATAGCTTGAAAATAATTGCCCCACTGGGAATCGAACCCGAGTCCTCTTGCTTGCAAGCAAGTGTGCTACCATTACACCACAGGAGCCACTGGGTAAACTCAACACTATACAGTCTATAACTTGAGTATAACTATATAAAATGTCAGAAACTGCACTGTTTCATATCATAATAATACAATACTATTTTAAAAAAAGATTCTTAAAACATTTCCCCAAAGAATAAATCAGTTACGGTGAAAAACTAAAAAACATTCTTGAAGCCATTTTTATAAATTCATGCAGTTAAAAAGTGATAGACCTATATAGAAACCTTACTAGAGCACATCACTCAAATCATAAAAAATCATTTTATCTCTCCTACTCATTTTATTGATCTCTTCTTTTTGCTGTTTGTAATTTTTTAAAAAAATTTTCATTTTCTTTTGCATCCCATAATGATTTTACAACTAAATGGTGCTCTATTCTGTGATGCCTGCTGAATAATAAGAATGTTTCACATTCTTATTATAGTAAAAACAGATTGTCTTTCATTGGAGCTGAGCATTATCTCTGACCATGTTTTTTTTCTATAGTACGTATATATAGTTTATATTTGTTTCTCGGAATATCAAGTAGTTTTTATATAGTGACTAAAGAAACAGACACGTACCCAGTTACATAAGGCTTTTTTACTGATGTGCTAATTATAGTAATTCTTAAATTCATGCTACAATAAATTGGTTGTGATAGCACAACTGTTTTATAGTTAGTGATTTAGTCCTGTTATTGTTTATTGTAAAATAGTATACTGTTTGTAACTTGTAATATATACTTTTTGTCAAAAGACATAATTTATAAAGCTGATTATAGCAAATTAATAATTAATTCAAATATATTTGTTAATCACAAAAATACGCACACAATATGAGTACAAATATTGCAGTATGGAACTGGGATTTAACATAAAAAAGTTACTAACTAATTTTATAAGCATGTGGCACTTTAGCTTAATAATATTTATAATAATATACTAGTATATCACAGATCAGTCAATGTAATAGAGGAAGACAAACCTGAAAGGTGCAGAATAGGTAAGTTTTGTTCAGAGTGCAGGTGTTTATGTTTTACTCTAGTCACTGTCTGTCAGCATTTGGAAGCAGGTTTGAAGCATGCTATAAGTCTTAACTCTCATTAAATCAATGATGATGCATTTTAAAGTATTTGCTTCAAGAAAATTACTTTCAGTTTAATTAATTTTCTATCTATATATGTAACTGGAGATATTTTACTGTAACATGTCAATGATTACATAACAACTGATGCTTATGACATATTAAGAAAGATTCTTGAGTAGTCTATAATACTTGTTTATTATACCACTTCGCAACGCATGTCATACTATAAAACTCACGCAAGTTTATAGTTGCTATCCCTGTGAGAAACCCTGATGGATAGGGTCTTTGTTAAATCGGGCTAAGGACTTGTCTAGGTGGGGCACAGGAGCAATTATGACTGGATGCTCTTCCTAACATCACCAATAGCCTTTGTCGGGGTTCGAACCCATGACTTCGTGCTCACTAGACAAACACTCTAACCCCTAGACCACGGCTGCTCCCTAACGCATTTCATACTATAATCAGTATAAAAGAACTCATGCAAGTTTATAGTCGCCATTCCTTGTAAGAAACCCTTAATGGAAAGAATTTTTTGTTAAATTTGGCTAAGAAATTATTCAGATAAGGCACAGAAGCAATTGTAATTAGATGCTCTTCTTAATATCTTCAATAGCTTTTGTCCGGTTGGAACCCATGACTTCGTATTTACTAAGCAAACGCCCTAACCCCTAGACCACGATAGCTCCCTATACTATAATCAGTATAATATTGTAAATATATTTACTTCTGTTTTAAATAACATGGCTTAATTGATCAAAACCTCATGTACTATGTTTTTGTGCCAAGCTGCCACGTGCATTGCTCTAGGTATGGGTAAGTTAAGCTATTCAGCTTCATCTACACATATACGTGTGCGGAAACAATGTTATACCTAGTTTTGATTAAATTGAACATAAATAGAATACATTACTATTGATCATTATAGCAATCTATACAGCTTTCTTTAAATGAAATTTTGCAGTAATTCATTATAATATTCTTATTCCTACTGCTACATAGATAAAATATTACATATTTTGTTTGCTACTTGTTGTTAAGTGTTTTAAAACCTGTATGTGTCTAACGGGCGCTTGGAGTGCATTTGACAGACACATGGAATAATATTTTCAAATTAACAAAACAACTCAAAATTGGTTTGCAAAAATCAAATAAATAAGCATGTATAAGATTGAAAAAGAATTGCATGGATAATAAATTGAAATAAAGATACACTCATTGCTGAAAACTATTAAATGCATCACTTCATAGCTTTTTTATTTTTACTCAAGTTCATAGCTGAAGAAAAATATCTGCTAAACTAATTATGAAAGTATTTCCTTGTTGACCGGAACTGCAGGTATAGATGCACAGGAAGAGGATCTTGAGACGGCTGGGAAGAAGTTAGAACTTAATTTGTGAGAAATAGTCTGGCAGAACTGGGGGTTAGGTTCGCAATCTCGCATAAAGTGTTTTTCTCTCTTTATTATTTATCTTGAGGGTCCAGGTAAATGTTTCCAGGTGGGTGTGGACCTGCCACCCTTCAGCATTTCGAGAAATCCAAGATGGCCGCCAATTATGAAAAAACCGTAATCTAATAGGCATAAAGTCTATATTATGTTGCAAAAACCAAATTTTTTTGATGATTCAAATAGATGTGCATTTTTGGAATGAATATCTGCCATGCCAGTGCAAAATTAATCAAGGTAAAAAACCAAGAAACATGTTGCTCAGCTCAAAAATTGGAATTGCTTCAATAAAACATCACATATGGTGCAGAGAAATGATACAAGGTTTTTGAATAATTTTTTGGACAGATATATAAAGAAAAACATTGCTTATTGCCAGTGAATAAAAAGTGAAAAAGATACACAGGCATATTGCTCAGCTGAAGATAAAATGGAACATATATATAATCATACAGATGTGAAAAACTTTCGCTCATGTTCATATTAAACACTTTTTTTTTCCATCATTAGCATTTGTTAGAAATGTTAGTTCATTGCAGCACACTCCTGTTACTGCTTCACAAGGACAGAACTCTGTGCATGGGATAGATGTACTATAAGAATAGCCATATCTCCTTGTTTTGCATGATTGTTGGCTTCCACAAGAGCATTTAATGAATTTGGGCCATTTTACTTTATTTAGCACGCATCAGCAGATTATGATCAAAAATTTTAATGTTTGCTCAAAATTCATTAACACTTACTACAAAGAGTAATAGAATTTGCTGATTCTAACTATGCATAGCAAAAAAAACTGGGAAGAGGTCCTGCAACATTTAAGCGCTGCGTCATGTCATACGAGTTAAATATATATTTGTGAACCATCACGGTCCATATAATATCTCAATGTACTAATAAATTAGGAAAAAACATAGAAAATCATGCATAATTGAAAAAGCCTTAATTATTCAGTTTTATTTGTTAAAATTTTAATAGTTTGAGGCAAAAATTTATATACAATAACAGCTAAATTGTAAAAAATCGCCAAAACTAAAGTCATCGAGTGTACACAAAATTAGGTAAAATGATCCACTCCATAATACTGGCTGGTGTAAGCACAACATCATTTCCTACTTTTTTGATAAAAGAGATTCTATTAGATCTCTTTTCACCTACCAATGTTCTAGTGAGTTTAATGCCGAAGTTTCATATGGCTACCTGGAGGTGTGCTCTGGTGACATTGTGCAATAGCTTCATCTGTAGGAGGCAAAGTACATAAGTTAAAGGCACATCGCAAACAGCATTGCTGACCTTGGTTTTCTAAACCTTTTGTCTTGTAGATGTCATGGAGGAGCACTTTGCATAAGCGTAGCAACACAGCATAAACGTGGTAGCTTGTATAAATAGTCATCCTAAAAAGAAGCCCTAGTGTCACCAAATCACACTTTTCTTCTACCAAGACATTTAGTATGACTCCCTTTCCAATATTTTGCATTGTTGCCACTGTATCACACTTTGATGAGAGGCCATGGGACGGCAGCAAATTGTTCATTATAGGAATTTGTCTTGGACTTTCTCACCTAGTACGCTGTGGTCTAGGATGGGTAGCGGTTTTGCAGGGCACCAAGTGCTATCAAAGAGTGTCATCTGATTCTGTTGTTAACATCTTCATCCGAGAGGCCACATTTCAGTATGTCATCCTTCACTGTATCCATTAACCTTTTCTTTGGCCTCCCTCTCTTTCTCTGTATCTTCATCTCAGCCACCATTATAATATCTTCCTCCCTATCTCTTCTGTGCACATGTCCATACCATTGAAAAGGTCTTCTCCTCACGCCTAATGCAATGACTTTTAATTTGGCCTCCTCCTTATATAAGCATTTGTTATATGATCTTCCCACTCTATATTGTAAATGTGTCAAAGCATCCTCATCTCAGTTGCATTATTTTGTTCTCTTGTCTTTGAGTCAGTGGCCATGTCTGATATCCATACATCAGTGAAGTTTTTATTGCCATCTTGTATAACAAAACCTGCAGCTTGGTGGAAATTTTCTTATCTTCTTGTCGCGGACTGTTCTGAAAACTCAATTTTCACAGATTTTTTGAGAATTGACTTGGTCTTAGCTTCTCTTATTTTCCCTGCTTCTTTGAATGTAAAGGATGGCAATGCTGCAAGTTTGTGAGCCATTAAAGAGTCTGCAGCGTCCAAATTCTTGGTCTGCTTGAGTGCAATGGCTCGGGTATATATGACTTCAGTATCATACGCAGTGGTATTAGAAACCTTAATATGCTTTTGAAATAATAATATTGTCTTCACTTTAGATGACAAGGATTTATTTAACCCCTCTGACTACTTCACTTTAAATTTTTGTATAGATGCTTTACTTATAACAAAATTTTGTCAATAATAATTGCTGAATAACTGATAACTTTCTCTGTTTTAATGTTAATAAGAGTAACTGGGTGGCATCCTTCTTTGAGTGAGACATTGCAGAGTTTAATTTTCCTTTTGACAGACTCTCTGTCCTTTGAACCAGACTAGATTGTTGATTGCATCTCTTTCTTATGAGTAGCAGAAGCATTTACTTCAGACCCATCTCTGATGTCACTGAGACCTTACTGTATCTTGTTGCATGCAGAAGTGCTGTACACCCAAACCTTGCCAATTTCAGTTTTATTGGTGATGCCAATAATTTTCCCTTGTTGTGACCAAATCTCACGAAGATCACCTCAATGGTCATGTGTTATGATGCATTGTGAAGTTACCAGCTTTGAATTCAATCCTTACATCTTGTGGCATGACCTCCATGCTAAGCAGACAGTACATTTCCTCTTCCATTGCTAGATGTAAGGCCCAGTCTTCTTCTCTATCAGCTATGATGTGGGTGTTGATGGTAAAAATTGGTCTGATAAAGCACATGACCCGCAGTTTTGCTGTTCTTGAGCTTTCTGAAATCTTAGTCAACATCTTTTCAAGGCTAGTGATTACACTTTCATCAAAGACTGGCTTCAACAGGTCTTCCACCAATATTCTCAGGCCCCGTGCATTTTGGGAAAACTTTTTCTATTTAGCATTTTTGGGGAAACCACCAAAAGTAGAATTAACTACTTTTACCAAATTCGTTTCAACCATTAGTGTTCCAGTGCACCCAACATAGGTCATTAAAGGGGAGAAATTAATAGTAAGCGTTTATGAAATGGGATTAGTATGAAAATAGTAAGTAGCCACTGTTCTCATGGATGTATTACTTCCCCCAGCATGAAATAGATTCTCATTTATACAAAAACTGTTTACAAATGTTTTTTAGAAAAAAAGTCAAATGTGCTGATTGTAGAAGTAGTTTTTGTAAGCCAAAATGTCAATATTTAGATAAATGATGTGTCAATAATGAAACAATTAAATTATGTTAAAAAGTCATGGTGTTGTATTATCAAAGTTGTTGACCCTTTTTTCTAATTTTTAAAAGTTTAGCTAAAATTTTAAAACTGAAAATAACTATTAAATTGACAGTTCAACAAACCTTTTTAATGTACGCATGCTAGTTTAAAATAAATTGCTATTAAGCTCATATGACAATGACGTTGCATTTCAATTTTGCAGAACCCCTTTCAGCTTTATTTGTTGGACATATTTGTGATCAGCATATAAAATCACCCCACATAGTAAGTTTCCATGAATTTAGAACAAACTGATGCAGAGATGCAAGGAAATTATGAACATGGCATGGCTAGGTTAAACTTAAAAAATGAATGATTAAGGCTTAGCTTAGCTACCCTTGGGTATCATTTGCCTATTACTCAATAATACGCATGACAAATGCACATGCATCTTTATTATATTAATTTCTAAAGATTTCAAAACATTGGAACCTTAAATTTAGCTTTGGTGGGTAGATACATTTGAATTATAAAGAATCGTCTGGTGCCTGGCGGCCATCTTGAATTTCTCAAAATGCTCAAGGGTAAGAAATTCATACCCACCTGGAAACATTTACCTAGACCCTATATTTGAATAATCAGAAGAGAAAAAAACTTTATCCGGGATTGCGAACCTAAGTCAAAAATTGGTGTTTTTCTGCCAGACTATATAGATGGAAATTTTCATACTTGATAGAGCATAGCAATCAATATGGTTATAGCTTTGATAATGACTGTAACTGGGATTTTTTGTTTGGAAAATTGCTTATTTACCAGCAGAGATAGCAATTGGCTTTTTCTAAAGGGAATTGTTAATTAGAGGTTTTCCTAGTAGGATTGGCCATGCTAGTAGTCACTATATGCACATTCATCCTTATAGATATCTAATTGCAATATCCTCTAGTGGAGATGCCAATCGCGATCTCTCCTAGTGGGATTGGCAATTCTCCTAGCAAATATGCCAGTTCAGCCTAGGAGAGATGCTAATTGCAATCACTCCTAGGGGGATCGGCAATTCTCCTAGCAAATTTGCCAAATCAGCCTAGGAGAGATGCTAATTGCAATCTCTCCTAGTATAGATGCCAACCAGTTAGGGACAACTTCAAACGTTCACATGAAATAATTATGAACATCATATAATTAAAACCTGGCAGGAGTACAGAGTTTGAACATATAGGTTATACAACTGCAAATGTTCATACTTGATAGAGCATAGCAATCAATATGGTTATAGCTTTGATAATCACTGTAACTGGGATTTTTTGTTTGGAAAATTGCTTATTTACCAGCAGAGATAGCAATTGGCTTTTTCTAAAGGGAATTGTTAATTAGAGGTTTTCCTAGTAGGATTGGCCATGCTAGTAGTCACTATATGCACATTCATCCTTATAGATATCTAATTGCAATATCCTCTAGTGGAGATACCAATCGCAATCTCTCCTAGTGGGATTGGCGATTATCCTAGCAAATATGCCAAATCAGCCTAGGAGAGATGCTAATTGCAATATCTCCTAGTATAGATGCCAACCAATCAGGGACAACTTCAAACTTTCACATGAAATAATTATGAACATCATATAATTAAAACCTGGCAGGAGTACAGAGATTGAACATAATATAGGTTATACAACTGCAAATGTTCATACTTGATAGAGCATAGCAATCAATATGGTTATAGCGTTGATAATCACTGTAACTGGGATTTTTTGTTTGGAAAAGTGCTTATTTTACCAGCAGAGATAGCAATTGGCTTTTTCTAAAGAGAATTGTTTATTAGAGGTTTTCCTAGTAGGATTGGTCATACTATATGCACATTCATCTTTATAAAAATGCAAGTGCAATGTCCTCTAGTGGAGACACCAATTGAAATCTTTCCTAGGGAGATTGGCAATTCTCCTAGCAAATATGCCAAATCAGCCTAGGAGAGATGCTAATTGCAATATCTCCTAGTATAGATGCCAACCAATCAGAGACAACTTCAAACTTTCACATGAAATAATTATGAACATCATATAATTAAAACCTGGCAGGAGCACAGAGATTGAACATATAGATTATACAACTGCAAATGTTCATACTTGATAGAGCATAGCAATCAATATGGTTATAGCTTTGATAATCACCTTAACTGGGATTTTTTGTTTGGAAAATTGCTTATTTACCAGCAGAGATAGCAATTGCCTTTTTCTAAAGGGAATTGTTAATTAGAGGTTTTCCTAGTAGGATTGGCCATGCTAGTAGTCACTATATGCACATTCATCCTTATAGATATCTAATTGCAATATCCTCTAGTGGAGATACCAATCGCAATCTCTCCTAGTGGGATTGGCAATTCTCCTAGCAAATATGCCAAGTCAGCCTAGGAGAGATGCTAATTGCAATCTCTCCTAGGGGGATTGGCAATTCTCCTAGCAAATATGCCAAATCAGCCTAGGAGAGATGCTAATTGCAATATATCCTAGTATAGATGCCAACCAATCAGGGACAACTTCAAACTTTCACATGAAATAATTATGAACATCATATAATTAAAACCTGGCAGGAGCACAGAGATTGAACATATAGGTTATACAATTGCAAATGTTCATACTTGATAGAGCATAGCAATCAATATGGTTATAGCTTTGATAATCACCTTAACTGGGATTTTTTGTTTGGAAAATTGCTTATTTACCAGCAGAGATAGCAATTGGCTTTTTCTAAAGGGAATTGTTAATTAGAGGTTTTCCTAGTAGGATTGGCCATGCTAGTAGTCACTATATGCACATTCATCCTTATAGATATCTAATTGCAATATCCTCTAGTGGAGATACCAATCGCAATCTCTCCTAGTGGGATTGGCAATTCTCCTAGCAAATATGCCAAGTCAGCCTAGGAGAGATGCTAATTGCAATCTCTCCTAGGGGGATTGGCAATTCTCCTAGCAAATATGCCAAATCAGCCTAGGAGAGATGCTAATTGCAATATATCCTAGTATAGATGCCAACCAATCAGGGACAACTTCAAACTTTCACATGAAATAATTATGAACATCATATAATTAAAACCTGGCAGGAGCACAGAGATTGAACATATAGGTTATACAATTGCAAATGTTCATACTTGATAGAGCATAGCAATCAATATGGTTATAGCTTTGATAATCACCTTAACTGGGATTTTTTGTTTGGAAAATTGCTTATTTACCAGCAGAGATAGCAATTGGCTTTTTCTAAAGGGAATTGTTAATTAGAGGTTTTCCTAGTAGGATTGGCCATGCTAGTAGTCACTATATGCACATTCATCCTTATAGATATCTAATTGCAATATCCTCTAGTGGAGATACCAATCGCAATCTCTCCTAGTGGGATTGGCAATTCTCCTAGCAAATATGCCAAATCAGCCTAGGAGAGATGCTAATTGCAATCACTCCTAGGGGGATTGGCAATTCTCCTAGCAAATATGCCAAATCAGCCTAGGAGAGATGCCAATTGCAATCTTTCCTAGCGGGGATTGGCAATTCTCCTAGCAAATATGCCAAATCAGCCTAGGAAAGATGCTAATTGCAATATTTCCTAGTATAGATGCCAACCAATCAGGGACAACTTCAAACTTTCACATGAAATAATTATAAACATCATATAATTAAATCCTGGCAGGAGTACAGAGATTGAACATATAGGTTATACAACTGCAAATGTTCATACTGGATAGAGCATAGCAATCAATATGGTTATAGCTTTGATAATCACTGTAACTGGGACTTTTTGTTTGGAAAATTGCTTATTTTACCAGCAGAGATAGCAATTGGCTTTTTCTGAAGGGAATTGTTAATTATATGGTTTTCCTAGTAGGGTTGGCCATGCTAGTAGTCACTATATGCACATTCATCCTTATAGATATCTAATTGCAACATCCCCTAGTGGAGATACCAATCGCAATTTCTCCTAGGGGGATTGGCAATCCTCCTAGCAAATAAGCAAAATCAGCTTAGAAGAGATGCTAATTGCAATCTACCCTAGTGGGATTGGCAATTCTCCTAGCAAATATGCCAAATTTGCCTAGGAGAGATGCTAATTTGAATGTTTCCTAGTGAAGATGTCAATTGCAATCTCTCCTAGAATAGCTATCAACTAGTTAGAAACAACTTCAAACTTTCACATGAAACAATTACGAACATCATGTAATGAAAACCTGGCAGGAGCACAGAACTTAGTTTAGAGTTTTGTGACATGAAGTCAGCAGTTTGACAAGAGAGTCTGATAATGTATTTAACATTTCTGCCAGCAACAATGTAGATTGAGTCACTCTTAAACTACCAGGTGATTGTAACACACAGCAACAGCTCTGCTACAGAAAATCTATATTGCAAGCTTATAAAATCTAAAACTTATGAGCAGATTTAGCGACATGAGTTTCGGCTAGGTCTGTATAACTACACCTATGTGATATAATTTTCTTTCATCACAAGTCCGACTTAAACTAAAATCATCATTTTAGCCTAAGATTTCTTTAAATAAATGGGGCTGGTTAAAGGTAAAAAACTCGCATCTCGCTGTTGTACTCCGCGAATACTTTCCCCCAGGATAACCCATCTGTAGCCAGTCTATTGGCCACCTGACTTCTGATCCCCTCCAGGACTGTACCCATGGGCTGGATGTACTTGATAAGATCAGGGCTGGAGTTGCCTATCGTAGTCTCCATGCTAGTCTAAAAACCAACTGAAAGCATTGGAATAGTATGGGAAGGGGGGTAACAAATCATTAGATCTAGTTTATGATGTATGATCTCAAGCTAACGATCGACAAAGCGAAGATATACATATGTGAAATATGAAACTATACAAGCTAAATGAGATAAAGCTGTACGACTCACACCACGTGATGTCATACTCGCACCACGTGATGTCATACTCACAACACATGATGTTATACTCACAATGTTACTTCCCAGCAGGTAAAAATCGTCCCCAGACATCAAAGAGCCCGGGTACGATGAGAACAACATTTCATTTCCTGGGATTAGCGGGGAGTTAGGAGCTACAGTATACATGGCATATTATATTGTGTATTATATTGTGTATAATATACTGTGCAATATATACTTTTTACTATATCGCATAGTATTATGCGTATAATATATTGTGCAATATATTGTATAGCATATTATGCAATGTGTTACAAAAATGTTATAACAAGAATTAAACTGCATGCCATATTAAGAGGAGTTTCTGTTGAGAAGAGACGAAAGTTGAAGTAGATTAAGATGTTGTGTAATAATATCATTGTCTGTTCATTTAGCAAAGTCTAAACTCTGGTCCTTCATCTTGAGCAGCTCTGATCTAAAATTGTAAACTGACAGTGCATTGAAAGAATATGAGTTGAAACATTCTATGGTTACTAATTTTGAAATACTTGAGAGATTTTAACATAATATTTTACTACACTTTCTTTCTGCATGGCATGACAATCTGAAAAAGTATTCATTTTGTTATATATTAAGGAACAGCATTAGCATTAATTTTTAGTTTTTCAATTCTTGAACACATATATACTGACGCAAGTTGCTATCCCTGTGAGAAACCCCTGATGGAAAGAATTTATGTTAAAGCGGGCTAACGACTTATTTAAATGAGGCACAGGAGCAACTATGACTGGATGCTTTTCCTAACATCACCAATGGCCTTTGTCCGGGCTCGAACCCATGACCTTCGTGTTTACTAGGCAAACGCTCTAACCCCTAGACCATGGCTGCTCCCTTCATGAACACCTATATAATACAATGCAATTTATTGAATTTGTGTAACTGTATGTTATATATACATAATCATACCCAATAGATTACATTCCATACTCAAAGACAAAATAAAAACCTATAAATTCTTTGATACTCATAATTATAGTCTCCCCTTGGCATAGAGTTGAGAGCTGCATAACGCAATGCATGAAGAATGTTTCAATTTGAATTCACTCACAAATATAATCGTTATAGTAAAAGTTACTATGGTATAACATGCCAGCTACTATCTTTGCACAGCTAAATTTAGTATTAAATTTTTTATATTTCTAAGAAAAAAGGAGATCTTCAAATGAATGCAGCTTACATTGAGTTTGCCAGAGCTCTGGAAAACATCAAAGTTGAAATCCAAATACAAGGTACAAGTCAAGACAATAACATTTACAAAACATAAATATGAAGATAGACATTTCTGTACAGCTTATAATAGCAGAGTGATGCAGAGAGACATTTTGACTTTGCTTGTTGCTAGTTCAGATATCAAGTGAAAGATTGATAACATTTTGCCAACTGCTTGATTGTTGAAAGTATAAGATTTGCCCATATTTGGGCATAATTTTAGCAAATTAATTGAATTTGGACAGTATAATTAGATTGCATTGTTATATATTAGATGCAATGAAATGTTAATTATAAAATTTTAAGTTGGGAAGACTGTATATTATTATTAACATTATAAAGATTATACACTGCAGTTATGTGAACGTTTTATTTTATCACTATGAGACAAAATCCCCTGTTTTTTTATATAATTTAATGCATGAATTGTGTGAAAGTTAATGTAAGGGAGTTATTCAACACACTCCAACACGGATAATAAATGACTTCAACTACGAACAGCCCATAGCTTATAAAGACAGTTTCTCTACACTGCAAGGCTCATGGAAGTACAGTAGTTAGTTGATATTAGGAGATAAATTAAAGCTGATCAACTCATCAACTTATGCCTACATTCTCAAAATAAACTCCATCTTTTCACACATGCATATCCTTCTTCAACACATCAGCTACTAACATTTACAGATTCTCATCCTGCACACCTATTCATGGTTCATCTACTTCTACCCATTGTTTTCTTTTGTACTTATAAAGCCATGATGTCATAATTAATAATAATACAATATTAATACTTGCATGGTTTTATTGTGTTTGTTGTGAACATATTATTTTTGATTTCTCTTCACAGTCACTTTCTTTGACATAATCTAGTGTGAGCGACAATTTTATGTTTTGCACTTCCTTTGTTTTCTTTCTGTTCTCATATCTCCATCATACTATACTATTAAGTGACATGCAGTCACTTGTCAGAAAAGGTTGTTAGAGAGGAGTTTCTGGTGAAAGAAGACGAGAGTTGAAGAAGACTATAAGATTTCGTGTGCTAAAGTAATCTGTCCATTCAGAGTCTAATAGCTTCAACGCTGGCCTTTTTCTGAAGCAGCTCTGATCTAAAATTAGAATTAATACTCTGCAGGATAATATAAAAGTTGCATGATACAGGATTATTATCTAATTGTTGTTTTAAACTCCTAGTGTTTTATTCTTTTCCTTTTTTCTTGCGATTTAATAAATAACGTTAATTTCATGATTTTGTTTTTCTTTTCATATAAAATTTAAGATTTATGTTTTAATGATGAGAACTTTTTATGTTGAAACAAAATAATAATCTATCAAAATTTCACAATCTCCACTTTTAACTCAATATTAACCTATGTTATATACATGTTATGCAAGCACTATGCCTAAGTTTCTTTCCCATGCAATTAATTAATTTTTCAATGAAGAGAAATTTATGTTTCATTAAATAGAAGTGGCTTTCCATAAATTTGACATATTTATCATGGTGAATTTTGTGTTTAGATAGCTCGTAAAACTTTGTATCATAAGTTAAATATTGCATAGTAAAAGATAGAATAAAAACTATAAAAAATGTTCAATATCCATGGCATTACAAGAGTTTTAAGAAAATCAGGGAATTTGGTTGCAACTAATAAAATGGAGAGACCATCTTTACTCAGCAGGCTCCTGTCTGCATTAAAATTACAAAGTGGAAATATATTTATTTCGCAATCTTATAGGTAGCAAAAATTTAATAAATGCTGCTCTGAGATCATATGATATTCCTGAACCTTTTCTACAAAGTGTTCTATGCTAATGTGTCTTCACAATCTGCAACGATTGAGATAACTCAGTGTTTACAACTGTGTTAAACCATCTTAAGGAAAGGAAGACAACTTTAGGTTAAGCTATCTTCAATCTTGCATTAGAATGTTTTATAAAAAAGAAGACAACTCTACTTTTCATTCCAGCAAATGTATTGAGATGTTTGAGATAGTCCGAGATTTAGCAAATTTAAGATATAAGTTATGACAACATTGAACTAGAACGTAAATTCGTAAATCACATAATATTATTATAATTTCACTTCGGAGATGTTTTTATTACAGAACTGAAGGGATTTTTGCATTGCTAAGATGATCGCTAGAAGCAGCATTTACTTCAGAGTTACTACGTGCAGTATTTGTACAGAGCTATTTATCATCGTCTAACTTCTAGACTCACGATCCTAAATTTTTTCTCTCCTCCCGTCCCTCAACGGTCCCAACTGTGTGCTGCATCAAGCGAATTTCAATTTCAGAGAACCCTGCACCGTTGCACGACACTGACCTGTAAATTTCAAGATTTACAGGTCCATCATTATCATTATTATATCATTATTATATTATCATCATTATATGATAATGTTGATTGATTAGAAAATGCTGTCATTCAAATCTTTGAGAAAGACTAAAACTTTTACTGCTAGTTTCACTTTTAGACTTAAACTAAAGTTAAAAAATAAATTAGACACTTTATTGTACTTTTACTTTTACTGAGTAAAACTTTTAGTTTTACTTTTACTTTTACTTTTAGTTTTACTTTTAGTTGTAGTTGATGTTACACTTAGACTTATATTTATAAACTTAGGGTGAGAGTCTTACTTTTACTCATACTCATAGTGATCAGGCTTATAGTTAGACTATAGTTGCTGTTAGTAATTGACTAAGTGGCAACTCATACTGAGTTGCTTATAGTTATACTATAACTCAGTATAAGTAAAAGTTATAACTTATGGTTATAGTCGATCACTTAATTCGAATTTAGTATTTACTACGTCTACTAAACTAGGTCTAGTAGTAGACTAGTAGTAGTACCAGTAGTCAATGTCATAAGATTAAGTGTAGCCACGGCCACGACGATATCAATCATTAAAATATGATTGTTTCATGTTTGAATAATAGTAATTTACTGATACTAATAGTTACTAATACGTATATTGATAGTCATAGTGATAGATACTGATAGTGATAGTCATACTCATATTAAATGTAATTGTCATATTCATTGTGACTATGAAACTTATTCAGGTATTGAACTATGTCTAATACTAATAGTTAAAGTAATACTATAAGTATTAGTATAACTATAACTAAGGATAAGGCATAAGCACTAGTTTAATTTTATTGAATTAATAGTTACCAAGTTACTTACTGTTACATTAAATTTTAGTCTCATACGCATAGTCATAGTGATAGTATTAGTAACTTAGTGATAGTTCACATTAATACTCACACTTTTACTCGCACTGTTACTTGATTGACCCTAATTTATAGATCTCACAGTTACTGTTAGTGTCACTCTCAACAGTATATGCATGAGTAGCGCTGTTCATAGTTGTTGCTGCAGTCTACCACTACACCCTCTAATTGTGATGAAACTTGTTTACTTTTTTGGGACCTATACTTTTTGTTCTATTATAAATTAAAATTTTAATTTTTAGGCTTTCCTTACACCTATACAATTATTTGTACACTATAATTAATCCAACTAATATCCAGCCTTATATAATTCAATATTTCATTTGTATTATAATTATGATTAACATATTATTGCTTACTTTTAACTTAGCTATTTACTTTTTTTGTAAGTATATGTGTAGGTTTTGGTATTTTGCTATTATCAATTTGAAGAGCAATTTAAATATATTTTGGGTGGAACCAAACATCTTGTACTATTACATTAGCGTTTAGGGATAGCCTATTTTCAAACGGTCAATTTCAAACTATTATTCTGCTAGTTATTGCAGTCTATTGCTATCAGCATAAGTATGAATATCAAGTTTACAAATGAGCAGCATTATAAGTATAGTGATTATTTTGTAATGGTTTAGGCCTATAATAAAATGTTAATATATTTATGATTTATTTTATAATTTCATATTTAATTTTAGTGTTATAACTAACATATGTAGGTAGTAGGCTCATATTTATTGTACTGGTTAATAATTATAATGAAAATAACAATATATTTATTTCTACTTAGTCCCAGAATGTATAGTATTAGTTTAAACCATGATTTTGTAGCTGTTTACTAATCCATAGTGGTACTCATCAATAGTCATAGGTTAGGAAAAGAAACTCCTGATATTGCATAGTATAGTAATAATAGTGCTGGTAGTATTGGTGTTATAATGCAATTCAAAAAAAATAAAAAATAGCAGTGTGAGTATCTACTTTTCATATTCAAGTTGCCATATTTTAGTTAAAAAAATGTCATCCTAAAATGATGTTTAAACTTGCCAATATAAACCATCACAAAATCAATTTTTTATTATTTTGATATTTCTGAAACTTCAAATTTATGAAGTTCTATTAAATTTATTTGCTATTTAAAGCTTAATCTTTATTTAATAGCCATTTGCAACGTAATCAGTGGTGTCTTTGAGACTTGTATATTTTATAATTCAATAAAAAAGTTAATTTTATGCAAGAATTACGGCTTGTTTATTCAGGAAATGTGCTAGATGTGAAATGTCTAATCTTGACAGCTCCAATATCTTCCCAAGACAGGATGTTGATTATACATCAGAGCGAAGGTATTCTCTGGTTAGTGTCGTGTATGAGCGGATTGGTCGTCTTAAGGTAGAGTCGGGGAGCTCATTGACACCACCCGGGCAAGATGAAACTGACCATGCCTCATCAAATAACCTCTTCTCACTGGTAAAGCAGTTTGTTGGTAATTTGAACCCTTGTAATGCATTGAATAAAACATCCGATGCTTTATTCATTCAGTCAGGTATTTCGGTTTGTGAGAATTTAGGATGGAGCTATAACAGTTTCTTCAGTGCTCAGTAAAGTCATGTATAGACACAAACACACAGCGTAGCCACAATTTCAAATCTGGTTGATATTGCATAACATGATCATCAGATAAAATGGTTTATTTGATTTGATTAGAGCTTCATATCAGTATTTTTTATCTAAATTGTAAAGTGTTAGAACTGGTTTACTTACTTCAGTAAGTACTTTTGATGCTGAACTTCAAGTAAACAGCGTCCTGTGTAGAAGTTTGTTGTGTTGTCAAGAAAACATTTCAAATTGTTCAGTAATTCAGCATTTGAAAAATCATGTAGTTTTATTAATCTTAGCATTTGTTACTGGAGTGTGCAGCTTATGCTTGACTTGTCTTTATGTCTATCAATTATTCTCTCAGGCCTGTTTGAGGCCCAAGATTACTTACACCTTGGTGCCTGCATCGAACCTGCAACAGTATTTCTGATGTGAACACCCAATGAGTTGTTACTTGTAGTAGTTTATATGTTGTTGAGTATTCTGATGTTGTATAATATTAATCTAGGTCTCTGCGAGTTGGGGGGAAAAGTTGAACAGTTCAACCCAAGGGTTGTCAGAAACTCGTCTCTTACTTGTTGATGTATCTCCCACACCAACAAGTGATGTGCTTAAGCAAAAGATAAATTCTAAATCTCGGTCTGCTCAAATATGCAGGTATGAATGTCACTATGCCATGTAGTGGCGTCTCTAGCGTTTTCAACACAGCATTGATTTCTGTGAGGTTGTTTATCTGAAATTTTTTTTAGGGTTATTAGTGTTGTTTCATATTCTCATTCTGTTATATGCTACACGCGGTTTTGTAGATGGAAAGGGTCTCTATTGCTAGTCAAATTCGATACAGACGAGGACGTAAAGATTTTCTGTAATGATATGCCTTTTTCGTACAGTAGCATGCAAAGTGAGTCTTGTGTATTTATCTATGTTTATCTTGTACAATGCAGGAGCCATGTTTCTATAATTGTTAGTTTACTTTTGCTGCTGTTATGGTGCATCTACTGTATCCCTGACCTCTACATAATCTTGACCCATACATCCGCTTTACTTTTAACCTCTACATCAACTTGACCTCTGACACCTACATCCGCTTTACCTTTAACCTCTACATCTACTTGACCTTTGATCCTAATATTTACCATCGACTACCTTAACATCTACTTCACCTCTAACCTCTACATCTACTTCTACATCTACTTCACCTCTGACCTCTACATCTACTTCACCTCTGACCTCTACATCTACTTCACCTCTACATCTACTTCACCTCTGACGTCTACATCTACTTCACCTCTGACCTCTACATCTACTTCACCTCTGACCTCTACATTTACACACACATTCATCAGACAGCCCAAAGTCACTTCTGACTCACACTATCCTATCTTGTGTTCACAGCTGCACTGAGTACCCAGGTGATATACCCTTGCTTTGTTCACATCCCTCAGCCATCCTCCACGAAGTCTGAGTTCTGCAATGACGTAAAAGAAGCTATTCTCACTCCATTTGCAGGAAATCTGTAAGTATTTTTTAGTTAACCAACACAGCTACAGTAAGGCATGTTTACACACACTCATCGTTGAGTTATTCAATGGTGTTTTTGCCGAGCAGCTCTAAAGAAATTATTATTTCTCATTCAGCAGAATATTTCTAAACAAGTTACATGTATTTGCAACAGAATGAATTTTGTAATAGTTGAAACCGTAACTATTGTTGGGTTATGAAATTTATTTTCTATAAATAATTTGCAACGATCATTAGTTAGTTTTTTAATTCTTTATATTATTCTAATGGCTGTTGATAAAATTATTCAAGATAATGAAAATGAAGTTTGTTGAGATTGACCGTAATTATAGTTGCATTTTGTAATAGTTCAACTTATTTTTATCGTAATACAATCCTTGGTGACGCCACCTCTCTGTGCTACATCTCACTCAGGTTCATGCATGTGTCTGAGAGTAGCGCTAATACCGAGGCAACAATTAGCGGCGGTGAGATGCCCAGGATCATCATCCTCTTCAGTCTGAGTACGAAGCTGCCCACCACCCACTCCCGCTATCAGTCCATGTGCAATCAGCTCAACTCTAAGAACTGGCTGAAGATAGACAGAGTAGTTCACAAGTTGGAGAATAGTCAGCTTTTTGTTCACAAGCTCTCCCCCTCTGTCGGGTTTGCTGTTCGGCTCAGTTCAGGTTTGTCTATCACTTCTGTTGCTACTAGCACTACTACTACTAGTACTACTACTACTACTACTACCACTAGTACTACTACTAATACTACTAGTACTACTACTACTACTACTACTACTACTACTAGTACTAGTACTAATACTACTAATACTACTTCCCCGCATGAAGAAAAAGACAAACTGTGCATACTGACACGATAACACCATTTTCGTGACCGATTCACTTTGAACTTCCTTACAGGTATGTCTAGTGGAATCCAGTTTATTTTAAACACCAGTAGTCAGTCTTCCATGGAGGAGTGTAAGAAGTTCTACTCGACAATGTTCTCTACACAGCCACTTGTTGAAACAGATTCTAGTCAGGTAGATATCACGCTTCTTTTCAAACAAGAAATAGTTGTTGATTCAATGTTTGCCTTTTTTGGTGTCAAGTTATGAATAGAATACAATGCAAGGCCTGGTTATCTACTGTTACATTTTTGTGAAAGCATGTATACTGATAACTCAACTCTTTCTAGCTGTGTAGTATCTTTAGTAATGCTAGAATACTTACATAGAGGAGACAGTAGAGGAGACAGGGTTGGTATGGGGTTTCAATTTACAAAGGTTTTCACTGACACATAGGCACACAGGTGTTTTGCATATCTGTATGCAGAAGTCTGTATTCAGATATACAAATGCAGATATAAGATCCGCTGTGTACTGAACAATGAGCTACAAGGCTGATTCCTTAGTGTACATTCTCTATTGTAGGTTGACAGTGTTACCTTCCCCCTTGGCAATAGGTACTGCGAATTCATGCTGAGGTTTGATGCTGCCGTTACAATGCCACCTCCTTCTAAGTCTTCTCTCTGTCTGTATTACAAGTCTCTCTCCCATCTCTCTCCTTTGGGACTGCTGCCGTCTCATGACTCAACTGCATGGCAGCAGATTACTGACCCTGATGGCAACTCACTCTCTGTTACCTCCCCACTCTCTTAGCAGATTTCTCTCTCTGTTTACAATGCTCAATGTTCCGTGATTGAACAACTTTTCTACTTAATGTTGCTTTGCCTTCCATTGTTAATGAATTTCAATTTTAATCAGTTTTGTGCTTTTACAATGAAGATTTCTTTAATTAATATTTCTCGATTAATGTTCTATTTAATGTTAGCTAAAATGTTTTTAATAATTACAGTTTCAGTCAGTACTCACCTATTTTAGAATATTTAATATAAATTATTTGCTTCTGTGGTTTTTTTCTTGTGGTTTTACCTGTATAATGTGAGGTATTTGTGTAGCACATTTTGGCCATTATAATTTAATACTTTAACATATTAATAATTTAAGGGTTTTAACACTTTACAATCAACAGTCAGTTTCTATATAGTCAAACCATTATCTAATAAGTATACAACGGTTGTATTTAAATGCTATACTTCTTTTGTATTACAAAGATTCGAAATAATATTTTGTGGCTTTGAAATATTTTTTCATGTTTCTAAATTAATTTTTTATTATATTTTACTAAATAGTAGGTTCTGTTGTAGAATAAAAATGAGATATTTATTTGTTTATATAGAAAGGGTGAATATATTAAATTTGTTATCGTTGCGCTTTATGGTTAACTTCAAGGATGCTAACAGACGGTTATAATAGTAATTCCAGGCTCTAATATCTGGAGACATCAATGATAACTATAGCTTAGCTTACTGCTTGCATTAGGTCATGGGATGACTAAGCATAACGGGATATAAACAGCTACATGCCCGTTTGATGTATATTATAGATTATTGAGAAGTTCTATTTATATCTGCATTTTTGAGCCTTGCATTTACTTCCCTCAACTATTTACTATTCACCCTCCTTCATAAGGACAGCCGGGTTTTCTTCTCTTCCCCAAGCTAAGCCAGTCATCTAGAACTAGATGATTTGGTTGTATAAAAAACATACATATTATTATTTTAAACTTCTGCACAAAATTGCTAAGTACTAAGAAAAGTCTTTGACTATTGAATAAGAATTTTTTGACAGAATAGTGAAGGTTTTAGGTATTCTTCCTTTTCCGCTGTTGGCCTGTACAGATCAATATGCTGTTAACTTATGGTCTCTGCTATATTCTGCACTACACGTATAAGCATAATATAATGACTCGATAACTAATAGTTCCAGACAACACAGCATAGAAAGTTATCAAATTTTCAGTCTCTTTTTGGTCAAAAATATTTGCATAGCCAAGCTTGGAGTCATACAGGTAGAGAGCAGTCACTGTATAAAGAAAAGCTTTCTGTGATCACAATAATCTAAGCTGCAATAAACTAGTAAAAATTACAACTAATATGTCTATATGTTTTGTTGGATGCTGTAAAATGTTAGTTAGTAACCGCTTGACTGAATAGGGGGGATAACTCTAGTTTTTAAGAAAATGGCCTTCCATTGCTGTAGCTCATTCATACTCGTAGCAACATAGTCATTAAAAGATTCCTGGGTGGGTGTTGAACTTTAATTTATGTAAATCCATATATTAGTTCATGCTCTTCTATCAAATATGAAGTATTTCTGAACAAAAGCAAGCAGTGATTTGTGTCCATGCGGAGAGCTCATTGGTAAGTCTACAATGATGTCTCTCAAGTGTAATTGCCTATTATCCTTTGAAGCATGAGCTTAAGCCAAATATATAGCCACGTACAATGCAAATGCAGTGCTGATAGTAGCATGCATTGTGTGGCTTAGATTACAACTTATTGATAACCTATAAACAGCTATCCATTTATCAATAGATAATACTTATAATGCCTTTCACTATTGCCTATCAATCCAACAGCTAGTATCAAAAGCAAAGGAAACCATTTGGGTATGTTAAACAGCTATTAATAAAAACTACTTTAATTCATACACTTGTTTTATAAACCTAATGCAAAAGTCAATTGTGGAAACTTTAGCTATAATACACGTATCATAATCAGTAGCGTAGAAACAATGGTTTGTACTGTAAGTAACATAGTAGAAGCTTTAGATAATTACTATAATTATGAACAACATTGTTTTTTATAGACAAATTGCAGAAACTTTTACTTGAAGTTATAAACAGGAAAGAGTGTATAAATTTTATCTTCACAATTATTTAGAAAGCAATGTTTATACTTATTTATTCTCAATTATCACCAGTAAAGTGCAACTTTGAATGTTTCACAAAAAGGCATTTTCCCCGAAGATTGTATATAACTTTTTATTTATATGCTGTCATAAATTGCTGCTTCAATGCTGTCATATACTATATCACAAGGCTACATTAATCTGCGTGTCATGCTTTATTTTCTATTTCATGTAATTAAGTTGAGATGAGTAGAAAAACTGTAGTAGCTGGTTTCAGGTATGGCTGGAGGTATAATAAATGTGGCCAGCACCATATCATGTCTTGTGAAACATGCCTACCGACGTATTATGTTACTCCACAATATGCAAGCATAAAATTATTTCAAGGGTACATATAATGTTTAACAGATGCAAAAATAATAGAATATAGCTTTAATAGTATATAGTAAACCTAGCTAATTCAAGTATACACTAATATAATGCTGTATATTAACTTATATCACACATGCGTAGTTTTGGGATGGTATTCTTATTATATACAACTTAATACAAGTATATTATCACTGCCTTTCCAATACTTCGCATTACATGACTGGGTGGTCAAAATGATGAATTTGTGGTTGCGGTTTGCATAAGCTTCTGGTTGCAGTTTAATTCGATGCAACTGTTTGGAAATATCAATGAATAATTCATTCACATAGTTTGAAGCTTGGGAAAAGTGATGTATAGCACAACATTTTAAATTTGAATTCACAAAGCTGAAATTCTTTAACTTCTAAGCAGCAGGTGATGACTTATGGAATGTGTATTCATTGTAATAATAATTATATTCAAATAACAAAACTGCATGACAGAAGTGTCTATGAACTTCACGCTTCTGTATCAAACTTCAATGGCCCACGTACCCATGGTTATATAATTATAGCTTAGTTACTACAATGTAATATCATTTATTACTAGGTATAGCTATGCTGCATGCATCATTTGAGATAGTTCTTATAAGAGATTTGACTAATTTCAAGTAGTTATGATAAGCTAGACTACTAGACATTCTTGAGCTACATTCTACTGATAGTAACTTGAGTACCTCTACTCAGTCTCTCCTCCCAGTTGCTTATCAACCATAGTTGTTTGTTTTACCTGCTATCTGTAGTGTCACACCACTTTTCTGTAATGGAATGTCTCAATGAGTCATTAGTTTTAGTTGCCCACCCTTTTAAAACTTCCTAAAAATTGTATTCATCATTTCATTAGGGATCATGAAACTATTCATAGGACGAATTATTGGAAAACTGTAAGGAATATGGGAAGCTAGTAATAATGTATTGTGTGATGTGTGTTAGGAGCTGTAGAGAAGTTTTGATAGTCCTATAAGTTGTTACAGCAATTTCCAGGTTTTAAGAGTTCATCAAAATTTTATTAGTTTTGGCAGTCAATCTTATGGAATGGAAGTCATAGCTATTTGACGGAAATTGAACCAATTTACTTTATTTCTTACAGTAAACCAGCCGGGTCTGGAATTAACATAAATTCTTACTGATATCTGTGTTTATTTTTATGCTAATTATTTTATAGTACGTAGTGCTGTGAATACGTAAACATGTCATGAGGTGATGAGAAATTTAGAGCATGAGAATAGCTATAGTGAAATGTCTATAAGTGTAGTGAACTCAAACTACATCATGTAATTGCTACCTCATACATTTCAAGTGATTATGCATTTTAATTGTATTTAATTCACATTTCCATTAAATCACTCGCAGCATGTTTCTAGTATTGTAATTAGCTAAATTATAAAGTTTCTTCTAATGTTTTCAATTTGTTCTCATCATCATTAACTAGAAAGTTTGAGTCTGGTTATTTTATGTTAATTTGTAATGTGTAATAAATAAAATGCTAAATTAATATAGTATCTATTTTCAAAATAGGAAATTGTTTGCTGAAAGACAAAAGTGGGTGTTTATATTAAACAAAATACTTAGGTTTGAAATTTTGCAATTCAATCTGTAGTGAAATATATTTATCTATATTGATTGCATATAATCTGTATCTAATTGCTCTTAGAGTTTATACATTATAGTACTGAATTACATTAAGCAAGTCAAAGTGAGAATAAAAACAACAAGGGTTTTTAGTCCAAATTTGATTTGGTTATTTGTACTTTTGAACTAAAAAGTTTTTTTTTAAATTGATTTGATAATTGCATTAAGCATTATAATAATCAGTATTACAGCAGTTTTGCCAATCTAATGGATTATATTTTTTACAGTTATATGAAAAGCATGAACTACTTTAGCCAAACTCAAAGTAGTATGGCTAATTGATTAGTGTTGTACATTATTAGCTGTATAAAACTCACACCAAAATAAATACTGTCAAAAGATATGAGAGTTAATTTCACACCACTTACGCAACCAGTATACAGGGTGGTCATGAAAGTTTCATCTATAACTGTTTGTTACTTTATTAATTAATGCACTGTTTGCTTGGATACCAGAGATTGTGTTCCATGCATTCATTTATCAAATGTTTTACCATATATTATAATAGATAGCTTGTAGTATGACCAATTTAGCTTATTTGCTTTTCAAGCTTTAAATAGCATCACATCAGGAGAAATGTGTTATAGTTATAAAGTGCTCTAGAGACTTTGGTTTACGGCTGCAGTAAATGCATGCGGATTTATTAAAGGCTAGGGGCAGGTTTTAGTCTGCTATATGTATATGCACATAGGTGATGCATATGTATACATGTCATGTGTGTACATGTACCTACATGTATGTGTTGTGTGTTTGGATGTGTGTGTGCATGCACATTGTACATGTGTTATGTGTGCATTTTGTGTGGGTGTGTTTTGTGTGGGTGTGTTTTGTGTGGGTGTGTTTTGTGTGGGGGTTTTGTATGTGTATCGTGTATGTGTTGTGTGTGTGCTACACATGTGCAAGTGTGTGGAGGTAATTGCACATATATACACTATAAAAGTGCTCATATGTACTCAAGTGTACTGTAGTTTATTTACACTGAAAAGTTTGGCAAATTTAAGTGGCAATATAAAACTAGTTACTAGTGAATACCACACATGCAGGATATAATAATAAGTGACGTGGTGTAAACACAGCTACAGACCATCAAGTGCTTGTAGTTATGGTGTTGACAAGTAATAATATGAGCCAATTTGTAACGGTACTCCTCTAAACCCAGACTATAGTTCACCTATATAAAAGTATTTCCCTGCCTAGTGTTGCTAGAGATTGTATTCTACAGTAGCTAGTACTGAGCAGGCAGGGGGAATATCAAAGATATGAAATCAAAAAGCTAATCATACAATCATGCAACATTTCAGTCTTTTTAGTGCTGATTTTACTATAGCCATGCAGTGTTGTTCTGATTAACCCAATGACCTTGCTGCAGCTACAAATATTTTACCCTCTATGTTATAGTTTTAAAAGAATTTTCAACACTCTACAGTTCTGTTAGTTATAGTAGATTACTCACAACCCGCTAGCTGACTACTGTTTTCACATCTAATGATTACAATTCAATTGAGAAATTTGATTATTGGATATGCGAATTATTAATTATTATGACTTAACATGAATTAACTAGCAGTTCCTGGAATTGGCGCTTTCATTCTTTGACATTGAAACACTCACTACATTTCCAAGCTTCGCTTTATGCAAGTGGATTTTCATTCCATGTTTGGAAATCACAAACATAAGTTAAACGAAAATGCAACCCCAAATTCATGTATGAGCATCCGTTCACATATAATGTGAGGTCATGGAAAAGCAGTATTGAAAGATTGTAATGCAAAAGCAAAGCAGCTGCAGATATACCTATATCATGTGCATACTTGTTTTTACAGAAATATAACTTTAGCTGGTACATGAATTCTGCTGCCATAAATAAGGTCAACCTATTGTGCATGCATGTACTGTTGGGTTAAAAAACAAAATATGTTTTTTAATCATTTCTATTGAATTTTCAGGACTTAAGCAGGTTTTAAAATGATTTGTATTGATTCACCAGCATTAGCTTGTACTGAAGTGGGCTTCTACAATTTATATACCCTGGTAATATGAAACATATGCTAACAAGTATATTTGAATATTTAATGCAATTTTAAAATATTACAGTAGATTACAAATTTGAGGGTAATGAATTATTTATGAACTCAATAATTTTGTAAAATGAGCAGAAAATTTTGTTAGCAAAAGTTGAAGTGAAATCACATTATATAATCAATGGAATTATAAGTTATTCACATGCCAACGTTACAAATAGTTCGGCTTTAGATGTTTGCCCTTTCACCTTACTTAGCCTGCTAGTGTTGCTAGGCTAGCTCTTCAGAAATCAGCTAGTTAATATTTTTCCACCAATGCTGCCAATACTATGATCACCACCACCACCACATTACTATAACTACCACCGCCGCCATCGCCACCACCACCACCACCACCACCACTACTACAACTACCAACATTATTACTTTGGTTTTACATTGTGATCATTACATATCCTACACCAACTACTTATATTTCTGGAGTTTTCTTCTCTACTAATAAATCATGGAGTATTGTCACAGCCCAGGGTAGCCAAGACTACATAATGGTGTTGATATAGTGAATTGTCTGTTTACATTATCTTACTATATTTACTGTACTTGAATAAGCTCTAAATAGTACAAATATATACATGATATGTAAATGATATTATATACAAAGATTAGTTCCCAGGCTGTACACTGCATAAAAACATGGTGGTTTATTTAGCATATTTTATTGCATAGCAGAAACATAATATGTTAAAATCTTCATACTGATACATGATTAGACACAACAATTATATAATAATGTACATATAAAACATATATTAGATACACATCATAGCAATTAAAACCTACAATAACACAATATATATTATATGAATATATGTCTTTTTCAATCAATATTAATATATTACATGCATGAATAAAAGGTATAATGGTTAACTTGGTTGATATAATAAAAGTTCAATAAATGTGCTGGTGAATTGGTGTAAACATGCATAAGTATTACCATGCATAGATTAATATATTGCTATTTATATTTAATACTTCTTTTATACTACTAGATATGATGGAAAGGGAGTGATCAAGAGAAGTAAACTCCCGCACTTTTCCAGCAAGTGCATAACACAGTGTAGAGATGAGCAGACGGAGTAAGGAGTTACGAACCCCTGAGCATGCATATCTGCAAAGAGAGCAAAAAGATGATAATGAAAAGTCTCCAGTTAGACTCATCAAGTCGATGGCAATAGAGGATGAGAAAATAACTCCCAAAGAAAAAAAGGTAGGTCTTCTTGACCAATGCAATGGAGAAGATTTGTTAGTTTAATCTTTATTTGATCAAGTAGTTATAATTGCTAATACACAGTATAATATATTTACTGAAGCTTTAAGATTCAAACATTCGTTGCATGTTTAGTAGAATTAAACTAAATGTTCATTTAATCTTAGGCTTATAGTTTTGTAAAAACACTTTGATAAGGTTGTTGGAGTTTCTTGCTCAATCCATAAAAGAAGAAATACAATAGTATTCGCTGATGAGTGACTATTAACTAATATGACAAGCATATAGCTGAATAATCAGAGCAGGGGCTGCTTAAACGCATGCAGTTTTAAGAAACTATAAAAATTTACTTTGCTAGTTGACAGTAAACCTAGCTGCCTACATGCATGCATAAGTCTTATTAGCTACTTTCTGCCCACATGCAATAGAAAGTAATATATATATATATATATATATATATATATATATATATATATATATATATATATATATATATATATATAATTCTGCGAACAGCATATTTTTCGGGATTTGTTCCTTCATCAGCACAGAATAGAGTGCCTTGGCCCACACCTTCGAAATTTATATATAAATTTGACCAGCAGTATATGGATGAATTGCTTGCGTTTGGATAAGCTATACACTCTCAGATAGTTGTATAATATACATAGTGTAGATAACTTCCCCACATAAAATCAGTGTGTAATTGTTATATAACTGTGTGCTTTGGTAGCTAGGCTATATATATATCGCTAACCATGGAAAATTAAATCACTGCTGTACAATAGTTCGCCTATAGCATGAAATCACATCCGTTCTATACAGTGTGGCAATTATATTACAGGGAAATGAATTAGTGTATATCTAATTAATATATAATTATTCAAGTTGCAAACTTCACTTTAAAGTACACCACTGGATTAAAAACTTTTAGTTGTTGCATGTTATGCAGCTATAATATTGATGACAATTGGTATTCAATATTGCCTTTATATCACGCAGTATGCTTAAGGGAGCTCAAAAAACAATAAAAACACTGTAAGGGTAAATTGAATATTCGATATATAAGAATTAATCAAGTAAAGTATGTTTTAGTACTTGTAAAACTATTTAAAACATGTCTGGGCATGTAGAGGCAGGTCTGTGCATGTACAGGCAGGTCTGGGCATGTGCAGGCAGGTCTGGGCATCTATAGGCAGGTCTGGGCATGTACAGGCAGGTATGTTGATCACAGTTGCCTGAATCTGAAATTTAGGAACTTCCTCTGCCAGTAATTTAATTTTTGGAACAAATGTCCAAAAAAAACAGAAAATAATTGCATATAATAATTATACGTTTTTAAATATAAATTCTGAAATTAGCGTAAAAAAAGTTTGCAACGTTTAGATTATATACCAGTAATTGAAGGTTATATTATAGTCATCAAAATACTTTTGTACCTACTTCATAGATTGTAACCACCTAGTTTTCATCCTGCTAACAACTGCTTATAAGGTGCCCTCTGTAATGATTTTAAGAGTTGTCTTCTCATCTCTGTTGCTTTGGCTATAATCTATAACCATCTAACACTTTTTTTGAATTTGTGTAACTCTTTGTATGATTATAGTCATTTTGTTGACAAAAGCAAAAATTTACTAAATCTTGAATAGATTTTCTAAATAACCAATTATATAATAATTTTATTATGTGATTTATACCATTTACGTATACCTAAGAATATACAATATATTGGAGCATACTTTCAGAAACAATTTATTCTCAGTTATAAATAATTATAATGTCATGCAGCATTTTCAGCAGCACTGCACATATTTCCGTCTCACTATAATATATTAAGGTAGCACTAATAAATCACTCAATTTGATTGGTCAGAAATATAAACAAAGAAGAACTGCTGACTGACTCAGTCATTAAATGATCACATTCCATATATGGTAATAGGTAAAGGTAAAGGTCCTATAAAGAATTCCTTCAGCTCATTAATTTTCATGTGCGTTTTCAGACCTCCATAACATTGCTTTTACAAAGTAATATAAAAAGAGTGAATTGAAACTGTGTATATATAATACTTTAACAGCTATAATATATAAAAAGAACAAACAGGTCATCAGTAAATAGGGACTAACCCTACGCTGCTAAGCAAATTACTAGCTCTATCTGCACTCTTTATAGAACTGAAATGAAATAATATGTATTCGGTGCTTTACAACATGGCTTTTTCATCTGATCAAGCTTTGGATATTGATATTTTGCAAAGATCATATTTTCTGAAATAGTAAAATGCAATATAGGTTGTGTGAGTTTGAACCACCCTCCACCCCCCCCCCTCATCTTCCCAGCCTCCCAATATTGCGAGGATTGTCTTGGACTACTAAGGGAAAGTCTTTATATAACAAGAGTTAACATACATATTTTATAACAGCCAAGTAAAAATTTATGATAATGTAGCATTGAAATTCAAAGCTTGGTACATATTTTAATGCAATTTGAGTTTCTTAATACTATTGTAATACAGTTAGAGTTATGCACATTCTAACGTCCTGTGATAATTTATTCTATAGTATTTTAAACACAGTTTCAATGACATTGGTATAAAATGGTTTGGGTGGAGAAGAAGAGACAAGGCAAAGTTTTTGAGCACTATCTGAAATTTGTTGGGAACTGTGTAGGGCTAGAGGGCTAATAGTTTGAATTGTATGGCATAAATATGTTGGGGATTTTTATTATTATATTTTGGTAGTGTTGAGAATCTTAACCGTATACTAGTGCAAGTAGTGTATAAGCTTATATAGTATAGCGTATTGTATGTATAGGTGGTGTGTAATATGATATATAGTGTAGAATAGGTAGTGCATATATTATAGCATAGTGTATATATTAGAGTGTATGTAGTGTCGTTATAGATGTACTACAATATATTGTAAGGGTATATAATGTAATAAGTAGTGTATTTTATGTAGGCCTATGTGTCGTGAGAACACAACTTGATTGCTATATTTCTCCGTTACTCCACCTACCCAAACCTCAATAGTGTTATTACAGCCTGCACAGTAGACACTGTGGCAGTGCACGATAGTCAGGAGTGCAGTTATTTTGTAGTCGTCTCCTTCCAATAACATATAATTATACTGATCAAGCATTAACCTGCCATCATTCAACAATACAGCTACAACTTAACAAGTATTATGCTGGTTACAAAGCTTTAATGTTTGTTTGATACTTGAAATAACATTTCAAGTTTTAAGTTACCAGCAATCCCCAATCTATATTTTGATTTACTGGATATATTGATCCATGCATGTATAATGTAGGAGAACTAGGGCGCATAGTAAAAGATATACGGTATCAAGTCGTGGTCAACACCTTGTTATTGTGCACCGTAAAGCTCGACAGGAGACAATAGTCCTGACTGGCCGCTGAAGAGTGCTGCTTTCAACCTGCAGTGCATGTGCTCGCGAAAGCAACGAGCCCTCTGATTGAATACACATGTGGTTGCTAGTCAAATATTCAACTTGAAAGCTGGTTCTTTCAGCCACAAAACTTTGTTTTTTATTTTAAGCAAATTAATTATTAGCAGTTACATCCGGAGTTGTCAAGAGAATTCTCAGAGCTGCAGGGATCTACATTTATAGTGAGTGCTTACTGTTTAGTGATTAACTTTGAAATAAAAAAATTAAATTATTACTTATACTTAATCTTATAGTTATAGTTATACTTATGCTTATAGTTATATTTAAATTCATATTTATATTACCACTAAACTTAGTATTATTTTGAATTCAAAGCAAACCGCCAAGGTTATGTTGGAAGGCTCAACAGTGAATCACTGAATGCTCATGCTGTTAAGCATGGGTACTGGCAGGCAGAGTTGGTGTGTTAGCAATGAGCAATGGTTATGGTGTGAGTGTAACTGTATGCAGTATCAATATCATTACGAGTAAAGCTAAAAGATGCCTTTGGAATTCCAAGTAAACTTTAATCGTATCCCAGTGGCCAATAGTCACAATGTTTAATTTTATATTTATATTATATACTTATAAAGTATTAAATAGAAATTAAATGCAGACCTGTGACTAACAAGCAATAAATTAATCATAATAATAATAATGTAAAACTTTTAAAAGAACTATTCTTCACACCACCATTAAATGATTAATTAATGGCTGCAATTGAGCTGTAGGCTAGGGTAAATTAGATTAATACAAAAGCATCCAAAATCTATACTGATTAATAATTACAGTACTGACTTAATACTTTAGGTTTAGCAATTTGAGCTGCCATATCATTATGAATATGATAACAGAATGATAATCATACTTCTCACAGTGATAACAAGCCAGCTACAATTACTCATGCTTTACTTTTAAGTTTTGTATTTAAGTTACTGCAGGGATAAAATCAGTTTTGCTCAAGCGGTTTTAGCATTGTATGATTTAGCTAATATACTGTCACTAGCAGACATTTTGCTGCCTTTGATAGTAATTGACCCCAATTCAGAGTCAATGTTGATTATAAGAGATGTGCCAAGTGATGACAGCAGTAGTTATTATAGTTGGCTTCTTTCAATAGTCCAAACATTCTTCAACTTGTTACAGGATGTCAAAGTTCTATGCTGGCTGGAAGAACACCAAGTCTACTCAACAAAATGAGGATATAACAGAATCATCATCTTAGCTGCCTATTTTCTTATGCCATAAAATGTCCTGCTTCAAAGTAGGTTGAAAGTTTGGTGTTTCTGTCCATTCCTTCCCTTCAATTTTAGTCTGTTTGTTTCAACTATAAGTTCTATTAAGTTTGTGAGTTGACATACAGTAGACTCTAGTGTAAGGCTGGCCAGGAGTAGTTGAAAATTAGGTGTTGAAAGTTGTAGTGGGTGTGTGAAAGTGTCAGAGCTTCACATAGAGCTAAAACCCGTAAACTATAAACTTAGAGTTATACTTTTTTCTATGTTGAAGAAGATTTTTCAACAGCCTCAGCTCAAATTTGACATCATGTAAGATCGCAGGCCGTAGGTTAAAATACATAAAAGTAGAATTTCAAAAATAGATTAGAAATAACTTGTTTGTTTTGCATAAGCAAGAGAGTCATGGGAAGATAGCATTAGCCTGGTGTCTACATGCACAGCTATGATAGGGGTGGGGGTAGTAACCAGTAAACTTTTTAAAGAATAGTCATATCTTAATTTTGAAGAAGATAATTATACTTTCCTGTGATATCAAAACCAGTGCCAGCTGGTTATTATATAATCTATTGGTGCAAGTATCTACTTCAATATCTATTAAATGTATCAGCAACCATAATCTATTTATATCAGTACTATTGTCTAAATTATATTTGCATCCTGTTGGATCCCAACAATAAAACAGCATTTAATCACCTTGTGCCAATTTGCTCTGCTTTTTCAACTCCTGAAAGTTTTATGATTTGTCTATGGAGAAACGAGAAACAGCTTTTGATGACTGCATCACAAGTACTAGAAGAGTCGTACTATAGCCTACTAACTTTCACTGTTGACTTAAATTTGAATAACCATTCCCAATGGCATTGGCTATGTAATGCTAGCTACGTGTGGGGTATCAGTTTTTTCAAGTTCTAAAGATTGTTTCAGGGAATACTAGCCTTTTAATTATTTAATGCAGCAACTACTCTAGATTTTAGGCTACATTAAAACTTTGCCTTTTCTTCAGATTATACAGTTTATTATAGTAGGTTATGCCTATAGCTTCCTTATTGGGTAGTTGATACAATACAAGTACCACTCAGCAATATATTCACAGAGACACTTTGGGCAATGTATCAGTCACACCTATAACCCGTGGACAAAGTAAGGGCTACAGAGGCGTGCCTCATACCCCCCTCAATATACTCCAAGTTGAAGTATACTATCTTACCAGATAACAGAGGTTATTGTGTACTCATCAATTAGTATAGATTATTATTAAAGCTGATATAATAAGCTTATGGTGACCAGCCACTTAGTAGCCTATGGCTCTTTACAGGGTAAATACATGCAGATAATAGCACTAGTTTCTCCAATAATGTTTGTAGTATGAGACGTGTCTGTAGTCATACTTCCAAACTCAATCAAAAATTAGGAACTCGAACTGAGAAAGTCTAAATATCTGCACCAAACAGCTGTTTTCAAATGTGGCCATGTTGCATATGGGAGAAAATTTTAATTAATAGCTATTTAATTACACAATTATTTGCATATAATTGTATTATGTTTTTTCAAGTTTCTGATCAGAAGCTATTTCGTTTAGTTTTCACTCTACTATATAGTGATTCTAATGCAGATGACCTATTTTAGTAGCAGTCACGTGTACCTACCCAAAGTTGTTTTTGTTTTTAGCACAATTCAATAGTAAGGAAATGTTCTAATAATTTAACCCCTTATGGCTTATACAATAGCAATGTGCAGTTTAGCAGTTACACAATGGCAAGGTACAGTTTAACCACTTGTACAATAGCAAGGTACACACCAATATAGTGTAATCTATAAGTAACTATGCCATATCATATTCCAAGGTTCAAGTTTGCAGCATATTCTCCACCTCGCAAGCCAGATCCCTGTTCCTATAAGCTACCCACTAGGCTCAACACTTCCTCTTTGCCTTTCATAATTCTAACATTCAACCTTGACATTGCATATAGTGTTGTAAAACTATTTTGTATGTATATTATAGCTGTATTTGTTGTAAACTTTAGGTTCTGCAGTTCAATGTTATAAACTAGGCTTTTTGACAGAATAATTTTGTGATGGTAAATATTTTGCTTGATTTTTTACTAGCTGCCCATTGGGTTACACTATATATCTACTCCTTATTCTCTTTCTATATTCTATTAAGTTAAGCCCATACTTTTATGGCTTGATAATATCTGCCAAATAATATTTTATATATAAATGCTATTTAGCTTTTAGACTAGTTTCATCTGCTCATATTATATACTTTATAAAAGAGTGGTGAAGAAATAGTGTGTTTAGCTAATTTGGTTACTTGATAGATACTGTATCTGTGTATAATATAATATTTGACTGATTATACTCTACCACTATGAGATAGTATACGTGATACTCTAAGGTGCTTGACATCGCATGTGGGTAATAACTGCTCCTTGGTGGCTAAAGTACAGCCAGATAGTATAGACAACAGTTTCTAGCCTGTGGTAATGCAAAACTAGTCTGGGTGCTGTATCCAACTCATGTCAAAGTTGAATACATGGTTGCAAGGTTTTCAGTTTAGGTTTTATCTTTTAAAATTATGGCATCAATATATTCTGTCAGCTCTCCCAGTTGGAATTCTTCTCTATTAACAGCACAAAATCGGTGGTTACTGAGTGCAATAGTTTGGGGTTCAGATACAAACACTGCACTCAATGACCTCCCAACTTTGTGCTGCTCCTAGCAATTCCCCTGCGCCATTTCTCTGGAACAGCTAATTTACATGTCATCTACAACACATTGTATCTTAATATCTATACTCTAAACTCTACTGTATAACCTCGCTATACAGCATACATCATGCTATGCACACTGTCAGGGTATTGGTTAGTGGAGTTGGGACTGTGTAGGCACACACTATCTACTTTAATATAAGCTATACCGGATATTAGCCACCACCACCACCAGTGTATACAAACTATACAATAGTAACATATCTAGAAATTCTATAAGTATTTGTTTCCCTGACTATCTGGGGATTTCAATTTCCAGGTGAGGTTTATTGTTAGACAGAGAATACTTCATGCAAGTCACAGACAGACTGCTAAATGGGAAAGTTTGAGCAGCTACAAGTCTTAGGATATATGTCCTTGAACCCTAAGGCTTTAGCCTGTGTGTCTCTAGCTGTGTTGCTGCTTTCTAATTGCCAGAAGGACATAACTTGTATTCTATCCAATCGTCCTTTCTCAGCAGTCTGTGACTAATGCCACTTTAGTTTCTAATCTTATTAAGGAATTATCATTACATTTTCTGGATTCACTATACACTATAATCAGTGTAAATTAGAAAAACACATGCATGTATATGCAAAAAGACTTCAGGTCTTGCATAAGCTGAAAATTTTATTAATCAACTTAAATTTTCCTAGTTATCTTAATTCAATAAGGGAAGCAGCAGTGACTCAGGGAGGGGAGGGGTAATGCATCTTGAGCCAGACTAGTACAATGAGACTCAAATAAATTAAAAACACAAAGTTAGGCAAAGCGCTTAGAATTTACATGACCTGGTTTAATTCCGGCAACATATGCTATCTTTCACTACTATCTTTCATGCTTCGGATGAAAAGTCCATTCTGCGAAGGAAACATACAATTTATAGCCTAAACTAGTCCCGAAGTAATGTTGTATGCACTACTAATACCAAGTTGTTAGGCTAAACCCAACAGTGTGGTTGTAGTAGCATCACCATTGCTCTAAACCCGAAAGTAATCAAAATTTTAGATGAGTTTAGTGGTTGCTGCATACCCACCCGCAATGTGTTAGGTTATAAGGCTAAACTTAGCTGGTGCATTATATCCACCTACTACACAATATATGTTATTATATTATAAGATTGTTACACGGTTGTTATGGTTACACTGTTGTTATGGTTACATCATTGTTGTGGTTACATCGTTGTTATGGTTACATAGTTGTTGTGGTTACACGGTTGTTATGGTTGTTATGGTTACCTGGTTGTTATGGTTACCTGGTTGTTATGGTTACAGGCTCCATGGGCAACTCTGTCTTCTATAGTCAACAAAACAGATGAGGATTGCGAGGTGGTGCCGGCCGGCCCGCTCGGTGACCTTCAGGTGGACTCCAGGCTAATCATGATCAAGGACAGGAAGCAGCGAGTGATTGATGCCATCAACCTGCGGAAAACTCTACAGGATAGCTCCACCATGTGGCGCACAATTGCCAGCCACAAGTCATGTGAGTTTCAGTATTTAATACTTTACCTGCAGTGCGACTTAACTTCAGTTGTACTTTACCTGCAGGGCAACACAACTCCAGTTACTTTATCTGCAGCTACAAGCAGTGACCCTTAACTTGTTGAGTGTAACATCCAAATATAAGAATTCTTCTGACATTGACTGTATAAAATTTCAACTTCATCAAGTGTAACAAAGTAACAGAGGAATAACTTGAATATATGTGACATGTGGTTATGGGTTTAATTCATGGTAAAGTTTCACCATAATGAAATAAAGCTGATAGCATCACAAACACAGGTATGGGGGGTCATAAAGGTTACCCTTGAATGATCACACCAGCCTTCAGATCTTAAAATTCACTTCCTAAAATATAAACATTAGCAGTTTGACTTGGGATGCTTTTTGAAGATTTTATCTCAAATTTGCCTTTCCCTGTTCTCCATTATTTACATATACTAGGATTATGGTGTAAATAATGTTATTGTTATTATTTGTTATTTGTACATGCATGTACACTTGGTGTTTAATGAAAGATAAAATTCCGAATTTAGTTTTTTTATAGAAAGGGGTTTTAAAATTTTCTAGGTAAAATAAGCAATAGAAGTGTATTTTAAAAGGATAATCAGGTGGAAAGATTTGGATGAATAGCCTAACTGTAAAATACTTTGGTTATCTGATGGGCAGATAACTCTGTATTTCCAAAGCCTACAGTCAATTTATTACATCAACTCTAATTTAATATAAACTAATACTAATCATTTACCTACAGTCATCAAAAAGTTTCAATAGCATTAATTTTTTAATTGTCTTTATGAATTTTGGTTTGTTTGAGCAAGTTGAGATTGTCATGAGAGCATAACTTCTTTTACTACATTTATTATCTAAAACACAAGTTTTTTTCAAGTTTGCTATTACTTTACTTACAGAAAAATTTTGACTTGGATGTTCAGATTTCATATGATTATAATACTTGTAGAATCTTGATACTGTTTATTGAAGTAAAGATTAGTCATTTTTATTAAACCTGGGGGACAACTCCTGATAGCTGTGCATTGGCAAGGCTAGCTCTGTACAATAACTCTCTCACTTCACTACGTCTTTACTAAACACTTGAGGTAGTTAGGGCTACACAATATAAATATGTCTAAATTACTATAGGATGTAAACATAAGGTGAGAATAGTCCATGTGCTGAGAGAGAATAACTTCAAATTTTAATTGTTTTTTTTAAATAATTCCAAGTTATAAACAAAACAAATGATGTCTGATTGGTTGAAGTTTATATGATACTCAAAGTCCAAGTTCATTGTAGCCTGCAAGTGTGTTAAGCTATTAATTTCCTTATTGTCTCATTTTCAAATTCTCAGACAGTTGCAATATTTACAGCTGAATGTGTAAATATAATATAATATATTTATAGAATATTTCTGAACTAGACTGTTACCATGCTGCCTGCTACTATAATTATATAAGTCAGCCCTGCAAGAATCCACACGCTGCTGCATTTGACAGCTTAAGTGTCTCTTCAGAAACATGGTAATTGACCCAATAGGCTGTGTCCAATAGCACTTCGCCTTTTACATTCTTTGCTTTTTGTAACACACCAGTTATCCGTCTTATTTTTTACAAATAACTATGATATAATATACTGTAATACACAAGACTAATAACTAACCTTGTATCTAAGCTTCATATCTATATTATACGTCATCATAATATATACCCTTCATATCTATACTATACACTATACGCCACCATAATATTCACCCTTCATATCTATACTATACACTATACGCCACTATAATATTCACCCTTCATATCTATACTATACACTATACGCCACTATAATATTCACCCTTCATATCTATACTATACACTATACACTATACGCTATCGTAATATCTACCCTTCATATCTATACAATATACTATATACTATATACTATACGCCATCAGGATATCTACGAAATATAAATATTGGTGCATCTGATAAACAAAGATCAATAACCAGCAGCACCCTAACTACTGCATCAAGTTCTGCTGACATATTACTACTGAGCTGTCTGTACTGTCAGCACACATAACACTCTATTAGTTAGGATAGTTGGATTGCTGCCTCTTTGTCTATAGGTATAAATTCTCGTCCTTTTTTGTTCCTTCCTGGTGATGGAAGGATATCAAGGTGGGGTTCTCATTACTTTATAATAATTATATTTAGATATTAAATGATTTTAAATTGAGTCTTGTTAAATATTAATATATTGCTTGTTACACTAGTGTAAGAGTTAGGAGCAGCTGTGGTCTAGGGGTTAGAGCATTGTCTTAGTAAACACGAAGTCATGGGTTCGAACCTAGACAAAGGCCATTGGTGATGTTAGGAAGAGCATCCAGTCATAATTTCTCCTGTACCACATACGAATAAGTTGAATAAATCCTTTCCATCAGGGGTTCTCACAGGGATAGTGACTATAAACTTGAGTGAGTAGTGTAAGAATATTTTATGGTAAGAATACAAGATACATTGCTGATGGTCTTGCTATCTTTAGTATAATTGTTTAATCCATGTTGAGAGGGTAAATGAAGCTTGGTAAATATAGTATGCAAATTATGGTGTTAATAGACAGTAAGTCCATATGGGAGTTAATAGAGAGTAAATATGAGTAGATATGTTAATAGAGAGTAAATAGAGAGTAAGTATGAGTAAATATTAGAGTGCAAATATGCATAGAGCTACTCAGAGCTGGGTTCTACTCACATTTATTGACATATTTGCAGACTCAGGTATACTTGAATTTATTGAGTATTATTTGACTCGATATGGACTTGACTTGGCTAGCCATGAACTTGACTTGCTTCTATTTATATACTAGCTGTTGTTAAGTTTTTGGAGATGTTAGTTTGCTGGACAAGGCTGGCTATGAAACAGTTTTTGAAATTATCCAATAAACATTGTAATCTGGTAACTGGGGTGTTTGTTACTCTCTTGCTGCTGTCATAAAGTATAAGAATAACTGTAATAGTAAAAATCGTTTAACTTTATATGCTAGCTAAGATACATCGCCTGTTTGAGATTTGGAGCTACTTCTCCATTATTAGGTTTTGTCCCTCACTTGTTATTGACAATTAAATTACTATATACTATTCTACTATATACTATTCTACTATATGCTATTCTACTATATACTATTCTACTATATACTATTCTACTATATGCTATTCTACTATATACTATTCTATTATATCCTATTCTACTATATGCTATTCTATTATATGCTATTCTACTATATACTATTCTACTATATACTATTCTACTATATACTATTCTACTATATGCTATTCTATTATATGCTATTATATTATATGCTATTCTACTATATACTATTCTATTATATACTATTCTACTATATGCTACTCTACTATATGCTATTCTATTATATGCTATTCTACTATATGCTATTCTATTATATGCTATTCTATTATATGCTATTCTATTATATGCTATTCTACTATGTGCTATTCTACTATATGCTATTCTATTCTGCTGCATGTTATTTAACTGATTGCAAATCAATCTATTTTTATAACTCATGTCAACTAAAGCTAGCAATAAATTTTATAATGTGCAAATTTGATAATTTGGCGGACATTTAATTCTCATTCTACACAAATCATCTAGCTGTTCCATTACATAATAATTGTAAATTCAAGCTATGGGAATATTTTATCGAATTATGAAAATGGATAATTTTGTTAATTCCATAACTTGCCTTTAAATGTGCTCTAACTATATATACATGGGAGATAATACAGCTAATGGTGTATGGAGAGAAATTGATTAGTTAAGTGTGAACAGCTAACTACCACATAATGTGACATTTAGACATACTGTTGCCTTAGGATGGTGAATAAGTTGTTACACTCGGTAGGGTACCCACGGCAGCAGCAGCATTAGTCAAGTGTATAGAGTGCTATGTTTAGTATCACTGCTTAAAATAACTGTTGCAAATAGTAGATCTGTTATGTTGCAAGACTATAATGTGAGGATTTCAGACATAGACTGAGTATATTAGGCATATGATAGCAGAGTACACCTCAACATATGTTTGACGGCCCTTCTTGTTTCTCAAATCCTTTACCATAGGTGCTAAAGCTACACAAAAATTAGCATTCAAACTTAATTAGGAGACAGATTTAAAGATTTTCTGTACACTTTTTCACTCTTGGTTCATATTTGTGGATTCAATCACTCAAACTGCTGTGATTACTATACAAAATTCAGAAATAGAAGATTTAAAATCTAATCTTACAAATCTGCATTTGAGTTTTTTTGTGAAATGAGTTTGAAATTATATATAGTAATAACTAGTATTGTTATGTTGAAGATAACATAATATTGCTCTAGTTTAGATTTCAATTTCCATGAATACATAGATATAAGATGAATGACTGTGTCAGCATCTTATTTCACCTCGTCAGCTAACGTTATTCTCACCAGTAGCAAATTTTTTCATGCTTTGAAAAAATTTTATAGCTCATTTATTTTTATATCAATGTCTTAGCCACAATCATATGTCAACCTATAGAGTATTTATATATCCAAGCTTAAACAGGACACTTGTGTTGCAGGTGAAGAGTTCATACTAACTTTTCTCAGTGGAGGCTCCTGGTTCATCAAGATCACCGACAAGCTGAAGACATACAAACGGTTCTTGCGGTTTGAAAGGCAGAAAAAGATGATTTATTATGACGGCTCAAAAAAGCGAACCAGAGGCAAAAACCTGCCCAGATGTGAGTGGAGCTACTAGTTGAGATTTTGAGCTATTTGTCAAAATCTTGGGCTACTTGTTTTTGTGAATTTGTTTTTGTGTAATTTAAGTAAGCACTAAAAGTATATATTGTAAAGAAATCAGCCAATATCCACCCCAACCCCCTTCAATCTACCCCCTTCCTTGGATCCACCTCCCATGGACCCTCTCTCCCTCCCGATCAACTAGAAGTTTATTGAATTTTAGAAATGGCTTCTAACACTTGATTAGGTAACACAACATTATAAACTAGCCCAAAGACCAGTGTACCTAGATACGGTGTTTACCCCTAATGAGTGGGTAACTCCTTCATATTTTATTTGAGCTGAGCATTTGCTGTGTATTTTCAGATGATGCACGCGACATTGTGGACGTCAGACAAGGACACCAAACTGATGTCTTCAACAAGTGTGAGCCGGGAAAGTTTGATGTGAGTATGGAGATATTCTCTTTTTAATAATTGTAGTGACTAAAGCAAAGGCAATCATTATTACAACTTAAGACTTTTGAAATCAATCGATAAACTATTTTGAAATAAATTGGTTGAATATGATTTTATTACAATAATGCATTCCATAAAAATAAAGTGGTTTGTATTTGCTGTGAGTTCCATTTTATTAATTTATTTCAAAGCTTTTGGAAACAATGGTAATTGGCAATGAAATAAATGGTAGGGATATTTTAAAGTGACAATGTAATTATTCAGTATTTTTCTCAAATAATGCTGAAATAATGCATTATAGATAAATAAAAATTAAATAATATATCACACAATATTATATTAATATTTTAAACTAAAACATATGCCATTAGTTGAACTAAATTATAAATTAATACTTCATTTTAAACAAACTTATAACCTGAGTCATAGCTCTATTATGAATAGATCAAGTTGGGCAGGAAACGTCAGAAGTGTGTGCAAATTTGAAATTAGGAAAAAATCCTCACAACTCAAAGTGAATTCTTTTCTACTAAAATATTTTCTACACGAATACCTAAGTATCTAAATGGCTGAGTAAATTTAAAATCTATTTTTATGTAAAAACATTTTATTTTTGTTCAAATGATAAGTTTAGAGAATACTAGTAACTTTAGAACTTTGGGATAAGCAGCGTATTTTATAATTTGTTTAATAGATTATGTTTCATTACATGATATAACATATAGTACATAATATAACATGTATTTATATTACATAATATGACATATATTACATAATATGACATATATTACATAATATAACATATATTACATGATGTAACATATTACAGGAGAGTTGCTGCTTCTCCATCATCATGACTGGCCGGTCACCTATTAACCTTGTGGCGGACCACCCAGAGATTGCAAACCTGTGGGTGAGGGGACTGAAGTTCCAGATCTACCTGAATGATCGAATGCAGAGGTTACACGATGAGAAACTGTAAGTGGCGCAAGGACTAGAATAATTGTATCAGTTATGGAGCAGTATGATTTTAATTATGTCTTCAGATGTACTTTTTTGGGATACATGATTAGACTAAATGCATGTTTGCTCAATTTTGTACCCAATATTAACTTTCTGTGTAGTTGTGTTCTCCTGATTTTCTTATGCAGTCAGTTAAATCGCCTGCTGTACGAGTTTGGCATCATGAAAAAGTAAGGTGCATCATTGGAGAACTTTTATAAAACCTGTTTATTTGAAGAAAACCTTTTTTTTTCAAAAAAATTGTCAATTTTCTTCTGAAATTTATCAATGAAAAGTTTATTATTCAACTGTGTTGAATTACAAAGTGAAACTAGAAAAAAAGTGAAACAAACTAAAATTTTAAACATCATGGTTTACACTATAAAATTTATGAGCACCTTTTTGGTGATTGTATTTTCTTGCTGCACCAGTAATTTGTTGGTCTGTCTAAAACCCGGATGTTATGCGGCCTTCTGCTTTTTTCAGATGGATTACAGATTACTTCCACGCCGCAGACACTAATGGTGATGGGAACCTCGAGTTTGAAGAAGTTTGTGGTCTCCTGCAAAGAATGAGTGTTAAAATGTCTCGCAAGGAAGCTAGGGTTAAATTCAATGTAGGTTTTCAACCAGCTGTTCAGAAGTTTATTAGTTTGTGAACTGATTTTTCTTAAATTTACTTTGAAATAAAGTTCTTAGATGCTTTGTAGTAGTAGTTAGTGAAGAATGATCAGTTTAGGCTAATCTACCAGGATATTGTGTTGGATGAACTCAACTTTGCAACACATCATCTGTAAACATATTTATTTTATTACGAACTCTGTTTGTGGTTAACCAGTTGGAGAAGCAAATTTTTAACAAGTAAAGTATTGATTTGTTAAATGTACCATAGTACTTTAAACAAGTTGACCGATAGTTTGTATGAGTTTTATAAGTTTTTTAATCAAATTTCATTATTTTTAAAATAGTCTTCTCATAGTTTCAACACCTTAGAAAATGTATTAGTAGAAGAGGATTGTTACCAGAAGTTTCTTACGTGTAGTGACCCAAAACTCTGGCATATATAAAATATTGAGTTATAGTTGTATGCATAATGCATGCACCAAAGGCTTAAATGCTGTAAATAGACACGTAGTGTTTAGCAACAGTAGGTGTATCTCACTGTGATAGATTACACAATTACTCTACGCAGCTGCATGTATGAATATAACGTGGATCTGCCTTCCATCTTGTCATATAGTGTACTTTACTAGAGCAGGTAAGAAAGTTTGCTGCCTGCTCTGAAACTCAGACTAAAAATATCACCGGTTTTATCCACTAACCAGTTTTGTTCATATTATCCCAGTTAGTGTGCCCCTAACAGTTAATCTGCCGCTACCCATGCTGTTTAAAGAATCCCTGACACACTTTACTTATATAGCATGAAAATATTCATCTATATCTTAGCTATCAATTAAGCATTCCTTTAAGGGTGGATGGCTATACTATTTCATTTTATAACAACTTTAGTGCATGCATGTCCAAAAAACTTTCGGATTTCTAAGCTCCCAGTGCACACGTATTACGCCGGTTTCCGGTCTGCTTCGAGTCCTAGTTACTATATAACTAATAGTAATAATTGCATACTTTCGCAGCGTGTTATTTTTAGCCACTGCAACACACAGATAAATCACTATACTGACATAAATTTTAAAACACAGAGTACAACTAATGCTCAATGAAAAAAACAAATGATACCATTTTATTATTGATATTAGAAGCTAAAGTTACTTCCGTTAGAAATTTTGAGCATCGGAAAAATGAAATAGCCTCACCCTCACGATGTAATTGGAACGGGTGGCTAAGTACGGTGATAACACGATATTGTTACAAGAAATTAGCTAAATCCAACGAGTGGCAAACTTTTCTATAAAACATTACAAATAATTGCATATTCAATTATGTAACTTATTACGCTTCCAAATAGATTATCATTACCGTAACCGGATACTACCAATATAACCTGTGCCTAGTAGTACTACTACTAGTAGTAGTCGCTCGCTATCTATATAAATTCGATTTCATATTCATATTCATATTGCCATTGGACTCTAATGAACAAACTTATTACCTATATTACTAGTTACACTTGCACTTACTGTCGACATGACTACACGAATGGCTTCAAGTTCTAAAGGCAAATGCAAAAGAAGAGTGTGTGAAGCTGCAATGTGTTCGTACAAGGAAAAACACATGTTTAAATGGCCTGCTGATACTGTGTGTGGTGAAAAATGGACCAAGTTTGTCAATACGAAAAGAAAAAACTTTCTGCCTGATAACAACTCTCGTTTGTGTTTTCAGCATTTTGGTGATGAACAATTTACAAATATGGGTATGTATAAAGCAAAACTCATTAACATGTAAGTGAATAACTCACTCAAACTCATAGTCATAGTGATACTGACTTAGTGATTGTGATAGAATTAGACGATAATGATAGTTTTTTTAATGTTGATTTTTAACAATAAGTATAACTATAACTATTAAATATTACTACAAGTTGGTATAAGTCAATAGGATTGTCATGACCGTGTTGATTCAATTTCATGTGACTATGACATAAACTTGCAAGTACAAGTTTGCATTTATGATTTACACGATAACCGTTATTGTAAGGAAATTTATTTATAATGGCGATAATATGAAAGACTTATGATTATCAGAATGTGTCATAGTCACTTGGATACATACCATTAATATTATGATTCATACGCACTGATACTCATGCTATGAGTATGATACTGGTAATGGTGCCCATCATCAATACCAGTAAAAATTAATGGTAAATATTGTTCACTTAGCTTATTGAAAGAATAAAAATTCATTGTCTTTGATTTACTCTTTAGATTGCATTTAGAGAAAACAGCAGTCCCAACTATTCATTTAGTGGAAACTGAGGGTGCAACTGGATGCACTCCATTAACTCCTCGGAAACAAAGTCAGCAGGCGGCCACTATCACACCTAAAGAAGCTCGCTGGTTAAAAAGATCAAACCCTGGTTTTCTGTAAGGATTATAATATTGAAAATGCGATCTTGAGCAATAAAATTGAAATATGATATAGACAGCAATTGAGATTTTCTGCAGCTGTTTCAATAATACTTTTCCATTTACCTTCATATATAATAATATTTTAGAGCTTTGCCAAGTCAAACTAAAAAACCAGCTCTCAATCTTAAGCCAGAAAATAAGGGCCTACAGAAAGGAATAGGACACAATAAATATGTGCAAACACCTAAAAGGATGCAGAAAAAGATTAGAAGCAAAGCTGTTCAATGCTGGTATATAGAAATATGGCGAAATAGTATTGTTCACTTAGCTCAAAAACTGAATTCATAGCTTTTCTCCATATTTATTTTTATTTAAAATGCATGTTCTAATGCAACAAAAAAAAACAAATATTTTTGTGTAATGGAAATAATATTTTTAATTTTCCACCTCAAGGTGTGTCAAAAATAAATTTGGACAATATATCTACTTGTAGTCTCAGTTTCCATTGAAATGTAAATATTCGTGTTCACTGTAGAGCAGCTGTATGTTTGGTTTTGTTGGTACTTTATTAGAGCCATAAATAGCAATGTGAAAACAATAAATAGCAATAAATAAAACAATATATTGGTAAAAATATGTAAAAAGTTATACTATGTCACAAAGTTTCATAAAAACAATATTGTTATATTATATTATATTACATTGCATAAGATATTCTAGTGTACTAGGAATATTGCAATACCTGATTGCTCTACATAACTAAGTAGTGAAGTAAATTCTATTTGTTGAATCAAAATTCAAGCATTGTAGAATATGATCTTAGAGTCACTTGAAAAGTTCAGCGCAAAAATAGTCACTATATTGAAGTATATTCACCATTATTGCAACTCAAACTCAACGGTAAATTAATTTCAAAGGTCAGGGAGATTGCAAATAATGAGGTTTATTCTCATAGTAAGCTGTACACACTACAAGAGGCAGTAGCAACTGACTGCTACTAAAAATCACCAGAGTGTTAATGTTCATAAATCTTCATTGTACACGAATTTGCAGCAAATTCTTCCTCATCATCAGTTGGGGGGAATGCACCCAATCATATAAGCAAGCTGGTAAAGGGCGTCTCTCACCTTTTTTAATATCCGGAAACAGCCAGAACACCAAAAACCGGTAGCTGCAGAACCTTTTTTTAGTGTTGAGAGAATGGGCCTTCTCATCAAACAAATCATCTACCAAAATAAATGATTGGCTAAATAATCAAGTAAGACTATCTAGAAAAACTAACAATGACAGTTATTGATATACAGTAGCAATTGACTAACCATGATATCTCAGGTAGCTGCTGTATGCAACTTCTAATACAGCTGGTTGCGTCAATTGCTGTACTCCCGGGTGCTGTGTTATACATTCCATGCTGCTATCTAATCGAAGGTTTGCAGCATGATCACGGCAACAAACAGACTGTTCCACTGTAGGCTGATTTTGGCAGCGGTGGCAAGTGCACCACTCCATGGCTGGCCTTATATTTTTCTACAAAACAAACAAGCTTTTCTAAAAACGTTATTATCAGTATCATCCACATTAAGTCCATTAATTACTGTGTCTAAATTTGTTTCCTGTACTTTTCTTTGTATTGAAAATTGAGTCCAATGAGGCTGAAGTTTGAAAATACTTTAAAATCATGGGTTTTAAAATATTCCAAGTTTGCATTACTGTTCAAACTATTTTTATATTTATAGTTGAAAATTAATTAGATTTTTTATATTAAAACAAACTCATAATTTTTGCTATGAAATAAACTAATTTTCAGGAATTTTAAAATATTTTATTGTTGTTAGTACTATATGTTATACTATAAAAGCAGAAATTCAGAGAAATAGGGGGCTTAGAAATAAAATACTAAATACTAAGTTTGACATGATTATGTATGTGATTAACTTATTTTGTTAAGGATCGGTATAACCACAATTACAATAAAAGTGAATAATAATTATCATTATTATGCATTTATAAAAATACAGTCTTTCCCTTGACTTAAATTATCAGGTAAATCTAACTACAAATAATTAATACTAATACCTGTATTGGTAGTAGTAATAACAAAATTAGTATTGATCAAATATTTAATTACTTGACTGGAATTTGTAATCATTAAATTTAATGATTATTGTTATATTTTTCAGATTTAGGGTTGATGTGCCACCAAGAGAGTCTATTTATCACTAGAGAAACTTCACCAGTTAAGTCGAGTAGATATCGTTATATTTAATACAAGAATACATAATAAAAGTCCAATGTACAACAGTAATGATACGCACGTCTATTTAGTTTACAGCACTATCCTCAACTGAGCTAGTAGCGCGAAGCGGCTACTATTACTTATAAAACAGCTTAGCTAATTGGCTAATACATTGTTCCGGGTCAATACGCAACCTTGCGTATTGTGTTGCTGGTAGCTCCACGAGCCACCACACTGCCCCCTCCAGCAGAAAGCCCACTTTCTGATAAAATAAGATTCACAAAAAAAACGTATACTTCGTTGGGGGATAAGAGAACAGCATAAGAGTATATATAAAAAAAAAACAACAACTGGTAAAAAAAATATACAGGTATATATATCGTGCACTAAGTATAAGCAAGAGAAGGTACTATCTACATATAGAGTACGTGCCACCATTACGGTAGGGAATGCCACAGAGAGGTAGGGGAATGAGTAGTAGGGAGTGGTAGGTAGACTCGAGTTAATTGCGGGCCGCACGCTTCATGCGTTTAATCGACTCCTGTAAGTATCTGAGTTCACTGGAGGCTGCCTGTATTCGTGGGGCCAGCCTGTAGACTTCTTGCTTCAAGTCATGCGCCCTAGCTTCTACCTCACGTAGGTTACGGGCCCAGGGGGACGAGCGAGAGGAAGTTGGTTGCCTGTGTCGTTTCCGCTCTGAGGATGGAATAGGAGGAGGGAGTGTATACGCATTTGTGTCTACTCTCTGTAGTACGACACGAGGAAAGGTATGCGGCATGCGTATAGGACTGTGAGGTGGAGAGTTAGCAGACTGTGTAGGTTTATCTGTGGCTCCAGAGGTGATAGGTCGCGGGGAAGGGAAGCCTTGCTCCAGGCGAGATAGCCGAGCTGAGTCAGTGATGAGTGGTTTAATGGCGTTGAGAAAGGCAGGATAGGATAATTCGTCTACTTCATAGACATGTCCTTGATAGCACTGCATAGTACGTTGGTGCCGCAGCAGGTAATCACGGTTATAGCTATATTCGCCGCAAGGGCAGAAAGTGGTGATGTAATGCTGCGGCAAGTGCACCTTTAGTCTGCGGTGGGTTGTGAATCGCTGCTGGCAGAGGTTGCATTCACGATTACTCTCACCTCCTTGATGGGTCCTGATTTCCCTCTCTGTGGCAGGGGTAATCCAGTTGGAGGTTGCTTCCAACTGAGGTGGCAGTTGCCTGGTGGTAGGAGTTGTTGGGGCCGGCTCTGGGTCCCACGCCATCTCTAGAGAAGGCATGCCCGTAGAGACGGGCGCGAGTGTGTCTACAAAAGTAGAATTATTGTTAGATCGCGGTGGATCTTTACAACATAATTCTAGTGACTGTCGACCGTTGCTAGCCTGAGAGTCACAGCTTTTGGAACGCACTCGAGGAACTGATGAATCATGTGTGGACTGACCAAGAACAGTGTCTAGCTCCAGGTCTAACAGACCGTCGGCCATTACAGTGTCTTCATCGTCATTCACATGAAACGTGGTTCCCAGTAATTCTGATTCAATCTGCTGAATTAGTTCAGAATTTACTGGCATCGAGCCCGTTTCCATGAATAGGAATACAAGACTTATACTGGCTTACCTGGGAACTCGGTATTAATGTCCATACTCAACGTTCTTGGTAAGGTTGGAGCTGGTTGTGAGATACGTCTGCCTTTGGCGATGTCAGCATAAGAAAAGGCTGAGCATCGTTTCTGAGGCACGAGGTCGGAACTATTTGCTTTACGCGCATTAATTCCTCCCACTATTCCGTCCTCGCAAAAGTTGATATTTGCGTGGGGTTCACAACTCCAACATTTCATCGTACGGTTTTCCCCTAGACTTTCATGTGCGCCGCTTCTAATGCAGTCACATATGAAGTCTTTCAAATACGGTGGGGGCTTCCTCGTACGCTGTCCCCTTTCTAGGGGGGGTGACACGCTTGCCGGCTCGTTAGTAGGGGCCTCTAACGGCGTCTCTACTAACGGCTCGTTAGTAGGGGCCTCTAACGGCGTCTCTACTTCACCGTTAGTGGTCACCTCTTCTTGTTCTCCGGATGGAGCCCCTCCCTCCGTGGGGGTTTGCACTTCCGGAACCGGCTCGGTTTCTGGAAGTGATGGAATTAGACTTGGCGGCGGCGGACACGCTTCTGTTGACAAAAGCTGCCGCTCCTCTCTCACCAAGTTTTCCTCCCGCGGTATGACCACTTCGTATTCAGGCCCATGCCGCCGTCGCCCGCGCGTCGTTGTCTGCCTCCTGGGCTCTAACAACGGGGGGGCTTCTCCCACTCCGTCAGGGCTAGCCCAATACGGTTTCAAGCGAGACTCATTCTGGATAGACACCTGTCCTGAGCGCTCAATCTTGTACGTATGATTGGGCATAGCCTCGACGACCACGTAGGGGCCTACGAACTTAGGCTTCAGTTTATCAGCCTGTCCGCGGCGCCTACGGTAATTGACCATCCACACCTTATCTCCCCTTTGATAGAGAGGGGGTTCATCGGAATCTTCGTGCCGCACCTTCCACTGCTGTTGACGCAGTATATCGTGTGCGGCCTTCATCCGTTCCACTAGTTCACTGGCATACTCGTGAACCGAGTTGTCTTGCTCTGGAACGTGATAGGTGAGATGGTCAGGGACACGAGTCTCTCTCCCGAGCATCAAGAGGTTTGGGGTCTCACCAGTACTGGTGTGTGGGGTGCTACGGTATGCACGCATGACCTGCGGCAACACCGTATCCCATTCCTCTTGACCTCGTCCAAGGAGGAGACTCCGGAGCGCATCACCTAGCATCCGGTTGTTGCGCTCCACCACCCCGTTACCTTGAGGGTGGTAGGGGGTGGTCCTGCTCTGATTTACTCCCCAGAGGTGGCAAAGGTCGCTCATCAGTTGAGACTGGAATTGAGCGCCTTGATCAGAGTGTATCTGTTCGGGAAGCCCAAAATAACAGAATACATGTTGGTCTAGCGCCCTGGCCACTGTTGGGGCTGATGCATCTGGGATGGCCAGAGCATCCGCCCACCTAGTAAAGTGGTCGGTTAGTACTAGGATCCAATTATTGCCTCTGGGGGTCAGGGGCATGGGTCCGACCAGGTCTACAGCGACTACTTGCCAGGGCCTACCAGCATATAGCCTCCGCCGTCCTGCCTCACCAGGGGGGCGGCTATGTTTACTGGCCTGGCAGATCTCACACTGTTTGACTCTGAGCCGGACGTCACGCTCCATCTGCGGCCAATACCACCGGAGTCGTAATTTTGATATCACTCGCTTGACCCCTGCGTGGGCCTGCTTGTGAGTATCCCAAATCAACTCACGGCGGATGGCTGTGGGGCAGACTACCCTCTTCCTTTCCGGGTGTCTGCCGCTGGCAGCTAGAGAGATGGTTAGCAACCCATCCTGCCCGATCCGCAGCGAGTCCCAACGCTGACAGTATAGCCGGAACTCAGCGCATCCCTGTCTTATGCGTTCCTCGCTGGGTCGTCGCCCTTCCCGTTTGGCCCGGTATATGTCTGCCACGACTCCAGGCAGTTCTTCTTGGAGCTTCTTCAGCTCTCGAACATTACCGGCCAGTACAGGGTTGGCGCGGAGGTTTTGCACATCCTCCGGGGACTCATCAACTCTCTGCCTGAGTTGACCTTGATCCCAGTCAAACGGTGCTCCGTGATGAGCCAGCGTCTCCAACTCGCATCGTGGGGGACCTCCATCCCTCCTCTCGATGTTGAGACACTGTTTGCAACCTCCGTCAGGTCGGCGACTCAACCCATCCGCATTGCTGTGTCTCTTGCCCGGTCGATGTTCGATCTGGTACGAGAATTCAGCTAGGATTTCGAGCCACCGGGCGACCTGACTAGAGGGCTCTGCTCTCCTGCACAACCAGATCAGCGAGGCATGATCCGTACGCAGCCGGAACTTCCTGCCATATAGGTATGGTCTGAAGTGCTTCACTGACTTGATTACTGCCAGCAGTTCCTTGCGGGTAGTGCAGTAATTTCGTTCAGCGGGAGAGAGAGACTTGCTGTAGTAGGCTACTACTACTTCTCGGCCTTCCTGCACTTGTGACAGCACAGCGCCAACATTCTGGTCACTGGCGTCCGTGTCTAGGATGTACTCCAGAGTGGGGTCTGGGTAGGCCAAGATGGGCGCCGTTAGGAGGCAGCCCTTGAGGCGGTCGAACGCTTCTTGTTCGACTGGGGTCCACTGCCACGTCACTCCCTTTGCGGTAAGCCGGTTTAAAGGCTGGGCTATGCCCGCAAAGTCTGGTATGTATTGCCTGTAATACCCTACCAGCCCCAAGAAAGCCCGGAGTCCGGTCAAGTCTTGGGGGGTGACCCAGTCTTCTACTGCCCGTACCTTTTCGGGATCCGTTGCCACGCCGTTTCGACCGACAACGTGCCCCAGGTACTTGACCTCCGGCTGCAACAGAGCGCACTTGGAAGGTTTGAGCTTAAGACCGGCACCTCGGAGTCTCTCGAAAACCTCCTGCAGACGACTGACATGTGTCTCGAAGTCTGGAGAGATTACGATGACATCATCGAGGTAGACCAGCAGTGTCTTTCAATGGAGTCCGCTAAGGACTTGTTCCATCAGCCTCTGGAAGGTGGCTGGGGCGGAGGTTAACCCGAAGGGCAGCACCTTCCACTTCCACAAACCGTCCCGTGTGATAAACGCCGCTTTCTCTTGGGCGTCGGGACTCAGAGGAACCTGCCAATAGCCGCTTAGCAAGTCTAACGTACTGAAGTACTTGCTGCCGGCTAAGGCGTCCAATGACTCGTCAATACGAGGTAGAGGGTAGGCGTCCTGTATGGTTACGCTATTGAGTTTGCGGTAGTCCACACAGAACCGCCAACTGCCGTCTTTCTTCCGGACCAGTACGACTGGCGAGCTCCACGCACTATGGGCGGGCTCTATCAGTCCCCGGTCCAGAAGATCCCGTACTTGTCGGCTAACCTCCTTCTCTTTCTCCGGCCCCAGCCTGCGCGTGGGCTGCCGGACAGGGGCTGTCCCTGCAGTCAGCGGTATTTCGTGTCTGACAATTCCAGTCAGTCCCACGTCATGCTCTCCGCTGCTGAACACATCACCGTAGTCGCGTAGTAACTTGGCCATAGCTTGGCGTTCTCTGTTACTCGCGCAGCCGCCACTGGCTGTTTCGTATAACTCCCGGAGATGTGTTGGGACTGCCCCTCGTCCCTGAATAGGGTGTCGAGGGGGTGCCTCCGTCGCGTCACCCAGCGACGGGCCCACGTCCTTTTCCTGGACGGAATGGAACCGGCCCAGCATTGACCCAGCTGGGAGCTCAATGGGCTCGGTAAAGGGGTTGACGCACTGCACTAAGACCTCCCCTCGCTCAGTTAGTCGGTTTAAACTACTGGCGAGTTGGATCTTTTCGTGCGCGCTTTCAACGACCCCGAGCCTGGCTATCTGGTTGCTGTTCACTCGGCAGTGGATAGTAGCTCTGGAGCGTCCGGGTACGGTGCAGTTCCGAACTACCTGAACACCGCCCACCAGGGGACGCCCAAACTTATCCACACAGGCGAGTTCTTGCCCGCCCATTAGCACCACCGACTTACTGAAATCTATTCGGCACTGGTGTTGCTTCAAGAAGGGCATTCCGAGGATAGCATCTTCTTCCAGTTGACCTATGACAAAGGTCTCCTGTACAGCCTGATCTCGGACACGCCCAGGGAGCTCGATAATACCATAAAAGGGGATACATGACCCGTCTGCCAGGGTGCCATGTTCCCCAGTATACGGTCGTACTCTATCTCTGTCCCGGCGGGGCAGTGCCTCAAAGACTCTACGACTGAGAAGGTTGGTAGTACAACCGGAGTCGAGCAGGAAAGTGACGGCGTTGCCGGCCACCTTTCCGGGTAGGAAATAGCTCTCTCCATGTGGTTGTACTTTCAGCCCCCCCCGCATGTGCTGTCCTGGTTTGACAGGACGGCGGGGGTTTCACCCGCGGTTTACGGGGCTTCCGGCGGCGAGGTTGGTGCCGGCGGGGTTTGGGCCTCTCCACTGGGCCTTCCGGCTCCATTTCAGTGGCGGGCTCCTCTTCCCGAGGTAACCGGTGAAACCGGTTAGCGAGTGGCAGGGAGAAGGTACTGGGCCGTTGTGCGGGCCTACTAGTCTTGCGTGGTACCTGCCACTCAGGTGGAATGTTCCGCCGTGTCCGTACGGACAAACGACGGCGCGTTCCACCATACTCCTTTAGTTGCGGCCCGCGGGGAGGAAGTGTGTCCGCGGGCCGTGACAGTTTAACGCCCCCTGGTATTGGGGTCGTCCTTTCTGTCCCTGGTCCTGGTCAGCGCTACTCCAGCCCTGCCCCACAGATGTTGGGGGCATCCGTAAGGCCTGACCGGGGCCAGCACCGGCCAGAATGGTTACCAATTGTCCCAGCATCTCTACCATGCGGTCCACTTCGGCTTCCAGCGGGAGGGCTTCGGAGCCTGTCGTAGCCCTGGCAGCGCTGACTCCAACTACTGGGGGGTTCCTTTGTGCTCGATGCATTTGGGTAGCCAACAGGTAAGCTTCTCCAGCCTTCAGGGCATCCTCTATTCTGGTTATCCCTTTAGCTCGTAGGTGATGGTCTAGGCCCAGGTCGTTTAGGGACTGGACAAAGGCGTCATAGGTGTAACGCTCTTGGTGTTGTGCTGGCAGATCGCTATATGCAATCTGCGCCAGCTTCTTCACCGTCGCGGCATGTTCTTGCAGCGAGGTCCGCGGGGTGCGGCACAATCTCTCCAGCTTGGTCCTAGCGTCTATGACGGAGGTGCCAAAACGGGCCCGCAGCGCAGCCAGTATGCCGTCTACGTCCGTTCCCACTCCGTACGGCTTGGCTTGCTCCGTCACCGCTCTCCGCAATTGAATGAGGGCCACTCTATGCGGCCATTGAGCAACTTCCATTAACCTCTCTAAATTCTTGTATAAATTGTTCGACATCTTCCGACCCAGTAAAGGTGGGAGCTTTCAAGCAATGTCTATAAGCTTCTTCTCCTTCACGATTCACAGGATTAACAGCATTTCTACGCTCACCTTCTACTGGGGGTGGTTGCATTCTAGCATTTTCAGTCTCCATCTTTGATATACACTATCCCACCGCTGCCACCACTGTTATATTTTTCAGATTTAGGGTTGATGTGCCACCAAGAGAGTCTATTTATCACTAGAGAAACTTCACCAGTTAAGTCGAGTAGATATCGTTATATTTAATACAAGAATACATAATAAAAGTCCAATGTACAACAGTAATGATACGCACGTCTATTTAGTTTACAGCACTATCCTCAACTGAGCTAGTAGCGCGAAGCGGCTACTATTACTTATAAAACAGCTTAGCTAATTGGCTAATACATTGTTCCGGGTCAATACGCAACCTTGCGTATTGTGTTGCTGGTAGCTCCACGAGCCACCACACTATCACTTTATTATTAATAATATTATATAAACTGATAGCAATCATCAAATATTTAGCTTGTAATTTGATATTATGCTTGCTCTAAAGCTTTAGTAGCACAAAACTCAGCTATATTAACTAATTAAGCCAGGATCAATACGAGCATTGGCATTGAGCATTGGCATTACGATTACAAAATGAAAATTAAATATTATAATTATAATAATTTATAACTTATACTAGCTTATAGTTATACTTATAACTTAAAGTTAAAGTATTACTATTAGTATTACGGTATTAGTACTACTATTAGTAACACTATAGTTTATAAAATTAAATCGTACTGATACTGTAAAACTATAATTATTATCACCTGTTGCTCATCAGTAACATTAAAATCCTTGTCATGACTATCATCTCCATTTTCATCTTGATACGTAAACGGCTCAAACTGATACTGATAGCCCATTACAGTTACTTCAGAAATCTCAGTGACAGCGTGAGTGTGATTGTCATAGTCATACTCATTGCGATTCTCACTGTGCTCTAAGTATTCTTCGTCAGAGCCAGATATGTTCATATTGATATCGTATTTATGTTATTTCTGTATTAGATTTAACTTTATCACAATTACACTGCACAGACTCGGACACGGTAAGTTAAAGTTGGTAGCTATGTCTTTATTGCCGCGAAATTTGTTTATGAAATAAAACCTAAAATCCACAAAAAAACACTAATTGGGGGGCTAGACAGACGTCCGATAAATTAAAAATGCTAAAACTAAGGTTACATGCAACGGAAAATATAGCCTATATTTATTTTCCGAATGTCTTACAGGCGGCATTTCCATCTATTTCTCGCAACTGCGGTGTAATACGTCACAGAAAGGCGAAAAAAATTCTGGAAGTTTTTTGGACATGCATGCACTAAAATTGTTATAAAACAAAATTGTTTAGACCTGAAACCCTAAAAGAGTGTTAAAATAATAGCCAAGACATAGATGAATATTTTCATGCTATATAAGTAAAGTGTGTCAGGAATTCTTTAACTGAGTTCTACTGTGTGCACTGGGTTTGTGTGTTCCCTTTGTTAGACTGAGAATCGTATCATCATTGCATGGAGGGTCGGTCGGGGCATAGCAGTAATGTGTGTGTGAACCTTATCATAATATTTGTAGAGCTAGCCAGTTTATAGTATAACATTTGTTTTTAACCAATATCATGAAAGTTTTTTTTTCCAGGAGTATATCTGTATAAATTGTGCCCTAAGCACATCTCTACAGTTTTTTAATACCCTGAAACATTTTAGATCGGATTTTTCATACTTTTGGCTTTTACCTAATTCTAGTAAGCTCTACATTCTTTGCTCAATTATAGCCTAAAATTTGTGTGTCGCCCGCCCATGAAAGGGATCTCTAATGTGTTCACATTTTAACAGAATGCAGACAAAGACAAAACTAAAGATTTAAAGGGTAACGACACACTGAATCTGGAGGAGTTTGTTACATTTTATCACGATATCTGTAAACGTCATGAGATTGAAGAATTGTTTGAACAGTAAGTATGATGCTTTAATTTATAAACTGGTATTTAAATTAATTAAGTTTCATCTATAAATCTATATTTAAATTGATAGAATTTAATATATAAATTAATGATTTATTTGATTTAATTTAATGCGTTTTAATCTATTGTATTTAAGTTATATTCACCATGAAAATAGGACTCAAACCTAGTCATTAGTATACAAGGTTCAGTAAGTGTAAGTGTAACTTAGAGTACCTAATGTGTGTTCAAGAACCAACATATGTAAGTTTAGTGTGAAATGTTCAAATGACTTGACAGGTTTTAATAGTAAAAATAAATTAATACATATTTTAGTCTAGTTGTGGAGAAGATTTATAAATTCCATGTGTTCTTCTGCTAGGTTTGCGTCACGTGAAAGGAGCTCACATTCCAGTGTTCAGGCATCTGAAAGCTGGATGAGCATCGAAGATGTGCAGCACTTTATGAACAGTATTCAAGGGGTAAGTCATCTTTACTTCCTGTTTACTGTAGTATAACTTATTGTGTACTATAGTATACCCACTCTATACTGTAGTATATCTACTCTATACTGTAGTATATCTACTCTGTACTGTAGTGTATCTACTCTATACTGTAGTATATCCACTTTGTACTGTAGTATAACTACTCTATACTTTAGTATAACTTACTCTGTACTGTAGTACAACTATTCCAAAGAGCTCACCAAACAACTAATTGAAAAATATGAACCAAAGATGTCTCAGAGATCGCAGCATCATCTCTCTAAGAACGGCTTCCTGCTGCTGCTGAGCTCCAACATGATGAACATCCGGAACTGTGAGCATAATGAAGTGTATCAGGACATGACTCAACCTCTCACTAGCTACTTCATCTCTTCGTCACACAACACGTACGTCACTCTACGCTAGTCGTATCACAACTTTACGTCCCAGTGTGCATGTTCAGTCACAGGACATACGTCCATTCCATCACATGTGTCCAAGCTGTCACATGACATGAATCCAAGCTGTCACATGACACATATTCTTGCTGTCACATGGTGTAATATCACATGACCTGCAGTCATATGACATGTATTCACACAGTCACATGACACGTAAAAAATAATTGCCCCAACTGGGAATCGAACCTGAGACCTCTGGCTTGCAAGCATGTCTGCTAACCATTACACCACGGGGACCACTGGGTAAACTCATCACTACAACACGTATTCATACTTGTTTATAGATACCTAATAGAGGATCAGTTACGAGGACCCAGCAGTATTGAAGGCTACATCAGAGCTCTCATGTCTGGTTGTCGTTGCGTTGAATGTAAGTCACTGAGAATCTGCCTACTTACGCTGTATGAGTCATCACTGGTTACTTACACTGTACGAGTCATCGGTAGTTACTTGCACTTTATGTCATCACTAGCTCTTTACACTTTATGAGTTATCGCTATTGCTACGTAAGGTGACATTAAATTGTATGTTAATGCCGAGTCTTTTGGACATTAGAGTAATGTTACATGTCACTTTGCACCATGTGGTACTTGTTATAATGTGTCATAGCCTCTTTGACTACTTATAGTGGACTGTTGGGATGGCGACAATGGCCCCCAAGTATATCACGGTTACACTTTGACTAGTAGAATCCTATTTAAAGACATTATTGAGGATGCTATACGAGTTTATGCATTCTTTAAAACACAGTAAGTATTGAGAGTATTGGCTTTTATCTCTTCTTTTAATTTTTCTTGAATTGTCATAGAAGAAGTGCAAATACCACTAGAATTTAACAAATTCGGAGAGTTTTGCAATACTAATGATTCTAGTTTTAGATTAAGCATTCCATTTCGTAGTCTGCTTGCTTTATTTCAATAAACGCTAATTTTGCTGCAGTAAGTATTCACTGAAACCAATGCTATGAAAAACCTGAAACTGTTTTCTTACTTTCTCATATCTTTATGCCTCATGCAAGGGTAGAGCCTTTACAAGTCGTTTGTAAAGGGTCACCTGTTTATAGTCATTTGTAGAATCAGAATTTATTCAATCTCAGCCTACAACTTTCAGTTTCACTAGATAGTTTGCAAGATGGTGCAGGTGCAATGGTCAGTCCAGTAAAATCTTAACTGGATTGATTTTCACTCACATTGATCTACAACTACTACTGTTTTGTTGCAGATATCCTCTAATACTGTCTTTAGAAAACCATTGTTCTATAGAACAGCAGAAAATCATGGCTCAAATACTCAAAGACAATCTTGGTGGTAAGTTGAGATCATTTACAGTCATATTAGTTGGGCAGTCATGTCCAGTGTATCACATTCTAGCTCCTATATTTCTCTCATAGGCTCAGGTCAACTACAATAGTATTGAAAACTATATATTATTCACTAGCTTTTTATCTTTAATTAACTTTTTTCACAGGCTAATTAAAGCATATATATTATTTGTTTATTCACCTTTTCATCTGTTAGTTACTTTTGTTGATCACCCTGATATCTCCTCCTTTACCTCACCAGTATATAGTAAACTGGCCAAAGGAGCAGCCGTGGTCTAGGGGTTAGAACATTGTCTTAGTAAGCACAAAGTCAGTGGTTTGAATCTCAGTAATGACCATTGGCTATGTTAGGAAAAGCATTTAGTCATAATTTCTCCTGTACTCATCTGAATAAGTCCTTACCCCGATTTATAAAAAAATTCTTTCCATCAGGAGTTCTCACAGGGATAGTGACTATAACCCCAAGTGAATGAGTTGTTGCATAATAAATTGGCCAGTCACGCATCATTATAATACAACTAAACTCGTCCCGACAATGCTGAATTTGTCATCTTTTTGGCAGACATCTTGCTCCTTAAACTTACAACTACCGGCTCTTACATCTGTATTAAAGCTTCCAGTGGTTACCTTCTCCATTGCCATATCTAGTCTTTTGTCTGTGTGATTAAGCTGTAACAACTGAGTCATATTATTTTGTCCGTCCATAAGTTGTTTTATTTTAGACATGCTGCATACTGACCCCGTGAACCCTGACATCAAGCAGTTGCCTTCTCCTGAACAGTTGAAAGGAAAGATATTGATAAAGGTTCGTTTCGTACCATTTGCAACCTTGCAGCCAGTGACGTGTTGATCAGATTTCCATGCTCTACGTGTGTCAATTGGGCAATAGTTGAGAACCATGCATTACCCCTCATTATAAATACCACTTTTATTATTAAAGACATCACTCGCATGTTTGTAAATGTCATTTCTGTTTCTGTGAATAATACGCATGAGTGTTGTAAGTTCATGATCAGAGTTATCCTTGAATTAGAGTTAGACCTCCATTGGTTTACATTCGATATCTTCTTGCTGCAAATTTATAGTTATAAGACTATTTGAAATTACACTGATAGTATGGATAACAGGTGTATCTCCCGTGTCATCCATTATCATGTATGGCATTGATACTTTATATATATGTAAACTATTATAACTCACTCATACAAGTTTATGGTCATCATCCCTGTGAGAAACCCCTGATGGAAGAGGTTTCTGTTAAATCGGGCTAAAAACTTATTCGAATGAGGCACAGGAGCAATTGTGACTGGGTGCTCTTCCTAACATCACAAATGGCCTTTACTGGGTTCGAACCCATGACTTCGTGTTTACTAGGCGAAGGCTCTAACCCCTAGACCATGGCTGCCTCCTTATATGTAAACTATTATAACCACTGTATCTGAACAAATTTGTGAGTCATAAGAGGAAAGTGACCTCGAGTTTGACGTTGTAATAAACAGATACTTGTATCTTTTAGTGTCGGAAACTGCCCGCTGGGGTGACTGAAGTGACAGAAGAAGATTCTGACGATGAAATGAACTCAACGACCTCCGACGACCTTCAGGTCAAGGAAATGCTCAATCAAAAGAAGAAGAAAGGGAAAATCAAATTAGCTCCAGAGTTGTCTAACCTTGTAACATATATACAGAGTGTTTCTTTCCACGGGTTTGCAGCAGTGCGCAAGCAAGGTAATTACATTTGGACTTTTGCTGTGGCCGCTGATAAATTGATTAATTATAGTTTATGTTACACGCGCGCACACACACACACAACACACACACACGCGCACACACGAACACACACATGCACACGCACACACTCACACACACAGTGTCTGAAAAGCTGTAGCAAGACAACTCCTAATGAAGCAAAGTAAACATTGGCTTGTAAACAATAGGCAATGCTAACTCTTTCCAATTATCTTCTAGCAATGTTGTTAAGCAAGTAATACAATTTGAAAATCATCACAGATGAGAGTTGTGCCCCCATCAGATAGTAGTATTCCCAAGTCATGTGATGCCAAGCTGTACATCATTTTATTTTGACAGGTAAACCCTACGAGATGTCTTCGTACTCAGAGAAGAAGGCGTTGAAACTGATAGACGATGAGGCCGGGGAGTTTGTGAAGCACACGAATCTGCAGATCTGTAGAATATATCCTGCCGGGACTCGGACGGACTCCAGTAACTACAACCCTATCGATATGTGGAACGTGGGGTGTCAGTTAGGTATGTTATGTGGAACGTGGGGTGTCAGCTAGGTATGTTATGTGGATGTATGGGGTGTCAGTTAGGTATTTTATGTGGAACGTGGGGTGTCAGTTAGGTATGTCATGTGGAACGTGGGGTGTCAGTTAGATATGTTATATGAATATGTGAGGTGTCACTTAGGTATGTTATTTGAATATGTGGGGTGTCAGTTAGGATATGTGTTTCGAGTGATAGGCACACAGTGGTAGAAGCACACTATCTGATTGGTCCATTGCTCAATTTTACACTTCAAGTGAACATTTGGGTTTTTAATGTGCTATTAAATGGTAAAACTTAAATGAACCAGTGGCTTATTTATTATACAACAAATACATCAATTATTATGCAATACTCTAACGTAGAAAATATTATATATTTTCTGTTTCACTATGTAATAAACAATATATTATTGTGATACGTTTTCAGTTTCACTAAATTTCCAAACACCTGATCGTCAGATGCAGTTGTTCAGAGGCAAGTTCAAGGACAACGGTTCATGTGGCTATCTGCTGAAGCCCTCCTTTCTAACTGATCCAAACACCTCATTCAATCCCAGAGCTGATTCATTCCCTGAAGTGTGGGGCCAGGCTGTCACAATGCAGGTAAAACTATATCACAGTATCAATACTATGCAGGTAAAACTATATCACAGTATCAATACTATGCAGGTAAAACTATATCACAGTATCAATACTATGCAGGTAAAACTATATCACAGTATCAATACTATGCAGGTAAAACTATATCACAGTATCAATACTATGCAGGTAAAACTATATCACAGTATCAATACTATGCAGGTAAAACTATATCACAGTATCAATACTATGCAGGTAAAACTGTATCAGAGTCTCTATATTATGCAGGTAAAACTATATTAAAGTATTAATAGTGTAATGGTATAATATATTAAAATAATATTATATAATGTTGTAATAATAAAATATATTATAATATAATATATAATATATTATTTAGTAATATAACATAATATAATAATAATACAAACAGATTCTGTCTGGAGCTCACCTTCCTAAACCAGAAGGGGAAGAAAACTCCTCCGACTTGGTGGATCCTTACGTCAAATTTGAGGTTTACGGAGTGAAAGAAGATTGCGCCGAATTCAAAACAGCTGCAATCACAGACAACGGTTAGTTTGTTTCAGAGCCAGTGATGATGCAGACTATCTAGCTTTATCTCTACTCTGAATTCACTAAATACTAGACATAATGGAAGCAATGGGAGTATTTTGTTATTTGCAGATTGTGGCACATATTTTAAATCTGACACTTATAGGCTACGTTAAACATTGAAGCTGTTAAATCAAGTGAATGTAGTTACCATATAAATAAGCTAGAAATTACACCTATAGTAAAAGGACATAATGTACCAAAAACTTGCTACTTCTGTTGGAGGTAAATACATACACATACTTTGTATATGATGAACCAGTTCTGTCATTATATCTGCAGGTCTGAACCCTCGTTGGGGCGAAACATTTGAGTTCCATTTGTCAGTTCCCGAGCTCGCTATGCTACGAATCAATGTCAAGGACTACCAAACTCTCACTTCAAACGATATGATTGGACAATGCAGTTTCCCAGCTCATAGTTTGCAGCAAGGTGAGGGCAAACGTACTTCGTATGCAAGTGTTCCAGAACCTTCACCAAGAGCTCTGGTTTAGGGCTCCTGGTTGCTAATTATGGGAACTCATGAGGAATTGAAAATATGTATTATTAATACGGTGTATATTGTTAAAACAATATGTCGCCTATATTGTATATTATTGGTCACTAGATAAATGCTTATATTTGGTATCATTCAAGTTTTAGAAAGTTTGAAAGTAAGTGTAAAGTCTAAGAATAACAATCAGTATATAAAATAGCAAAACTAATCGTAAGAAACTGTAAGGAGTTATTTAAACCTTCATTATTGTAGAAGAAAACTTGTTCTCATAATGCACACAGCCTTATAGTAGACGTAGTGGGTGATTCTTAAACCTTTCAATGATGGGAAACAATTTCTATTTATTATTATAACTTAATGCAAATTCAGTATATCAAATTAAATACACTTTTAAAACCTGAGCAATCGACCAACATATTTATCAGCAAAATAAAATTAAACTTAATTCTCAATATTAATAAACATCCATCTGAGACAACAAAGCTAGACCACTAGATTCAGCCTTTCATTACTAACTTTTTTTTATAAAATACAGATCATTGTACAGTGAATTTATACTCAACATGTAAATCTGTATGTTCATAGGCTACAGACATATAAAGTTGGAGTCTAGTGAAGGAATAGCCCTAGGTCCAGCCTCCATCTTTGTGCACGTTGACATGAGGCCGATGTCTAAGGCTGCTTGGCTCTCTAGACGTATCAACTCTATTAGACAGAGGAAGCTGTCAGGGGTCAAGGAAATGTTGGGTACGTAGTCTATGGGAGATCAGCTTGTCTCATGCCGAGTGTGAGATTGACACACTTTGTAGCATATTTGATTTTGTTATTCACATTCATAAAATAGAAATTTGTAAAATAAACAATTTGTGAGGTAGAAACTAGTGTTAAATTTCATCCAACAATGTTGTTTTTAAAGCTAGAATAGGCTCACCTATTATTTACCATCACAGCTAAATTTGAAAACTTCAGAAACTTGTCTAAGCGGCTACGAAATATCTCAATTTCAACTTTAAAGCCACTTTTTTTCTATTTTGAGAATTGTCTTTTCTTGTATGTGAGCCTTTGTCAAAGGCATAAAAATTAATTACTGAAGCTCTTTCCACTACTGTGATGTATATACATGAGATGGAATTGAGTATTCTGTAAAATTATAGGCAGACTGCAGCTTCTATTGAGTCTATGGTAAATTCTGATGTGTGGTTATATGTTTTAGAAATTGTGTAGATAATTATCAGTAGCAGACTATATTCTAACTTCTACTAGTTTGTCTATTGCTGTCTCTAATATAACTGTAATAACATATAACCACATGAGGTACAGGATGCTAAAACTATAGTTGTATTATCTTGTTGCATGGTCTTTGTTCTTACATTTCTTATGTTTATTAGTCAACTTCCTGTAATGGTTAAGGATTCAGCTTGATGTCTCACATATACTTGAGATTTTCACTTGCTGCTGCATACCTTTCAGGTAACTCCAGTCTGGTTGTCAACGGCAGATCAATTAGCAGAGATTCTACTACTAGTGACGAGTCATCTCAGGGCAGGGTACCTAGCACCCGCCTTGTAGACCCAAATGAAGGTCTTACTCTCACCTTTCCGACTTCTTAGCACATCGGACATGAAGATATGTTGGTTGTTTGTTTGAAGTAGTGATGACCGGTAGAGCCGTGCTGAAATTACAGAAGTGCCATTTTAATCATTACTATTCTAGCTTATTGGTAAACATTTACCATCAGCTTTTATATTTCCTCTAAAAACATTTCATTCATTGTTGACTTTGACATAATCAGCTTGTTTTTTATTACATAATCACTGAAAGTATTATATATAATTTTATAATTATGTTTTGATTGTGCATTCCATTGTGGTTTCTATGTTGCAAGTCTAATAGGAGCATTTGATTTTATTTTTTCTGCTTTTATCAACTGGATTGCGGTAGAGTGAGAAGTTTTATTCAAGTCTTTCAGTTATTTTATTTCCATTTCTCAAGAATATTTATTTGAAATCATAGAATTATGCCAATTCCATTAAATTATAACTTCTCACTATAGCTTTAAAGTACAACTATGTTGAAAGTTACTCCAGCACAAAGTAAAAATACATATAATTTAATAAACTTATTATTGATTCATGATTTAGTTTCACATAGAATGTGCAGACTAGAGATCGTGGAAAAGATTTGATAGAAGAAATAAAATCGCAGGGCAGTATTAAAATAGACAGATATGCATGACCAGCTCACATCTCTAAAATCATCTAAATACAAGTAGAAATCATGTAACAAAAGTCATTACAAATAGTTTATTTCAAAAACAGCTATACATAAAATCTATTAATAGAAGACACACTGTTCAAGTTGTCTCATCAGTTTAGCCTGTAGAAATATACTAAAGGCCAAACACTTATCAAAACTAACTAGAATTGAATAATGGAAGCAAGTGACTTGAGCTGGTGCCTTTGCTTTACTGTACATGCAGAGAAATCACACAACGTAATGTTGCATCTTTGGAGAGGTAAATAAACGCTTCTCTAATATCACTCAAATCAATGAGACAGAAAAACCTACGTTAGGCGTAGCCTGCAGCTCGTATACTAATAATTATCATTTTATTTGATTGTTTTAATTCTTTCTGGCCATGTTACTTTTCACTTAGTACCTATGCTCAAAGCATTTGCTCCAACTCATGCTTTCACGCAATAATCATTTGGTCACCTAGTATGTTCGGACTGCAAACAGTAAGTAGCATATCCTAAAGTATTTATCTGTAAACCCAATATTTTAATGGAGAGACAACTTCAGTCGAACTTGGAGGTGGCTGAAAATGTTTTCCAAGCTGTGCCATCTCCTGTCGGTTTATGAGTTGATGGAAGGAGCACGTGACGCCAGGATCTACCAGTACCTTCTTCTATGCCAAAAAACATTCTCCAGTTACGAGTGAATCCAAAGTGATAAGGATTTCTGTAGGTCTTACCGAGTTCATTCACTCGCCGTCTTTCCTTATTGTTAATGTGCTTCTCTATACTCGTCTCCCCTCTGCTAATCAGTCTTGTGTGGAACACAACTAAGGAACCTAAAGCTATCGTTACTCCGACACATAAAAAAAACTCGTAACTAACCCAAAATTGAGTTTGCAAATATTCCTCTGAGTGCACCACTCTTAGGCTGGGTGCAGCGGTCAGATGAGGGTCAGATGGCGATGGTGTGGTCTCGAGCTGGTTACTTGATATCCAGGCTCGGATTATAGAGAAGGCAGGAGTGGCTATAGAAACTAGAAAATTGATGGGAGAGCCAGTGAAGAATGTACAGAGCTGTTGGTATATAGAGAGTGAGACGAATATGGTGCCAAGGGTCATGTAGACGCAGAACAAATAGAAGTAGCGGTGATTGAAATGGCCGACACAGTTGTTCAACCACGGGCAGTGATGGTCCATTTTAAGTACGCAACGTTTACACACACTACAGTGATGAGTACGGGGCGGTTTGGGAGACACACAACTCTTGCATATTGAAACAGGGCTATCAAAGTTAGGCGGAGGTCTTCCAGGTGGTGTTTTCACGGCCATTATATAGTTGAACACAATATTCAGCAGAAGCCAATGTCCGAAAATATAGTTAACCGTTGCAAGAGTTGGTGACCAATGAGCTCTTATCCATGGTAGAATGTAGAGATAATATAAAACTACAACTGATGAAGTTAGTAGAACTACCAGTGCAACAAATATAGGTCCTGCTCTTTTGGCAATTTGTTCAAAAATTCTGTATACGGGATCTAAAATCTAAAAATAAAAATATCATATAAGTTGTAGAAACATAGCAAAAGGCAAGCGTAATATTGTAGTAAGTGAAAAATTCAGAAAAAATATGTTAACACTACTGCGTCATGTTGCTTGTTTTAAACAAGAGCCAAGCTATGATACAGACTGGATATCAGGCTAAGTTTATTACAGAGCATTGTTCCATAGTAAGAAAAGTTATAATAAATACAAACACAAAATAGACCTCCAAATTTATTAAATATGACTTTTCCCCATACAAAACATCTAACCTAGAGGATTTTCTGATGCAGAACACGAATTATTAAAATGCACCATTTGAATAACTAGCATATTGACACTTTTCAACCACTGGCCACCTTGAAAAACTGAATAACATTGAATAACTTTGTTTATCATTACCCAATAGTACTCAGGAATGTACGCTCTTTTAACAACAAAATTTAATAACCTGATGATCTAAATAAAATAGTCAGTCAAAAAACTTAGATTTACAAATTTATTTTTATAACCTGCAGGTTTTTGTTATTATATAGGTAACAATATACATGACTGCTTTTTTTTTCATTGATTTTAAAACAAGTTTGTTTGTATGTCACAAATTAAGTATGACTTGTGAATATACTTGCACTGTTACTGAATGCCATTTGATTTTTTACTCTATATATATAGTTTCTGGTCTTGGTAATAGTTCTATGATGACAAGGAGAACATGCTAGAACAGCTGCTGACTTTACAGCCTTCAAACTTCTAAATATGTATGATCAAATATGACGTCATGGAATAATAATCAAATGATAAACTGCAGTATACTTCAAGTGTGCCTACTAACAACTAGCTTCAGTTTCATTAGTCTTATCTAAAGAGGAAGAACACACTCTCATTAAACATATAGCTACACACACAAAATTCACTTCTCGAGCCTTCAATACTTTTTAAATAAATCTACAAAATTATAGTACTTACTTGATACTTAATAGTACTTACTTTCAACCATACATATATAGTAACATAAACAAACACTGCAAAAATTCTGTAGGCATAGCCTAAGACTGAGCATATATAAAATTTTGAAAATTGTTATGTGTATGTAGACTGTGGAGATGCATAACAGAGAAATCTTGAGATTATCAGCAAACAAGTGTGGTGGAGGCAGGCAGTTTTAATCCTGTAATTTTCCAATGTTGATAACTATTCAAGTATGACTTGGGCCTTCGGGTGTCTTAATTATGGTGAGTTTGAGCTACATTTTGAAAATCAAATAAAGCAAAATGAATATGGGACAAGTGAAAGTTGGCATAGCTCAAAGTTTCAGACTTAGTAACTGTACGATCACTGTGGCTGTAAGATGTAGTGTCAAATCTTAAAAGTTTCGAAGTCAAAGTGAATGTGCTAGCCCAAATTGATACTAATACTCGGACTGAGACTCTGAGTCATAATCATAGTATTTAATTGCCATACCAACAGAGCTAGGCATAAGGCTAAATCATATAAGTATATCGTCATCATTGTGATTATCCTTAGGCTTATGTGATAATGATATTGATTATGATAATTGTGTTTGTTTGAAGTTTGATTCCCAGTAGGAGCAATTAATATAATTTTACAATAACAATCATCACAATCATAAATTTATCATAATGATAATGATTATTTATTATGATTAAATTTAACATCCAAGATTAAGTTGAATGAGAAATTAATATGATACTAAAAATCAAAATGATAACCTAAACTATCATCTTAATGATAGAGTGATCATAATCATAAGCCTTATCAATAATTATAAGCATAATGATAATGATATGTATGCCTATGAGTATGAGTATGAGTATGACTGTGATAACCCGAACGGTAATCATATTCATAATCATAATGCTTAAACTTTAAGCCTAAAGGCTAAATCACAACTCTAAGAGTAAGACTTACTCTTAGACAAAATCAAATACAATAGTAATTTGTTTAACTATAAGTATAAGTATTGCTAATAGTAATACTAATACTAATAGTAATACTAATAGTAATAGTAATACTATACTAATACAGTAATACTAATAGTAATAGTAATACTATAATAAGTAATATTAAGTATTAACAGTAACACTAATACTAATAGTAATAGTAATATAGTAATACTAATACTAATACTTATACTAATAGTAATAGTAATACTAATAGTAATTATTAGTATTAGTACTATTACGTTGATAACTCACAGTATCGGCTATATAATTAGTATTTGCCAGCTCGTTGTGAAAGAATGTCCAATACAAAGTTTTAAACTTAGATTTTAATTTTGTATACATCCTGATCTTGTGATGCACCATCACTACATCCAACTTGAACTTCTAAGTGATTACTAAATCAATCCAATGAGAAGGTTGGACAAAGTGAAATTACATTACGGGCAGTGAATACTGCGGTACTGCAACAATAACATGGAACGGCGTGTCGGAAGCAATAGTTTCCCAGTTGAAAAAATGCCGATCCATCAAGGGATTTTCCTGGAGAAAATTGGAGAAAGAATCGTATCAACTGTAACTGCTGTTATAGCCATAGAGGGTAGGTATAGCCAGTGTGGTATATTAAGAGTGTTGACTTTAAACCATGAAAAATCATTATGTCGCTAATGGTACCGCAAGTTTATATAAGTTATAAAGGAAAAATTTTGCCACTTTTGTGATTTTAGTTTTTTTTTAATATTATGTGTCCATTTTTTTTAGTTTTGTTTATTGGTAAAGTTTTTAAACATATTTTCAATACATATAAAATTTAAAAAAAAATTAAAACTCAATCATGCACGTAAATACAAAGCTATAAAGTTTAAGCTTCGCTGTGATTACAATGTGAATATGAATTGAATAATGCTTGCAATAACCATTTTACACAAAATATGTTACAGTTGCTATAAATGTAAGACTAGTAAATTGGATGCAAATAGGCACGGTGATACTATTTAATTTATGCTATTTTTGAAATTTGTAGTAAATATTCGGCATGTATTATATATATATATATATATATATATATATATATATATATATATATATACATATATACATATATATATATATATATATATATATATATATATATATATATATATATATATATATATATATATTATAATGATATATTATATATTTTTATGTTATATATTGTTATATTATATATATATTATATAAGTATAATAATATTATATATAATATATATATATTATAATAATATATTATATAATATAATAATATAATATATTATTATATTATATATTATATTATATATATATTATATATAATATCATATAAAATATATTATTATATTATATTATTTATAAAATATATATATATATTATAATAATATATTATATATTATTATATATTATATTATATTATATATATATATTATACAAGTATAATAATATTATATATAATATATATATATTATAATAATATATTATATAATATAATAATATAATATATTATTATATTATATTATATATATATTATATATATATAATATCATATAAAATATATTATTATATTATATTATTTATAATATATCTATATATATTATAATAATATATTATATATTATTATATATTGTATATTATATTATATTATATATATATATTATACAAGTATAATAATATTATATATAATATATATATATTATAATAATATATTATATAATATAATAATATAATATATTATTATATTATATTATATATATATTATATATATATATAATATCATATAAAATATATTATTATATTATATTATTTATAATATATATATATATATATATATTATAATAATATATTATATATTATATATTATATTATATTATATATATATTATACAAGTATAATAATATTATATATAATATATATATATTTTTTAATAATATATTATATTATATATTATATTATATATATATTATATATATATATATAATATCATGTATAATATATTATTATATTATATATCATATTATATATGATATATATATATATTATAATAATATGTTATGCATTAATATATTATATAATATATTATATATATATTATATATATAATAATATCATATATAATATATATAATATATTATTATATTATATATTATATTATATATATAATAATATCATATATAATATATTATTATATTATATATTAAATTATATACATTATATATATAATGATATTATATAATATATATATATACATATAGTAATATTATATATTATATATATATAATAATATTATATATATATATATATATATTTATATATATATATATATATATATATATATATATATATATATATATATATATATATACATGCCAAATATTTACTACAAAATTCAAAAATAGCATAAATTAAGTAGTATTACCGTGCTTATTTGCATCCAATTAACTAGTCTTACATTTATAGCAACTGTAACGTATTTTGTGTATAATGGTTATTGCAAGCATTATTCAATTCATATTCACATTAAAATCACAGCGAAGCTTGAACTTTATAGCTTTGTATTTATGTGCATGATTGAGTTTTAATTTTTCTTTTAATTTTATGTGCATTAAAAATGTGTTTAAAAACTTTACCAATAAAAAAAATTAAAAAAAATGTACACATAGAATAGAAAAAAAATAAAATAACAAAAGTGGCAAAACTTTTCCTTTATAACTTATATAAACTCGCGGTACCAATCTCGGCATAATGGCGCCCATATGATTCCGTAAGATTTGCTAATGGCAACACTCTTAATATACCACACTGGGTATAGCCATAAGGGTAGGTATCGCTCGTAGTAAGCGTAACACATTGCCCTTTAACCCTTTAAAGAAAAGTGAAGCTGTGGTCTCTCGTTCATCACTAATTAATCACCGGCTTTCCATGTACCGATCTCAGATCGATCTCAGTAAGATCGATCCATGGAAAGACGTCAAAGATGATCTCAGTCGTTCTGAGCTGGTCGGTCTGTAGAGCTCGAACTCAGATCGATCTCAAGGCAATAAGACCATGGAAAGACGAAAGATCGATCCGAGAAGTAGAAAAATGACTGCTCGCTAAAATGTCGTCTGCTAATGAAAATGATAACTTATTGTTAATTACTAAGCAAAATACTTAATAATTAAGATAGCCATTTTTTCAAGTGACAAAACTTTGACTTTTAGTAAAATGATTAAGAAAACTTAATTATATAAAATTATAGACGGTAGAAGATACAAAAAGTGAGAGCATTTAAATTGAATTTAAACGACTAGTATAACGCACTGTCATTAGTTCATTGCTGCGTAATCTTAAGCCTAATAGTCCCGTAAGTTTATGAATAAGCTGCACAATAGCTATTAATTTTATATAAGCTGTCAAGCTAAGATATTAAAATCAATTATCTTAAATTAGCCAAATTACTTCATAGTAAAAGCTTTACTGCGTAGAGTTTATAGCTGACGTGAAATTTTAGACTATGAAAATTTTGTTTTTCAACAGCAGTAGCTTTTATCACTTAGGTGGGTGAAAAAATATACTATTTAAGTAGTCTTCATCTAAGAGGAGGCAACTCCGAGAGATCGATCTGACACTCTCATGGAAAAATGATCGATCTGAGCACATTGCTCAGATCGGTACATGGAAAGCCCGTGATTAATTGATTACTCCACTTGGTTAGAGAAATTAGCTATTCTTTAACACCTAACCAATGAGTTGTATTCCATTTCAACAAGAATAGTTTTATAAGCAGCACCGGGTTGGGGGTGAATAAGTGCAGTAATTTAAAGCTCTCACGTTAGGAGTTATGGGGTCCGTTAAGTCACCAACTCCAAACTCGAAAACTATGAACTACTGCACTCATTCACTCCCAAACTGGAGCTGCTTATAACACTATTCTTGTGAAAGTTACTACAGAGTAGACTGTAGAGAGCGACTAGCTTTCACCTGCTGGATTTTGGAAAATTAATAGAATACGTTACTGCTGCGTGCCTAACACTCAGCTAATTGCACATAAAGTAACATATAAACAGGTGCAGACAATCATTCTAGTAAATTCCATCTGCTAGAGAACTGTGTTGGATACTCACAACTATAACAAATACAATGCTTCCCTGAATACAATTAGGATATGTTGCCTAAGCATAAACTTGTGCATTGTTTTATTTAGTTAAAAAAAATCTAGATTGTTATAATAGTTTTCATAGATAAATCTGTACACAAACACACAATCATTGTGCAGACAGCATTGTTATTCCTAGACATTGGCCATCATTAGAAATGTATAGGAGTTATTGTATAGTTATGCATTGTATAATAGGCTAAAGATTAGCAAATGTCAAATAATAATCATATTAATGTATACAAAGCTATATGCAAACACTAACTGCTGCATGCAATAGTAATGGCTGCAGGTATATTCTGATCAATATATAGAACTGTATTATAATAACATTATACTATAAGTTCTACAATGCATAGTACAGCATACTATTCATTACTGTTCAATGCAAGTTCAATGTATTGTTGGTTAGTGTACAGCCCCACACCTTGTTCTTATAATTATATTATATATACTACATGCTTGTTAGTAACACACTACCATGAACTGGTGCTGTTATATGGCAGTGTAAATATTCATCAAGGGTTTAGTTGAATAATATAAAAATTTAAGGAGGTATGTCAACTTTCGACTGTATCATTTTTCACTAAAACTTGGGAAGGATTCACTTTAAGACGTCATATAACGAAGATCACGACAAGGTAAGTGTACCCATTATGTAACAACTAAATGTGATATCTTCTCCCTTAGGAGAAAGATTGCATATTATATGATGTAAAAAAGTGACTGAAGAACATAAGGCATAACATAGTATAGAGAAAAGAGGGTGTATATTATAGAAAATGGAGGGCATTTCAAATAACAGAACGCTTATATTATAAAGAAGTGTTTGGAGAATTTGATGTCTGAGTGCAACCTTCACAGCCACAGCAAATATCCTTCTACTTTATGGTTTCATAATAAGCTGGTCAAACTGCTGCCAGACCAAATGACTCAAATTGAATAGCAGCAGTTAAACGGGACAAAAGCTGACAAAATGACTCATAGTGTGGTGCTGACATGCACCAAGAGTGACTTCCAGAGTTGGGGGAATTGTTAGCACTGAATGTTGGCTTCATATGTTGTTGAAACTTGGAAATCTCTATAGACAGCACCGAGTTGGGGCGACTGAGTAGAGTGCTTGCATATACACTTACCCCCTATTCACACTTACCGTATCGTGTGCCGTAACAGCAAATATCAGCCATTTTTACAAATATCTGAGCTTCCTGTACGGTGTTGCAGTACGGTAGGATCAAGCACTGCTTGAGACAAATAAGTTGCGGCGGACTCCTATTGGACAGAAAAACTTTTGCGTTAATCCATTGGATATAATTCTCCAATGAAGTGTCATAGATCGTACCTAATAGCGGACTTTGAAAACTTCAGCCCCGACACATTAAAAATGGCTAATATTTGCTATTACGTACGATACAGTAAGTGTGAATAGGGGGTTACAGGTCGTGACCTCCAGTGAAATGTCACTGCTCAGGTTCATTGGTTAGTACTGGAAGTCCACTTAATAACATTTGTTGGTGAAACTTTCTCCATGGTACCATAATATATCACAATTTAGTTGCAAATAATCTAAACTTCGTTCTTAGAAGAGGCATATTTCTCAGCCAATTTTTCAAAATATACTGTTTTCACAGTCTATAATATTAAAGGAGTTCTCAGTCTAAAATGTTGGGTCTGTGTTATAGAGGGTTATATAATTGCAAATTTCTAAAAGTCGACAGCATCGACCTGTTATGATATCCTTATAAGTGATGCAGGATGCTTTTCCAGTTGAACCTAATTTTTTTAAAGAAAATAACTTAGCTATGCAGTTACCTGGCTACAATATACTGAGTACGTGGTGTTACAACAGCTGTTAGGCAACCTTCATACTTTTATGCAGCATTCAACAGCAAGTTTTTATATGTCTTTTTTATAACTTTTTATAATAAATGTCAAGCCAATGATATAATAGTTTTACTGCATGGCTGGATATTTTAGTCATTGCCTTCATAAGGGACAGCTGGAATATATGTCTTATCCAATAATATAATTGTATCATTAGTTATGTTAATGTCAAAAAATTTGGAGTTATCCACTCATATAAGCGTGTGCTTGAGTGAATTTGTCACAAGGACCATGATTTTGATAAAACAATTGTTGCATCACTTGCAGCACACTAATGCGCTAAGTCGCATGTTATATGAGTCACATATTGTTGAGTCATGACATTGTGTTATTGAGTCAAATTTTGATCTCAAAATGGAAAAGGTGAATGATGCATTAATGTCATTGCTTACATATGTACGTGTGTCTATGCAGGTGTGTCTATGTATATAAAACCTACATATATATATATATATATATATATATATATATATATATATATATATATATATATATATATATATATATATATGTATATATATATGTATGTATATATATATGTATATATATATATATATATATATATATATATATATATATATATATATATATATATATATATATATATATATATATATATATATTAAAGTCATTGCTTACATATGTCTGCAGATGCATTTACGTATATAAAACCTACATATATATAACAGGTGCATGTGTCTGTGTATACATATAGCAGGCCTGTTAATACCTGGCACATTGTTTACTTCCCAGTGCGTGGTGAGTTCATCCAAGCCAAGTTTCACTTTTCAGGCAGGATACAGAATGGAAGCTGACCATATTTTTACCAACCATACAGTGATCTCTCCACAAACTACTTCCAAAGATCTCTACGACTCAGCCTATAACTTCAGGTTGTAAGTTGATCAATCACAAGGCTACTAAATAATCTTATATGAAATACATTCCATATGCTTGATAAGAAATTGTCTTCTCTTTGAAATACAGAAGTTTTAACTTCATTGGTGACTTTGCATTCCATATTAGAAGCTTTAATATAAAATGTAATATCTGCCATAAAATTGATGCTATGTTATAATTTCATGTACATAATAAATAATAATAGAAATATATTTATAGATCTAACTTAAACTTGAATAGTCATATTATGGGTATGTTAATAATTAAATGCTTTAATCCTATAATGCCATATACACTTTAACACATCAGTCTCCTCTTTATGAAAATAGTGTTCGGAAGTTTGAACTCCCAACAAACACACTTTTAATTAATTTCCCGAAAACCAGCCAATAGATACAAATTATACTATCCGTAGGAGTTTATTTATTGTAAAAGTACTGGCACAGTCATACACAAATCTCTTTAACAAAGTTCTTAAACAATCCATACGGATAATTGTGAAAAAGTAAAACACGCTTGCAATACACTTACATTGCAAGATCTTAACAAATAAAAATAGACACTTATACTTTGTATTCTCTCCATACCTCCAAATGTTCAAAATATTCTCCAAAGTGGGAATTACTCTTCTGTTTGAAATTCCTCCGCTTTGTCAAATCTTTGAACTTATCCCATGCACTCACTCTTAGTACTATACAGTACTACAGTTAGGATACTAATAGATAGATAGAAACTCACGCAAGTTTATAGTCACTATCTCTGGGAGAAACCCCTGTTGGAAAGAGCTCTTGTTATAACAGGCTAAGAACTTGTTCAGATGAGGTACAGGAGCAATTATGACTGGATGATCTTCCATACATCACCAATGGCCTTTCTCGGGGTTTGAGCCCATGACTTCGTGTTCACTATGCAAACGCTCTAACCCCTAGACCACGGCAGCTCCCTAATAGATAGATAGAAAACATTCTCTATAAAAGTCCCCAGTCTAAATTATCAGGATTTATATTTTAACTGATACAATAATATACTGTATACTTCAGTATATCATTATACACTGTAGATTCATAGTGATAACCCCAATTGCCCTCATATCTATACTGATGGGTTTATGTTGCTGGCGGAAATATCGGCTATACAAGCGGTACGACAGAAGTCCACCCAATAGAGGTAGAAGCACAGACAGCAGAACTGGTAGTGTATTAACCAATCAGGATGCACCTCCTGATTATGAAGCCGTGTGCATGGCAACCACTCACACCAACCAATCAGAGACCGGAGTTGTTCATTTAGACCAATCACAGGACCTCTCTCAGCTAACCATTCCTATAATTCAGCCACCATGCTACGATGAAGCGATTAAAATCTCACTAGACCCAAGCAAATAGTTATTTTTTTGTTTGTTTTGTGAGCTGATTAATGTGTTTTCTTAAAATTAGTTATCATTGATAACCAGGAACTAGGTAGATTTTGCATAATAATTTTATGCTATGTTTAGTATAATAATTTCGCTATACTATTTCCATATAAAGTTATGTTTATGAGATGGACATTTCTTATGTAGCAGTTGCCTTCTTTATTTATTCATGGGTGCCGTCTTTATATTCAGGGGCATGTCTAGGTAAATTTTACATACAAATTTTAAAGCTTATTTTTCGATTGTAATTTGTTTTGTTTTGACAATTTGTCTAAGGAGGTAAAACTGCTAAAATTTTATTCAATAAAATTATGAAATAATATGATTTTTATTTTATCCCATTTAAACATTATGCTTGTATACAAAGTGCGTAATTGAATTATATGAATTTATTTGAAACTTAATCTAACAAAACTATATATATATGAAGAATATGCTGTATTGGTGTGCATGTCTAATAAACATGTTACATGTATCTATTTATGCCTATAAAAGAACTCAAGCAAGTTTATAGTCACTATCCCTGTGAGAAACCCCTGATGGAAAGGGTTTTTGTTAAATCGGGCTAAGGACTTCTTAAGATGAGGCACAGGAGCAATTATGACTGGATGCTCTTCCTAACATTACCAATGGCCTTTTTCTGGGCTTAAGCCTATGACCTCGTGTTTACTAGGCAAACACTCTAACCCTAGGGCCTAGGCCCTAGACCATGGCTGCTACCTGCATGTAGTTATGCCTATTGTCAGTACAGATAAAGTTACAGCTGCCATAGTTATAGTCACAACAATATATAGCCAAATAGCTAGTAACTTATGTCTCACTCACTCCACTAGCTGTACTTATAAAATAGTCTGGTTTTAGCTGTAAACAAAAAATTTCTATGAGATTCCTCAATATTCCTGAATCATACGGGCACCCTTGTGCTATAGAGCAGTGTAGCTTTAAATCATATAATACATGAGAATAAATCGAATCATGTCACTGTCTATATATTGCTCTGTGGCTGCTTTGGAAGCCATAGTAAAAATAGTAAATGCATAGGCTATATAAAATTATTTTATATTTCTTTAAAACCGTGTGGTATATATTTATATGTAATAGCTTCATCTTTACCTGATGGTCTATATATCTTCAAATCATTATTATCCCATATTCAGTTGGATAAAAAACACAAAACATTATTTAAAGCATGATGCACTATTTCTTTTTACTGTAATGCTGTTATCAGTTTTAAGTGATACTCAAAAGAAGTGCCTAGCTACAGTATATAAGTTACCTAGCAACAGTGCAATCATATAGTAACAATACAATCGCATAGTAATAGTGAGTCACTTAGCCTAGGGCCACACGGTGCGTATTTTCGCATGCGAAAATTAAAATCACAAGTAGCAAAGGTGTCCACTGTGCGCGTTGAGAAAACCTTCGCACTTGTCGCTCTGCATTTTCAACGCAAGTGCGAATCGCCTCTGTCGTCGTCACCTAATTGGCTGGTAGCTATTCAGCGAGCCCAATTTCTTTATTTAGTGCTATATTCCAGTAAATTGCGTTTTATTGAAAGCGAGCGCGATTTAAAAATGAAAGCTTTATTTATCACGCATCACTGACGCTACAGTGGACACCTTTGCAACTCGTGATTTTAATTTTCGCATGCGAAAATACGCACAGTGTGGCTCTAGGCTTAGCCACTGTACATACACTCAGCAATCTAGCTATAGTGCGGTAACATAGCAACAGCTTGGTCCCCTATACTACAGCTAAAGCTTAAAAGTAGACATGTACTGAAATGGAGCCAAGTACGTGGTATCTTTATAACTGCAGACTAAGAGCAGAATGCATTTGTATATAGAAAACAGTAACAGGTGAATAGACTGACTACAGACTCAAGAGAACTGATAATGGCTACATGCAGCCTGGACTATGATAGGACTATACTGTAGTTAGGAGAAAACTCCCACTTATTTCTTGCCATGCATATTAAATTTTTATGGTTATTTTGCTATAGTCATGTAGCTTTGAGTCAAGTAACTTTTTGCAATAGCTAGTTTTTTTTCAAACAAAAATTGTTTCGTATTTTGGGCAAAGATGGTGAGTGGGTATTGAGTCATGCCAATCGGCAGCAAGCCTTGCTGATGACTTGAAAAAAGGACAACTCCAAACACTTAGAGTAAATTATAGCAACATCCCACATTTTGCAGTCTACATATTGAGAAGCTTCCTATTCATTGGCAGAGCTTTCAACTAATATGCCAGTAATATAGAGTGAGTCAGTTTCCACCATGACATGCCAGATCATGTGACCTCATGCAAGCACTAATAGTACTTGTCAACATCATCAAGTATAAAGCATTATAGAAGTGAATAATTTTGTTACTATTCTTGTTATAATGCGTGATTACAATTGTTCAAATGTTTCATTCTGGGATATTATTCAGTTTATTTAGGTAGCAGAGATTATATGCAGAATTTAAGTGAAATCTAACATAATTATAGAACAAACCTACAATGGAAATTTGTATATTAATAATAAAATGAATGTTAAAACCTCATAGTCTAGTAAAATGCAGCATCATGATAAATATAAACAGCTGTAACTGGATACATTATATGATGAATATGTTATCAAAATCATGAAAATGTATACAAATTAGTCAACATATATGTGTGTCACGCATACAGCATGATTGCAATAGAATGGCTATTAGTTTCATCAGAATGCTATTGCCATAGCGCACAATAATTTCTGGAATCTTATAAAGTCAATACTGTAAACTGTTCATCAGCATAGGTTTAACAAGTACACTACTATGATCTGAGAACATAGAATGAAGTATATATTATAGTGCATATTTAAGAGTTATCATCTCTTTTGTATCCATTGAAACCAGGAAACAGGTAAAGTTTTCTCATGTGAGTGAGAGTATCCCAGGCTACAACCAGCTGTCCACTGTCTAACCTTTTCTCTAGGCACAGTTTCCTGACTTTAGTCTGTACCTAAACATAATCATAATTAACTGTAAGTTTCAACAATTTACATTTCTAAGAAAAAAGTTTATGACTTGAAGCTATGTGACTACGAGTCATGTGACATGAGTCAAATATCCCAGAATTCTAACTTTTGATACTCAGACAGAAGGATGATGTCATAGTGGAAAGTATGAGTGCTACTATAAGCCTTGTTGCTGTGCAAGAAATCACGTTTAGCCCAAAAATTGGACATAATGAGCGAGATTTTCATGCGTCTAGCATGCATGCTGAGCGAACTCAGCGGCACGCTCGTGCGTGTTTGATCTAATTGGCTTATTACCATGTGATATTTAGCGAGCACAGTTTTATATAGTTGGCATTTCCGCTTTTATAATATCCAAATCACTTTGCCGATGACGTAGTTTTAAAAACAAACGCCTGTAGGCGAGCAGTAAAGTTTAACGCTAACATCATTGGCTAATAAATTTTTGCACTCGCAACACACGTACTGTGTATTGGGGCTGCCACACTACAGTCGAAACGCGACTGTGAACGCGTTTTCGAGGCTAAGCGTTGACCTCTGTGACGTCACAACTGTCTGAATTCTGAACGCAACTGTCAGTTTTTCGCGATGCGATGAGAGTTTGACATGTCGAACGCTCAACTTCAGCATTCAGCGATCAGCCAATCACTGACTGGCCAGGTAAGCCCTGATTGGTTAAGGGCTTTTACTTATCTCACGTGCTACTAGCGAGCATTATTATTTGATTTGGTTCTTCGAAAACTTTATTATTTTACTTTTGAAATAATTATGATGAAGTTATGTATGCACATCTTAATAAAAATTAACCATGAAAATAAATATTTAGCAGATAAATTTGGCTAAATTTCATCAGCATATTTGGTTATTCTAATTTGGCTGAATTTTATTAGCATATTATATTCTTTATGCTAGCGAAAGCGATGGAATAAAGCTAGTAAATCTCATTAAATGAAGCTAGTAATTTTGAATAAGTGAAGCTAGTAAATTAAGATAAAAACAAATAGCAAATGTTATTGAATTATGCTAGTAAATCTCAATAAATTGCGCTAAATTTGATTTTTTGGTTGCTGTGGATACCGCAGAAACTAATCTACAAAATTCCTATTGGTTAAAAGTTTACTGCGGGGCTAGAGACAGTTAGCTTTCATCGTTTGTAGTGAACTGTAGTGTGACCAGCAAAAAGTAGGAAGTGATGTTAAAGACATGCGCGAGCAGCTCCAAAATGGCCGCCACAGTCGAGTTTCGACTGTAGTGTGTCATGGGCATAATGCCGTTTCGACTGTAGTGTGTCATGGGCATAAGGCAGGTCACTAGCGTGTATTCTCGAACATCACGAACGTGTAAAACGCGTCGTGTGGCCCTACGCTAAAGCTTTCAAGGAGAGCTACCTCTCTATTAAACTAAAAGCTTTCTAGCAGTAGAATGAAGCAAGCAGAGTTAACTATTCATACTGAAAGTACATCAAAGTTGGGTAAAAACCATAAAGTAGTCAAGCAAAATATTGTAACACAAAATGATTTGAGGGAATTCACTTCTACTGTGGGCAGCAAACCATTGCATAGTTTTGAAGGTTCAAAGTCTCTTGAGAACAGAAAATAAATAATTTACCTTTATTTGACAAAATTTTAAACACGCTCAGCTACATGATAAAAACAACATGCTGATAGTAAGGTTTAAACTTTTTTAGCATCTTTTCACTGAGAAAGCTGGAATAAGGGCGCATAATAATGATAATACTATTAAAATTAGTAGTTCCCGCCCAGTGTGTGCTATGAAAATAAATGTCAATACTTGTGCAGCCAGTTAAGGTCGAAGGTCATATCAAAAATTAATTGCTCTACTCGATGGGTGCTACGTGCACCCCTACGCGATGCATTCAGTAGCGAACGCATACCCCATCGAAAAAGAAGCTCATCGAAGGGTACTCGACAGAGAGAAAGTGAGCAAATTCATCGATGAGCCCAGTAGGCTACGTATAGGGAATCCGAAAGGGCCCTATGTCTTTTGCAATACACTACAAGACACGCCCACCTATTGACATGCTATTCTCTTTATACAACAACGTTTGCTTGTTGCATTGTGATGGCTGCTGTAACTATACTGGGAGAAAAATGGTTAGTCATGGGAGAGATTGGTTTACTGAGTTACCATGACTTTAGACTATTCAAATGGAGGTTCATAAGGCTGAGTTTGTGGTTGCAGTTAGCATGATCCTATGATTATGGTTATATGGTTTCAATGGATGCAACTGTTTCTAAACATCAAATGAAAAATCATTTATTTGAAGCTTGGAACAAGTGAATGTCCTTCATCATTGCTACAAAACCAATACAACCGTTGTTTCTGGGGTAGGCTAAGGGAGCCTGTATTACAGAAATTAAACTGGTAAACTTACTTGTTTGAATATAGTGCAGAGATCATGGTGACCGGAATGTCTATACATTGAAGAAACAAGAGCTCTAACCATTAGCGACCCATACACAGGATGTATCTTTGATGTAAATGCTACAATAGTTAATATTGACACTGAAATACTGAAACAGAGATTAAATTGGGACACATCGTGATGAGAATATGGAACCTGGCCAGGTTATTATATTAACAATCAGTATAGTGTTGCAAGTAGTGGATACTGACTACAGAGCTATAACATTCCCAGTACACCTATTGACCCTCCATGTGGTCTACTATTCACTACTTGTGGCCCTTTGCCCATTTTTCAGTGACCCTTTTAATCCTTAAGATAAGTAAAAACTGTCATTTTTGTTCTGATTAGCACAGCACAGCACAGCACAGCAAATTTAATAAGTGTACAACCACGTGGCTCTTTGTTTTGGCTGACCTCTGAACTTGGCCATGAGCAAAAGAAGTTGCCCACCCCTGTCAAAAATATGTAGCATTCCCCAGTACACCTCTTCACCCTCTATGAGGTCTATTATTCAGTTAGTAAATATAGTTCAGGGAAGATGCATACAGAAATACAACACTGAGTAGACTCACACTCCATGCTAGCTTTCACTACTAGCAGATCATCATAGTTCAGTCTGGTCATAGCCTCAGCATCTTTATCTCCTGGAATTCTAACAGGAAGGGGCGACCCTGTCTTCCCATCCTCTTTTTGAGCTAGTAGAGCATCAGGTACTGGGTCTATGCTTTTGTCACCAATATCTTTTCCAGCTGTGAAACAAATGCTCATTTTTTAGTAGATATTAATTTTTTTCATCCAGTATGGAATGCAAACTATTCACTTTATTGTGAAATGCACATTCAAAGATGTACAGAAGAAGTGATTTGCAAAAAACTATCTGTGTTTATAATGCTTGAAGAATATAGTGACATTAACCATAACGATTTATTAAAATTATCAATCGCTGCTCTACTCACACTCTGGGATAGATTGAGCTACTAGCAAATCATCAGAGCTCTTTTTAATCTTAGACTCAGGATTCTCAATCTCTTGTTTTTCAGCAGGAGAAGGTGACACTATTCCAGCATCCTTTATCTGAGCTGGTCCAACACCAGGTTCTTGGCCTATGTCTCTGTCGCCAGCATCTATCCCAGCTGTGAAATAAACTGGTTATGCTTATAGACACTGCCAAGTGAGCATAGGCCACCACTTAGTGCAAATTATTTACTTTACTGTGAAATGATAAAGCCAAAATTGTCTTAATGGTAAACAAAGTAACATTGTGAACACTCCTATTACTTGAGAAAAGTAGGACTATTTTCAATTATGAGGATTTATTAAAAAAGCATAGCTGTGCTACTCACACTCAGTGGGAGATTCAGCTACTAGCAAATCACCAGAGCTCTTCTTATTCTTAAACTCGGTATTCTCAACGGTTTGGGTTCTGGTAGGGGAGGGTGAGATGATTTCAGCATGCTCTATCTGAGCTTGTCCAACATTGGGTGCTGAGTCTATGCCTCTGTTCCCAACATCTATCCTAGCTGTGATATCATTTTATACAAGTTTAGAATCAATATATTCTTTATGTGATGCCAAATATCTGGTTTAACATGATTGACATAAATCTTACAGCTGATTTATCAATTATTTAAACAAAAAACCCACTTAAAACAAAAAATTGCCCATCCATTACTAAATTACAATTATTCAATAAACTAAATTGATAGCAGATTAAGCAATAAACTAAATTGATAGCAGATAAAGCTTAGAGTAATCTGCAAGTTACTTTCAATCCTCTCTCGAAGCACTTTCTACTGAAGGAAACACTTACTTCCACTGCAAGTTTCCAGAATGACAATCTTTGGTTTCCCAGACATTCCGGGAAAGTTCAGTGGGGTCAACAGGTCATACACATGAGTGAGACTCACTTTCTTCATATCTACTCCATAAATGAAACCACCTACACCCCCATGAGTCATTATAACCAACACATGACATCCCAGATCTTCATGTTCCTCACGTTGAACTTCATCTTTGATGGTAGACAGAATAGCCTGGAAAGTTTTGTGGCTGGTTACTAAATTAGCTGAATAATGCTTTTATTCTACCAGATACCTGCACTTTGTAGAAAGCAGAATTTCCTACAGAAACTGCCTTTAACTATGCGTTGGTAAATGCTGAGTCAGCAAGCTTCACAGAAACGAATCAATATTCCAAAGACCCATTGCTCCGAAGGTCTATTAGTCCACATATATTTGTCTAGTACGCACTAACTGAAACAAGTTGTTGCACCATATATTAAAGTAATAAGTTGTAGAAGTAGAATAGCTTTTAAAGTCATCGAGACTACTGCACAGTTTTTTATAATTAGACTCTACTAAGAATAACAATTTATAAATCAGGCTTTTTTGCCAATATTTTTGCATGCATATATACTGAGCTTAGTGCAATTTGAAATTTATGCAGGACATTCAACTCTCAAGTTACATAATTTGTTATGGAGATGATGCAAAAAATAAACAGTACGGAAATAGAAATAAAGCACTAGAGAAAATTATTTAAATAAAACATTACTTTAGGTAATTCTTGACTAATTGTAATGCAATACATATAGGTCTAGGTCTCTAGGAGATAAAAATAATAACAGTGCTATTTTAATAAACAACCAGATTCGGAGCAATGAACCTTCAGAGTATTGGGCTTTCAGAATATTGACTAGTTACCAAGCTTTACAACATGTTTACATGCCAATACGAAAACCATAGGCTTATATTCAGTAGAAACTGTCACCATGCTTACCTCTGTTTTCAGATCTGTGTGAGTCACAACATCAAATTTGAAATCCTTCAACATTACAGACATATTCTTCACATCAACATCTGAACCTGCCCTACACAGATCTGGTCTCTTATCAAAGTTCTTGTTGTTTATTATCAGAGCTCTTCCTCTCTTGCGTGTCATACTGTACACCTGCAGTTATAAACTGGAAATAAGGATTTGTTACATAAAAATATTTTACATATGTATTTCACTTGTTTGCCTTTAAATATTATGTTAGATTATATGAAATATTACCTTATCGGTGTTGGAAAAAAGTTGCTTGATTTTCAAGTTTGTAGTCGTTTCCAGCTTGGGTCTTATGAACCTCATTTGCACACCTTTCTCTTCATCAGGGTACAAATACTCGTCTTCATCAGAGAGATCACTCAGATCATCATTGGCTGTAACCTCCTCAGTTCTCAGATCTGATTGGTCGTTATCTTCAACTGGAGAACACAAAATCATGTACCAGTTTTTTAGTGCAACAGAGTTAATGTCTTGAAATTTAGATTCTATACAATGTATGATTGATTTAAACAAGGAATTGGAACTAAACAGCCTACAAAGGTACTGCTATGGATTCTAGATTCAAAAGATTACTTTGAAAAGTGTTACTCTATAAAGTTGTAGTCTAGCATACAATGGAACTGCAAAGGTAACCAAACTAAAGGCACTGCAACATCTAGAAATCACACATCTCCATTTTTACCAAGAGTTAGATTTAGTGGCTCAGCCATATATATAATAATATGCATTTCTCTACCTGAAGTATCTGGTTGATTTCTCTCTCCTCTGGCAATCAATTCACTGACAGCACTTTTAAACTTCTCAGAATCAGCTTCTGACAGAGTCTCACCTGTAATTTGATAAGATGGTTTAATGACAAAATAAAGCAAAGATTCTTCAGATTGTGATTAAAGGGAGGTGGTAAAAAGAAATATTCATTTGATAACATGGAATAAGGCTTTGCTATGCAATAAAGCAAACTATTTGAAAACTTGTTTATGCGATATTCAATAACTTACAGATTTTTAGGCAGCAATTACAGTTTGAGTGAATATATTTCGCATGAAAATATTCATGTGCATAAAATACTTATCAATAGAGGAAAGAGAAAGAGCTTTATGAGCTGCATTATATAGGATTCAATGAGATCTTTTACACATTTATATTATATAAAGTATATCTCAGAGTGCAAAATATATATCATATACAACCACGATGTCTAAATGTTAGTAAATCAGCATCATGGCCCAGAACTTATTTATATATTCATAATAAATAAACGAGTTAATTAATTAACCGAAATCAACATACATGGATAGAGTAAAGCAGCAGGGATTACTTCTCCTTGACACTTGATTGTTGAGGATCCTTTATATGATTTGACACGAGGAACAGCCGAGTTTACAGAGCGAAGACACCACTGAGGTGATGTTTTCTTTATAGGATGAGGGTTGCCTAGCAACAAGCAGTGACCACAGTGAACTGTTGGGACTGGTCTGCATGCGGGCCATGTTTCTAAAACATGCCTGAGGATGCTGTTAGTAGAAGTAGTCAATATCTGCCACATTTTGCAGATGTTTTCTGCATCTGATGAGACAAATAAAAGCACTTTTCTTGACTTGTAGTCGTGTACCAGCCTCGTGTATATTTCATCTTGATACACATCAACCCCGTTTCTCTTGACTTTGATATCAGCAACTTCATCAGGAAACCGCTCTAGTAAACCAACAGTCATCTGATGGTAAACATAGTGTGGTAACGCTAGGCCATTGAACAGAATTCCAACATGGAGGCACATGCGTTTTGGTGACTGGTACTCAATATTCAAGTATTCTCTAGCAAATTGCGGTGCAATGAAACACAATTCGGTGGATTCATCACCAGATTGATGATGCAACGGACCGTGCAGCAGGTGGAAAGTCTTGAGAAGGCAAATAGCAACTTCCACATCATTGTGGTTCCTGAATTCGGTCTGAGTTTTTATCAAATAGCTTAAGAGATTCTGTGTTAAAATACTGGTTTCAGTGAATTGACTTACGGCTGCTTCGAAATCTTGTATCTCAAAGGTTTTATGACCAGAAAGAAATGGCAGGAACTGATCATGTCGGCTGTTCCACACACTGGGATCATGATGATACAGAACTGTTAAAAGTTTGGTAACTTCTGATATCTTGTGGAAGATGTAAGGCTTCAGGGTATCCAGATCTTTGTACCACAGAATCTTACCACAATCGTGCATGTAAGTAAGAATAATGTCCAGCTGACCAAATTCAAGTTGTAGATTTTGCTGTCTTAGCATAGCCAGAACAAACCAGAATGAGTTGTAGCCAGATTTTAAAAGCAGAACCTTCTCATTCACTTTTTCCCAAACCAAAGGCAGAGGCTTGACAAAAGTTTGACTGCTTTGAAAAAGAGATTTCTTGATCTGGTCGAACACTTCATATTCATCATTGATTCCAACTTCATAAATATCATCATCAATGAAGATTCCACCTGCTGATTCCTTGAAATGTTGAATTCGACAAAACTCGCCACCAACCTCTATCTCTTCTTTAACAATCTCAGCACTTATTTGATTCACCAAGTTGAGAAACGATGATTTTTTCTCTAGAAATTTGGTGCTCGTAAATTTGTCTCTATGAGTCAAGATGAGCTTAGGTGCACCAAGAGCTGGATTGGCCAGATAGAGGTGAGACATGTAGTCAAAGGCTAATCTTCTGACAGCCTCTCTACTGGAAAACTTAGTAGAAAGGCTGTCATATTTTTCCATATTGACTACAACAACTGGTATACAGTTTTGTCTCAAAGTGAGTTGATATGTCGCGTGATACACTTCCTGTCCCCCCATGTCAAGGACACGCAGCACTGTGCCATCTACTTCAACTTCTTGAACATTGAATACTTGTGTTGTCTCATCCACGTCAGCTTCTGGGCTTCTGTCAGTCAAAATTCTTCTTCTTTCACGGCTTTGCAGTGTTCTAACTAAACTTGTCTTTCCTGCCATTGTATTACCAAGTATAGCAACTGTAGCGAATGGGATATTCTTTCCGGAGCCTTTAGCTAAATCCTTGTAATATTGTCTCACAGCATTTAATCCGCCTCTACGCACTTCTAGTGGAGGAGTTGTGAGAGCATCACACTTTTCTGCCTTCAGTGCATGAAGCTGATTCAGCTGTAGTATCTCAGGGTCTAGAGACTTCAGACGGTTATTGTGGGATATATTCAGCTCTTGCAGACTTCTCAATGTGTACACAGAAGGTGGAATGTTAGTGAATTCATTGCCTGATATGTCGAGCCTCTCTAAATTCTTAAGGTTCTGCATACTAAAATAAAATGACTGTGAGCTAAAGTTTAGAGAACAGAGTAAAGCAAATCACTGACCGTGTAAAACATCAAATTTATGGTAAAACTTGATACACAAATATCACATAATTAGACTACTGATTCTATCATCCGCTAGTACAGCATTTTTGCAACTACTTTGAGTTTCATTCAGGTCAGGAATAATTAAAATTTAACCCAATATGCTTTTTCCGTTTAAAGTCATCTTGATTAAATATCAATAGAATATGACTTGTTGTATAAAGTTGCCAGAATGAGGTAGTTTGACTGTAGATTCTTTTTTTTTAAAAAATATGAAGTTCTAAGCATGAAAAATACCCACTGCTGTTTGTGCAAATTAAACCTTTTATATTCAAACCACTCACTGTTATTCATATATGCACTACAGGTGTTATACATGCAGAAACTAAGCTTTAATTTAAATAGGTATGAACATTAATCAAAAATGTTTACATATACAAAGTTGTGTATCCTAGTTCTTGATTTCAGTGGTTACAAAGATCAGCCTAGCCCTAGTACTACCTGGATGCAGTGCAATTTAGAAATAATCATCTCTTTTCTAAATGTAATTTATGTGCTGAGGTGATGAAAGATCAAAGCTATAAATGAAGAGGCGGGAAAGTGAGTTTTTTAGGACATTATACAGCCTGATTATACGATAAATATTATGTTATGAATATAATATACAGTACACACCTTTTTGGTAGAGTCCTGAGACTACAGTAACTGATTTCCAACTCCTTCAGTGATTGTAAAGATGTGAATATATCATCTGGTAGATTATCCGACAGAAAATTCCATGACATATTCAGTATCTCAAGATTTCTCAGTTGAGTTATGCTGTAATGTAACAGAAATGTATATAATTCCTTTTAATGTTACAACACATTCATTACACTGTATAATCTGCTATTAATGCAGTCTTATATTATAACATGCACACAATTTACATAATGAGGTAGATATTCCTTTGAATACTTAGGACAGCATACAGTCTCATTCTACTATAATTAATTATATATACAGTACACACCTCTTTGGTAGAGTGCTGAGTTGGCAACCACTGATATCCAACTTCTTAAGTGATTGTAAAGATGTGAATATGTCATCTGGTAGATTATTAGACAACCAATTCCTTGACACATTCAGTATCCGAAGATTTGTTAGCTCCAATATGCTGTAATATAATGGACATGTATATAATTCTTTCTATTGTTGCAAGATGATTATTCTGTACATATTAAATATAATGAGATTGCACGATAAAATTTGTTACATTATACTATATACTGCAAACAAAACAAGCTACTTGAAAAAACAATAATAACAATAATAATTAACAATATACATTATATGTGGGGATAAAACATTGTATATATACAAAGCTAAAACAATTTATGAAATATTCAAAACAAGACATATGCAAACTCAGCACTGTTATACATTCAAATTAAAAAACATATCCCTCTAGTCTACTGGTTCATCATAGCTGAAGAGTCCCATGGAACAGATATTCTAATAACTGTTCAGTTATGTAGAAACTAGTAACTTGAAAGTTCAAAGTTTAAACTTTCATGGCAGCTCAGTGTTACAGAAGCTGAGAATAGCATACAATGAGAGTTGGTTCTTATCATGTTACACCGAGCAAAGCATTAAATGCAAAACATAATATAATTCTGGTTTTAGATGGAGAAAAATTCAGCCAATGTAGGACTCTGTTGAGAGTTGTTACTATGTCAACATAGAATAATTATATATACAGTACACACCTTTTTGGTAGAGTGGTGAGTGTGCAGCCGCTGATATTCAACTCTTTCAGTGATTGTAACGATGTGAACATATCATCAGGTAGATTATTAGACAGATTATTACTTGGCATATTTAGTATTTCAAGATTTCTCAGTTGAGATATGCTGTAATATAACAGACATGTATATGTTTCCTTTTAATGTTACAATATAATATTCATTACACTGTATAATCTGCTATTAATGCACACAATTTACATAATGAGGTAGATATTCCTTTAAATACTTAGGACAGCATACAGTCTCATTCTAGTATAATTATTTATATATACAGTACATACCTCGTTGGTAGAGTTCTGAGACTACAGTCACTGATATTCAACTCCTTCAGTGATTGTAAAGTTTCCAACATATCATCTGGTAGATTATCAGACAGAAAATTCCCTGACATATTCAGTATCTGAAGATTTGTTAACTCCAATATGCTGTAATATAATGGACTTGTATATAATATTTCTATTGTTGTAAGATGATTATTCTGTACATATTAATATAATGAGATTGCATGATAAAATTTGTTACATTATACTAAATACTGCAAACAAAACAAGTTACTTGGAAAAAAACATTAATAATAACAATGATAATTAACAATATACATTATATCCTGGGATAAAACATTGTATATGCAAAGCTAAAATAATTTATGAAATATTCAAAACAAGGCATATGCAAACTCAGCACTGTTATACATTCAAATTAAAAAACATATCCCTCTAGTCTACTGAATCATCATAGCTGAAGAGTCCCATGGAACAGATATTCTAATAACTGTTCAGTTATGTAGAAACTAGTAACTTGAAAGTTCAAAGTTTAAACTCTCAAGGCAGCTCAGTGTTGCAGAAGCTGAGAATAGCATACAGTGAGAGTTGGTTCTTATCATGTTACACCGAGCAAAGCATTAAATGCAAAACATAATATAATTCTGGTTTTAGATGGAGAGAAATTCAGCCAATGTAGGACTCTGTTGAGAGTTGTTACTATGACAACATAGAACAATTATATATACAGTACATACCTCTTTGGTAGAGTGGTGAGAAGGCAATCACTGATATTCAACTCCTTCAGTGATTGTAAAGATGTGAATATATCATCAGGTAGATTATTAGACGGATAATTCCCTGACACATTCAGTATCTCAAGATTTCTCAGTTGAGATATGCTGTAATATAACAGACATGTATATAATTCCTTTTAATGTTACAATATAATATTCATTACACTGTATAATCTGCTATTAATGCAGTCTTATATTATAACATGCACACAATTTACATAATGAGCTAGATATTCCTTTGAATTCATGAGCCAGCATACAGTCTCATTTTACTATAAACTATAATTATTATATATACAGTACACACCTCTTTGGTAACGTGCTGAGTTGGCAACCACTGATATTCAACTCCTTCAGTGATTGTAAATAATTGAACATATTATCTGGTAGATTATCAGGCAGCCAATTTCCTGACATATTTAGTATTTCAAGATTTCTTAGTTGAGATATGCTGTAATATAACAGACATGTGTATAATTCATTTTAATGTTACAATACATTCATTACACTGTATAATCTGCTATTAATGCAGTCTTATATTAGAACATGCACACAATTTACATAATGAGGTAGATATTCCTTTGAATACTTAGGACAGCCTACAGTCTCATTCTAGTATAATTAATTATATATACAGTACACACCTCTTTGGTAGAGTTCTGAGTTGGCAGTCACTGATATTCAACTCCTTCAGTGATTGTAAAGGTGCGAATATATCATCTGGTAGATTATTAGACAGATTATTCTCTCGAATATTAAGTATCTCAAGATTTGTCAACCCCAATATGCTGTAATATAATGGACATGTATATAATTCTTTCTATTGTTGTAAGATGATTATTCTGTACATATTAAATATAATGAGATTGCACGATAAAATTTGTTACATTATACTAAATACTGCAAACAAAACAAGTTACTTGGAAAAAAACATTAATAATAACAATGATAATTAACAATATACATTATATCCTGGGATAAAACATTGTATATGCAAAGCTAAAATAATTTATGAAATATTCAAAACAAGGCATATGCAAACTCAGCACTGTTATACATTCAAATTAAAAAACATATCCCTCTAGTGTACTGGTTCATCATAGCTGAAGAGTTCCATAGAGCAGATATTCTAATAACTGTTCAGTTATGTAGAAACTAGTAATATGAAAGTTCAAAGTGGAAACTTTCAAGGCAGCTCAGTGTTACAAAAGCTGAGAATAGCATACAATGAGAGTTGGTTCTTATCATGTTACACAGAACAAAGCATTAAATGCAAAACATAATATAATTCTGGTTTTAGATGGAGAGAAATTCAGCCAATGTAGGACTCTGTTGAGAGTTGGTACTCTGTCAACATAGAATAATTATATATACAGTACTCACCTCTTTTGTAGAGTTCTGAGACTACAACCACTGATATCCAACTCCTTCAGTGATTGTAAAGATTCGAACATATCATCTGGTAGATTATTAGACGGATAATTCCCTGACACATTCAGTATCTCAAGACTTCTCAGTTGAGTTATGCTGTAATATAACAGACATGTATATAATTCCTTTTAATGTTACAATATATTCATTACACTGCATAATCTGCTATTAATGCAGTCTTATATTATAACATGCACACAATTTACATAATGAGGTAGATATTCCATTGAATTCATGGGCCAGCATACAGCCTCATTCTAGTATAATTAATTACATATACAGTACATACCTCGTTGGTAGAGTGCTGCGTCTACAGCCACTGACATGCAACTCTTTCAGTGACTGTAAAGAATTGAACATGTCATCTGGTAGATAATCAGACACATTAGATAAGCTGTAAAATAGCAGGCAGATATATAATACTTTCTACTACCAGAATATAAATATTAAGAAACTGAGAGGTGAAGAAGGACATAATTTCATGCTACACCTGCACATTTCGGTAAAGAAGTTTTATAAACAACATATTAAATAATACAATATATTATGAGGAGTTTCATTACCTGAAAATACCGGCAGATGAGCTTTTACTCTTCAACAACAAATGTGTGAGATGAGGGAAGAGATTGTGAATATCTGGAGGAATGCTAAACCACAGTATAACATGAGTGATGGTATGACGTTTACTTTCATGTCTCAACCCATTTATTGTGTAGCTTTTATCTGGAATAATCTTCACCCATTCTCTATCAGATTCTTTTATACTGACAGAGTTAAACCATATTCTATATCTTTTCTCTACAAGTTAGAAATACGATGCAATGTAAATCTAATAAACCTTGTAATATAGTTAGTGGTCATATAATTCTTGATTACAATTTTATTATATTTCAATTATTAGTTCTAAAAAATGAACTAAAAAGATGCATAAACTTAAAGAATCCTTGCCACACTTTACTTATATAGCATGAAAATATTGATTCATGTCTTAGCTATTATTTTAACACTCTTTTAGGGTTTCAGGTTTAGACAATTTTGTTTTATGACAAGTTTAGTGCATATATGACCAAAAAACTTTGAGAATTTTTATCACCTGCCTGTGACGTACTACACCGCAATTGCGAGAAATAGATAAAATGCCGCCTGTAAGACATTCAGAAAATAAGTATAGGCTATATTTTCCGTTGCATGTAACCTTAGTTTTAACATTTTTTCACGTATTGGACTGCTGTCTGGCCCCCCAATTGGTGCTTTTTTGTGGAATTTAGGTTTTTATTTCATAAAAAATTTTCACGGCATCAAATATATAGCTTTCAACTTACCCGTGTCTGAGTCTGTGCAGTGTAATTGTAATAAAGTTATACCTAATATAATATTATATACAGAAATAACATATAAATACAATATAAATATCAATATGAGCATATCTGGCTCTGACGAAGAATACTTAGAGCAGAATGAGAATCACATTCGCAATGAGTACGACTATGAGAATCACACTCAGTCTCACGCTGTCATTGACTGATTGAGATTTCTGAAGTAATCACTTTGTCTTTAGTCTCTACAGTAATGGGCTATCAGTTTGAGTTGTTATTGTATCAAGATGAAGATGATAGTCATGACGTTGCTTTCAATGTGTGATTTTTTTGTGGGTTGAATAGAACTAGTGCCTGAACATACTCTTTGTTAGAGAGAACAAGATGTGTTGTACAGTTGAAGAAATCTTCATTGAGTCGAATAATATAATATTGAAGGTCCTCTGCGAGTGAGCTCCAGCAGTAGACTGAACTACACTGGAGCTCGCTGGCTTTTATATACAGCAAGAGATAGGGTTTTTCCCTTGTTGCCGAGATCGGAGGTCCGAAACGCCGACCTTCGGCATTTCGGAAGTCCGAAACACCGACTTTCGGCATTTCGGGGCTTTCGGTAGCCCGAACTGCCGACTATCGGTATTTCGGCATTTCGGAATACCGAAATGCCGATCTCGGGCAACAGGAAATAAGTACATGCAAAAATCTACTACACAATTACAGCATTAAAAAAGATACGCAACAGTATTTATAATACTGACGCACGCAGTTATTTCAGAATAATAGCGGATGAAAATCTATTACAAAAGAACGCAACATTAGTACAAAAAATATTACATAACTTCAGAATGCGTAATTCAGTAAAATTACATTATGTTGAAAGCTTTAACAGTAATTACCATACTTATGCATTAGCAAGCTAGCTTACTTAACTATAATTACAGAATTAAGAACGATACGCAACAGTATTTATAATACTGTTGCATGCTGTTATTTCAGGACAATAGAGAATGAGAATCCATTACATTCTCCCCCCCATCGAAAAGCATCCCCTTTTAGATAATAGAACAATAATTTCACAAAAGTAGAAAAATATGCGGTTAACAGAAAAGTATTATGATTAATCACACGTATCACAATAATATAAGATGGTAATAGTACCCACAATATATACAGTTCGGGTGGCTAATGCCGGCGGCTCCTAATTGTCCGGTTTGGCCATTGGAGGTGGTGCACCAGGCTTTCTATCTCTTCAGTACATCGGTCAAGGATACTGGACCAGGCCTGGATTGCACTATCCAGGACGCACTCGCGGTAAGGAGGTGCCACATTTTGCCGGTGACGGGGCAATTATAAGGTTGGGGCGGCTGAGTTTTCTCTCCTATTTGGCTGACTGGTGCTCCAGGCTCTTTGCCCAGTCTTGCCAGTGCTACCCGTAGAGGCTGGGTGGTGGCTGCGGTAGCGCCATCTCCAATCAGCTGGGCAGGTAGCAGGGACGTGGCCCCATCTTCCTTCTCTTGAGGGGGTTCCAAGTCGGTCAGGGGTATGGAGTATCGCTACCTACCTTGGCCAACATTACCCGAAAGAGCTGGGTATCTGTTGTCCAGGTGACTGTGCTGGTCTGGGGGCTGTTGCTTTTGGAGAAGTCTGGTACTGCCAGGGCTATTCTGCAACTGAGACTCGGAGTTTTTACCCGTACTGGGTGTACCACTCCTCTGTAGAAACATCTCCATGTGTCCTACGTGATAGTCTGCCAGATATCTGGATGGTTTCCTATCTCTTTGACTTCTCAATGGATGGGCAGGCACTTGTAGTGCCAGTGGTTCTTCAGTTGCCAACGTAGGGAGGTCCCCGCCTTCACCCGTAATACGGGTAGGGGTGTCCTCCCCCGGGAGGGGTGGTGGCCCTAGGGCCTGCTGCTGCTGCCGCCGCTCCTGCCTTTGCTGCTGTTCAAGCTGTTCCAGCAGGGCGGCCTGTTCCTGATCCGCCTCCCTTGGGACGACAATTTCCACCTCTCGGGGTTGGGTGGTCCTTCCCCGATGGTTGGGCTGGCAGTTGGGCTCCAGGAGGGGTGGAGCCTGACCCACTGCGTCTGGGCTAGCATGGTAAGGTTTCAGGCGCTGCTCGCTCTGAACTGAGACCTGTCTAGAGCGCTCCACACGGTACGTGTGGTTGGGCAGCACCTCCACTACGCAGTAGGGACTGAGAAACTTGGGCTGGAGTTTAGCCGACTGTTCGCGTCGCCTTCGGTAGCTCACCATCCAAACCCAGTCTCCCACCTGGTAAAACGGGGGCTCTTCTGAGTCTTCTGTGCGGGTCTGCCACTGCTGGGCACGCAGTGCATCATGAGCTTTGCCCATGATTTCTATCAGACCCCCCACGTACTCATGTACCGGTGACTCGGGGGCGGGGACATGGTAGGTCAGGTGTTCCGGAACCCGTGTCTCCCGGCCTAGCATCAAAAAGTTTGGGGTCTCCTGCGTGGCGGAGTGCGGTGTGCTGTGGTAAGCCCACATGATTTGCGGCAGCACCATGTCCCATTCTTCCTGACCCCGACCAAGGAGCAGGCTCCTGAGGGCGTCACCCAACATCCTGTTGTTCCGCTCGACGACTTCGTTCCCTTGCGGGTGATATGGGGTGGTCCGACTCTGGTTCACCCCCATATCCGGCAGAGGTCTCCCATAAGCTGGGACTGAAACTGGGCACCTTGGTCCGTATGTATCTGCTCGGGTAATCCGAGGTAACAGAACACATTTTGGTCCAGAGCCCGGGCCACCGTGGGGGCTGTTGCTTCTGGAATAGCCAGAGCATCTGCCCACCGGGTAAAGTGGTCCGTGAGCACCAGTATTCAGGTGTTTCCTCTGGCGGATAACGGCATAGGCCCGACGAGGTCTACCGCCACTACTTGCCATGGTCGACCAGCGTATAGCCGGCGTCGACCAGTGGTTTCCGTGGGGCGGCTATGCTTGCTAGCTTGGTAGACCTCGCATTGCCGTATCCGCAGTCGTACGTCTCGAGTCATTCCGGGCCAATACCAACGCAGCCGCAGACACCTGATGACCCGACTGACTCCAGAATGAGCCTGCTTATGGGTGTCCCAGATCAATTCCCGCCGGAGGGCGCGTGGACAGACGACGCGGTCCCTCTCTTGCTGACGATTGTCTGCTGCTAACGTTATCATTAGGAGGCCATCAGGACTGACCTTGAAGGCATCCCAGCGACGACAGAGGAGTTGGAATTCAACGTCTCCCTGCTGCTGCTGTTCCCCGCTAGGTCGTCGGCCCTCTTTCTTAGCCCGGAAGATGTCCGCTACCGCGCCGGGTAGCGTCTCCTGGAGTCGGCGCAGCTCCTTGACATTCTGGTACAGAGTGGGGTTGGCATGGAGTGCCTTGACGTCGTCTGGGTGAGTTTCGGTCCGAAGATGGCCGTGCTCCCACCAGTAGACGGTGCCCTCCCCTAACTCTGTTTCCACGTCAAGGCGAGCGGGTCCCCGTCCCGCTTCTCAATGTGCAGGCATTGCTGACAGTCCTCTACCGGCCGGCGGCTCATGTCGTCGGCGTTCCCATGCTTCCGGCCTGCACGGTGCTCTATCCGGTAAGAGAACTCGGCAAGAATCTCTAGCCAACGAGCCACCTGGCTCGAGAGCTCTGCACGTTTACACAGCCATATCAGTGATGCATGGTCTGTTCGCAACCGGAACGTTCTCCCATACAGATATGGCCGAAAGTGCTTGACCGCCTTGACTACTGCTAGGAGCTCTTTCCTAGTGGTACAGTAGTTTTTCTCGGCGGCCGCAAGAGTCTTGCTGTAGTAAGCCACGACCACCTCACTTCCACCCTGGACTTGAGACAGAACAGCTCCCACACTGTAGTCGCTGGCGTCAGTGTCCAGGATGTACTCTTTGGCTGGATCAGGATACGCCGGAATTGGTGCCTCCATTAGCCGTTGCTTGAGGTGGTCGAATGCCTGCAGCTCCTCCTGTGTCCACTGCGACCGAACACCCTTTGCGGTCAGTCGATTTAACGGCTGAGCCACCCCTGCGAAGCCAGGTATGTACTGCCAGTAGTACCCTACAAGGCCTAGGAATGCTCGTAGCTTGGGTAGGTCACGGGGAACAGCCCACTCCTTCACAGCCTGTACCTTCTCCGGGTCGGTAGAGACCCCGTCACGGCCAACCACATGGCCCAGGTACATGACTTCCGGCTGCAGGAGTGCACGCTTGGAGGTCTTCAGCTTCAGTCCAGCTGCCCGGAGATGGTGAAAGACCTCTTGCAGACGACTGACATGAGTCGAAAAGTCTGGGGAGATGACAATGACGTCGTCCAGATAGATGAGGAGGGTCTTCCAGTGTAATCCACTGAGGACCTGCTCCATGAGCCATTGGAAAGTTGCCGGGGCGGACGTTAGTCTGAATGGCAGTACTTTCCACTTCCAGAGCCCGTCGCGAGTAATGAATGCTGCTTTGTCCTGGGCATCAGGACTGAGGGCACTTGCCAGTACCCGCTAAGCAGATCTAAAGTACTGAAGTACTTGCTACCCGCGAGGGCATCCAGAGACTCATCTATCCATGGGAGAGGGTAGGCGTTTTGGATGGTAACGCTGTTGAGTCTGCGGTAGTCCACACAGAACCTCCAGCTACCATCCTTCTTCTTGACCAGGACTACTGGAGAGCTCCACGCACCATGGGCAGGCTCAATCAGATCCCGGTCGAGAAGATCCTGCATCTGTCGGCTCACCTTCTTCTCTTTCTCCGGGCCTAGACGCCGGGTGGGCTGCCTGATGGGAGTGGTGCCGGCTGCCAGGGGTATCTCGTGAGAGATAACCTTAGTCAGCCCCATGTCTTCATCGCCACGACTGAAGACATCACTGTACTCCGCGAGTAGTTGAGCCAGTACTTGGCGTTCAGTACTACTCGTACAGTTGCCACACGCTCCATCGTACAGGTCAGCCATATGCTCCGGAACTGCGCTTCGGCTGGTGCGAGAGGAGTTTCCCTGGGTATCGGCCACTGTTTCCAGTGCCAGACCCACATCCGCGTCCTGGATGGAGTGGTACTTCCCCACCAGCGCTCCGGCCGATAATCAGACAGGTTCCGTGAAGGGGTTGATACACTGCACAAGGAGCTCTTGCCGATTCAGGCTGTTTGCTAGTCGGATCGCTCCGTGCGATCCCTCAACCACCCCCAGGTCAGCGATCTCCTTGCAGTTGACTCTGCAGCGGAGAGTCGCCTGGGATCTTTCTGGAACCGTGCAGTCCAGCAGTACCTGGACTCCACCCACCAAGGGCCTGCCAAACTTGTCAACACAGACAAGTTCCCTTTCAGCCATCACCACCACCGACTTTTGGAAATCCATGCGGCACTGGTGTTTCTCCAGAAATGGCATTCTCAGGATGGCGTCCTCCTTCAGCTGGCTGACTATGAACGTCTCGTGAATCACTTGATCACGGACGCGTCCAGGTAGCGTAATAACGCCGTAAAAAGGGATGCACGATCCGTCCGCCAACGTACCATCCACACCTTCGTACGGCTCGAGGCTCGCCCGCTCTCGGGCGCCAAGGGTGTCAAAGAGACGCCCACTCAGCAGGTTTGTAGTGCACCCTGTGTACAGTAGGAATGTGGCAGCTTTACCCGAATTTTTTTCCGGGTAGGAAGTAGCTGCTTCCATACGGTTGGGTGCTCCTGGAGCGGTTAGTCTCTGGGGGAGACACAACTTGGGTCCGCACAGCGGGCCTCCTCATCGTCTTAGAGACAACGGGGGTTTTCTGAGGTCGAGAGGGCAGCTTGGGGTACATTTGCGAGTAAGCTGAGTTCTCCGCGACTTCCTCGGGCAACCTCGCGAACCGGTTGTGGAGTGGCCAGGCCGGAGGATCGGGTAGACCTTGCGGTCTCCGAGATCTCTGAGGCGCCTGCCATCCTGTGTCTTCTGACGCTATCCGGGTCTTGAGTGGCGTGGCCGGAGGATCGGGGAAACCTTTCGGAAAGCCGAAATGCCGATCTCGGGCAACAGGAAATAAGTACATGCAAAAATCTACTACACAATTACAGCATTAAAAAAGATACGCAACAGTATTTATAATACTGACGCACGCAGTTATTTCAGAATAATAGAGGATGAAAATCTATTACAAAAGAACGCAACATTAGTACAAGAAATATTACATAACTTCAGAATGCGTATTTCAGTAAAATTACATTATGTTGAAAGCTTTAACAGTAATTACCATACTTAGGCATTAGCAAGCTAGATAATAATATTTATAATTGTACAGTATCAGTATGATTTAGTTTTAAAAACTATAGTGTTACTAATCAAATAGTAATGGTGGTACTATAAGTATAAGTTATAATTTATTATAATATTTAATTTTTATTTTGTAATGGTAATGCCAATACTCATATTGATCCTGGTTTAATTAGTTATTATAACTGAGTTTTGCGCTACTAAAGCTTTGGAGCAAGCATGATATTAAATTACAAGCTAAATATTTGATGATTGCTATCAGTTCATATAATAATAAAGTGATAACCATTAATGATTTTAAATTCGAGTCAAATAATTAAATATTTGATCAATACTAATGTTATTATTACTACTACCAATACAGGTATTAGTATTAATTACTTGTAGTTAGATTTACCCGATATTTTAAGTCAAAGGGAGGATTGGGTTTTTATAAATGCATAATAATGATAACTATTATTGTAGCTATACCGATCCTTAATGAGTTTTGCTTTATACATGCCCGAGAGTTATCAGGCAGAAATTGTTTTCTTTTCATATTGACAAACTTGGTCCATTTTTCACCACACACAGTATCAGCAGGCCATTTACACATGTGACTTTCCTTGTACGAGCACATTGCAGCTTCACACACTATTCTTTTGCATTTGCCTTTAGAACTTGAAGCCAAGCTGGTGTAGTCATGTCGACAGTAAGTGTAACTAGTACTATAATAAGTTTGTTCGTTAGAGTCCAATGGGAATATGAAATCGAATTTATAAAGATAGGGAGCGACTACTACTAGTAGTAGTAGTAGCAGTACTACTAGGCACACGTTATATTAGTAATATCCGGTTATGGTAATGATAATCTATTTGTAAGGCAGGGTAAGTTACATAATTGAATACGCAATTATTTGTAATGTTTTATAGAAAAGTTCACCACTCATTGGATTTAGCTAATTTCTTTTAACAATATCGTGTTATCGCCGTACCTAACCACCCGTTCTAATTACATCGTGGAGGTGAGGCTATTTTATTTTTTCCATGCTCAAAATTTCTAACGGAAGTAGCTTTAGCTCTTAATATCAATAATAAAATGGTATCAATTGTTTTTTTTCTTTGAGCATTAGTTGTACTCTAAGTACGAAAGTTTTTGTCAGTTTAGTGATTTATCTGTGTGTTGCAGTGGCTGAAAAAAAACATGCAGCGAAAGTATGCAATTATTACTATTAGTTATATAGTAACTAGGACTCGAAGCCAACCGGAAGCCGGCGTAATACGTGGGCACTGAGAGCTCAGAAATCTGAAAGGTTTTTGGACATGCATGCACTAAACTTGTTATAAAACAAAATAGTCTAACCATTCACCCTTAAAGGGTTGGTCTAATGACGGCTAAGATATAGATGAATATTTTCATGCTATATAAGTAAAGTGTGGCAGGGATTCTTTAAGATATGAAAGAAAATAGTTGTCATTGAGTCACACAATCTTTTTGAGAAGCATGCATTATGAGTTAAGTTTGTAGAATTTCTTATAAGTTACTCTAATTTCATATAAGTTACTTGAATAATGGTAAAACTACTACATTATATTTACTTAGTTCACTAAAACTGACTTACCGTCCTCCATTATGTGAAATCAGCCAACAATATATGACTGATCAATATATGACTGATCAACATCTAGTCTATAGCAGCCAATCAGAACCTCTATATCTGTTACTAACGTGTCCTGGTTTATCTGTAACAATCAGAAATCAACTCTACATCCTGTGGAACCAGACTCTCAAACAAAACAGGAAACAAAAGTTACTACCAGAAAGATCTTAATCAAGATAATAATTGAAAAACAGTAATATTTGGAGATTAAAGGTGAGTAAAAGTAAAAATTCTTTGATCAAACTGTATGATAGAGAGTTTAAATGCTAACGTGATGAAATATTATAATCAATATACAATAGAGTATAGATCCTTTTCAGAGGTCTCCGATATCCTCTTTACAATTAAGAGTTGTGGTCTCCCAAAGGGAATATGCTGAACCTTTGCATAAAGAGCAAACTCAATAAAAATTGGAAGTTTGGCTGCTACTTAGAATACTAAATATGGTATAGAATTGTTCTTTTAGGAGATAGAGATTTTGCTACAAGCACACATATTGGCAGTTCAAAATATTTTTAAATATTTCTTAATGGATAATTTTGACAGAAATACTGAGCAATGCTAAAGTGGCACTTCAGCATTGCTCAGCAACCAAAACCACAAAAATGAGTTCAAGCCTATTTTGCTCAACAAATTTCATTTTGGCAGACCACAACTCCTAATTGTAAGGGAGACATTAGGGACCTCTGAAAAGGGTCTATTATAGAAGATCATGAGTTACAAGTCAAATGCGTGACTCACTCAACAACTGACCAAAAATAACTAAACATAAGTTGGGGCAGAAGACAATTTCATTCAAGAGTCAAAAATTAGATATACAATTATAAAAAATAAAGTATCACCAGAGTTGTCAGAATAATCACAGATAGTTTAATTAATAATATGGCCATTACCTTACAGTTCACAGTTTAATAAAGAACTCTAGGTACACGCCCAATATTCACTGGATGTTATCTGGGAGTATAACGCTTGCCAAATAATATGCAGTATCAACTAGAAATATTATGCCATCTATTCTTTAGTTTTGAAGAAAAACACCCACTGAAATAAAAGTAAAATACCGTATTATGTGTTTCGTTTATTGCATATATTTTGCTGTGACATAATAAAAGTAAAGTTCAACAAATTTGTGTTGAAAAACATTGGCATCAATGAGTCTATAGAATTCTGATCAGTTTCAAAAGAAGTGTAACAGTTTTTCAAATACAGCAACCTCCAGCTGCTAATTAAATGATCTCACACAATTTACGATATAATAATTCTGAATTTTTGCCAAATCAACCTATTAAATTTTGGGGAGAAACCATACATTGTGATTGGCAAAGAGGGGTCTGAGTTAGTTTGTGAGGGTGAAGATGGGGCTAGTATGTGGCTTTTGCGCAGTACTTACCACAGCAAATCAGCACAGTGGTCGGAGACCCTCAGGTGACCGCAGATGATTTCGGCGCCTCATCAGCGGAAGTTCGGGTTCAGCGTCGCTCTCGATATGGCAATTATCGGGTCTACTGAAATTTTACACCCGCAGCTAATCTAATCGATCAATTAGAGATTAATCTTTTATGATATGGTTATGTTTATTTTCTACTATGTAATATTTTATAGCACATATTACATTTCTATAAGTTTATTCTACATATTTGACTAATTGTAGATTGCATTTTAATATAATTTCTGCTGAAACTATTTTGTATTTTATATCTAGTACTATGAAATGTTTTTCTGATGTCATATCTGAAGAAAGGAAGTTTTAATTGCATAGAGGCAACACAGCCAACATTACCACTCAATATAGAAAAATCCTTTACAAGATGAACACAGTAAGTGTAAATGCAATCTCAGGCAAAAACCATAGGGGGAGGCGGGGCAAGTTGGGCCAAGGGGCAAGTTGGGTCAGGCCATTTTCTCAAAAACTGTAATGCTAGGAAACTGAATAGTTAGTTCAAGAAGTAAAGGCCAAACTAAAATAACTTCCTGCCACTACAACAACACTATCAAAAAAGAGGTGAGTGAAATATTAGCTAATATCAATATTTTTGTTTCATTTGACATTCTGTTCACCAAAACAGTCGACCAAAATTTTGGCCTTAAGCATGGGGATAGAGAGCTGATGTTTTGTGTCATGAATGCTTAGGTAGTTAGCTTATATTTGGTGGATTATAAAACTTTCTAAATTAATTTTTTCATGCAAAAATTACATGCTTTACAAAATTGCTGCCAATGGGGCAAGTTGGGTCAAAATTTTAAGGCTAGTTGGGTCAATGGCCAAACTTGCCCCAAATCGCTAAACATAGTGCTAATGTAAATTTATTGTTGCAGATCATGATACTGCAATAATCACTGCTTACATATATCCTTAGAGTCTGTAACTCTTGTTAAAGAATCAGGAGTTGTTCTACTCACCTTGCCACCACATACTTCACACTGATTACAGTCTCTGAATAGAACTGTTTTCGGTCAAATGAAAACATACTTCAACAAGGCAATGGATAACTTAATGATAACCTATCCGAACAAGAGCATAAAAGTGTAAAGCATTGGCGCCCTAACAGAGCGAGCATTTGGGCAAAACATGACTGTTGCTAACATAACATCGAGATTTCGCTCATCTGGCATATTCCCATCAAACGCAGGCATATTTACCGACGCCGACTATGTTCCAACCTCAAAGAGTGATCAATGAGCAAGATGATCTGATTCAACTTAGCCAATTTCATCTCAGCCAAATTTACTCCAGATTCCTATCTACAATCCAAGACCGCCTAGTACTTCTGGTTTATTGGTTACCTCTCAGGATATTTCTACTTCACTGGTGGTGGCTACCTCTAAGCAGCCTGTTACCTCTCAAGATATTCTTCCCTTACCAAAAGCTGCTTTACCCAAAGATAGAGCACCCAGAAGAAAGCGGGTAAAGACCGCTATACTGACAGACACACCAGAGAAAGAAAGAATCGAACAAAAATGAGCAGACAAGTTGAATAAAGGAAAGGAACGACCTAAGCGTAGGCCTATACAGAAAGAGCCAGAATCCTGCAGTGAAGAAGATGAGCAGAACCATATAGTTCCACTAGAGACAGACAGTGATTCACCATCCGAGGCAGAAGCAGAAGAAGATGTGGCAGATGTAGAAGAAGTGGCGTTTGTGGTGGTAAAATACAAAGGAAAACGTTCAACCATAGGTTTTGTTAGAATGGTGGTTGGCAAGGATGGAGGAGATTAGAGATTGGACTTTTACAAAAAGACTCCACAGGGTACTTCATCTAAGCCATCACAGCCAGACATATCTGCAGTGGAGGCTGAGTAAATTGTTAGAGTGTTGAGGGCACCTGTCTCAACTAGAACAACTGTTCGAACTATAGGCTGTGTTAGTTTTGGCAACAAACTAGATGGCATGGGCTTTGAGTCAAGTTAGTTTTCTTGATCCCTTTATTAAATAAAAATAATAGCCCCAAGCAGATTTGGTTCACCTCTTTTTTGTCCATTCCCAGAGTCTAAATTCAAATAATCTCACTAACTTAAATGATGACTGGGGGCCTATGTTACAAACTTTGTATGTTTTTCTCAAACTAAGATGCTGATAATCATTACTTAGACCTAATGAGCATTAATGAACTGAATTTATTTCAGTGATATGTTAGATACCATAGTAATGAAATAGCGACCCAACTTGCCCCATTTGTTTTTGGTGGTGACCCAACTTACCCTCATGCGGGGTAAGTTGGGTCAGAAGAAAGGTTTTACGGTATTATCTGTAGCTGACTAAATGTTGGTGTTGCCTCAAAATAGAATTGGGCTATTGCAGATAACATGTTGATCTATCTTTATGACAAACAGTTTGATATTTACATGTTTAGATTGGCCACAATATTAAAAAAACCAATTTTTGACCCAACTTGCCTCGCCTTCCCCTACACCCATAAATCATCGAATATTTGCGGAAAGAAGGAAAGATGAAGATAACACATGATGTAAACTTTGTTAGTTTGTAGTACTACTAGTAGTAGTATGACAACATCTACTAGCCAATCTCCGACTCCAGTGAATCCAAGCGAGACTTAAACTTCAACAGTGCGCCTCTGATGTTTTTACTACAGTTTGATTTTCTCTACATATTATAATTATGATTACCATTGCCATTTTCAAATATAATTAGGATAATGATAATCAAATGCAATTCCAAACTATTATCGATGACATTATGACAATGAGGTTCTCATTATGATTAAGATTATTGAATAAATATGATTATAATTGTAAACACTTACAGCTACACTGTTAACTCAGTTACTGTTACTGTTACTGTTAGTGTTGAACTTGAAACAATATAAGTTTAACAGTTATTTTTATTATTAAAGTAAAACTTAATCATAATGATAATCAAACCACTTAATGATAACCACATAAATCATAATGATAATCACTATGAGTATGATGCTATTGCTATAATTACAATTATTGTTAAAAAAAATAAACCAAGAGTAAGACAAACAGTAAGTGTAAGTAACTCTAAGAGTAAGACTTACTGTCTCTTGGTAAGACTAAAACTGTAACAGTGTAAGAACACCTACAAGACACAAGACCAAGTGCAAGAGTTAGACTTAGAGTAAAACTAAAAGTAAAAGTTAAACACCCATACGCAACATGAACACGCACACTGACACTGACAGTAATACTCGCCTGCTTCTAAATCTAGTATTAACACACTTATGCACAATGAAATTTTTTCCTTACCTATAGGCTATAACTGGGAAAATATATTCACTTATTGTGATTATCTGACTACTCGCCTCCACTTCTAGTGTACCATAATCTCTCAAGCATTTATTATTATATTACTATTAGTAACGCTAGCAGGTGCCAGTGACTTATTGCAGCATTCTTATCCTTCGAAAAATAGCCGCGGTAGTTAAGCTTGTTCCGCAGAAATTGACATCGTCACTACTTCCCCGTAACAGCCAACGTTCAAATCATTCGGGCTAGTATCCCCCTGTTGTAGAGATTTGTATTATTGTTATTATCGAAAGGACAACTCCTCATTATTTCTCTCTACGCATTATGGCACGATGCATATGGGTCATTCCACGCCAACTCAACAAGGCCAAAACCGACCCATCTCAGATTTTTTTGAAATTTTAGTATGGTATTCCAAAACATGTCAAATGAAAAAATATGAAATATTAGCCCTTAATTCCTAATATTTTTGTAGTTATGGCACTTTATGTGAACAAAGGTTGGTAAAAAATCGGTACTTTTTTCATGGGTTTCGGTACCGAAGGTCAATTTCATGGGTTTATATCTCGGAGACGATTCAATACAAATCTTTCATACTTTTATGGATGATAGTTCTACATGATTTTATTCAAATTAAAGCATCAAATCTGCCATAAATGTTGAGAAAAATTTTCTACTGCATTACGTTTTTAGGCAAAAAATTTGGCAATTTTTCAAAATTTTGAATTTTCAGGCACTTAAAACTCACCTTTTACAAATAGCTATGATCTTGATATTTTCAGCACCTAACAACTATATTATATATATCACATTAAAAAAGTTTCAGCTTTTTACTGGCATAAGTTTCATCACAATTTCGTGTTGAAATCCTAAAATTTTGAAATTATGCGCTATTTCATCAAGAGAAAACTCAATGTGGGTATGAATGAATTTTATTAAAAATAGTTTCATTTTAAAGACGGTGGTATATATTATGCTGTATTAAAAACTGAACGTTTGTATATTGTTCCTTCATAGAAAAATTTTGGATTAAATTGACGCATTTGCTATGCTAATTATTTTATTGAAATGTTAGATTGTTGGAAATTCAATGGTACTATATATCAAAATTTTGGAGATTTGTTAAAAGTGTTAGACAGAACACTATCAAATTGTTTTGTTGGAATGTTAGATTGCGTACAACGTTGCAATTTGTAAATATGGGAAAAGGATTTATAAACTGTTTACTGCACTAAAAGCTTAACAATAGATATAGTATTTAAGATATTGGAAAGTTGCAACACAAACTTAGCTATAACCATGCAGTATTTAGAAAAATAGCCATAAGTTATGTGTCAAGGTGGATAACTCTGATATTTACCATGGTAAGTACGTGTAAAAAATATGCAGAATAAATCGTGTAATGGATAGTGGAAGTGTAGTTGCAGCACAGATTACACTCTGTAATAGAATATAAAAGGGCGTGGCATACTCTTGTACATATCCAATCCCATTGTGTCACGTGATTGCCTCCCTGCGAAGCAGAGAGCTTCGAGACTGCTGAAGTAGAAAATAGACTTGTGTGAAGATAGATGTTGGAGTAATTCTGATACGTTTTGACTTATGTACATTCAGGACAACTGAATGCACTTTTTTCGTTTACTTATATGCCTCAAATATATTTGTCGTTCCCGTACTGAAACAGGAGTTATTCTGATTTAGTTACGTAACTGACCACTAGGTAATTGCAAACAGTAGAACCCATCATAACGTTATTGGAAAATATGACATTGGTGGCAGCGGTAGGACCATTCTGTGCAATGCAAATACCTGACAGACGTTAATAAGAACCAGGATGGCGAGAGAACCAGCTTGACACATGGAGGGTGAGCTTGATATTGCTGTAGCCTCAGAGGGCCCCGTGTTACAAGGGAAGGAGACCTACAGGTATCGCCTGAAAGCCCCTACCTTCACTGGCCTGAAAGATGTAGAGCAGTTTTTTCAATAATTCAGTGATGTGGTAGACATCACCCAGTGGCCACCCAGAGTGGCCCTGATCCAGCTGAGGATGGCACCAACAGAACAGGCCAAACCGTATGGACTAGGAACCAGCGTTGATGAAATCTTCGCTGCACTGCGGGCCCGTTTCAGCATCTCCGCTGTAGATGCCAAGGCCGGTCTACAAGAGCTGCGTCGTGAGCCACGCACGCCCCTCCAGGAACATGCAGCTACGGTGAAGACACTGGGATGATAGAGAAGCTGGTGGCCATCGTCACTCGCTCCGACACTCTGCAACTTGTCTAAAGACCCATGCAGTCGCAAACGAGACCCCGCGGCCACCGGCTCTGTGTTGAGAGTGCGGTGACCAAGGACATCTTTGTACGGAGTGTCCACAAAACAAATGGGAGTTAAACTTCCATGGCCCGCGGATGTCTCCGCCTCCCGTGGGCCAAGAATGGAGGACTCCAGTAAGGAAAACCCCGGATCGTCCGCACCGATGCGACGGTATACTTCTCAAGAGTGGCAGGTACCACGTAGGACCAGTCGACTAGAAAGGCAACCCAGTACCTTTTCACTGCCACTCACCAATCGCTTCGACCGGCTGCCAGAACCAGAGCTGGTGGGCGAGCCACCTGTGGAGAGAAAGGGGAAACATTCCATCCCCGGGAAGAAAAACCCTCGCCGCCAGAAGCCCCGCCAATCGCGGGCCAGGCCAGGAGGGCTCTATCTCACTGAAGCCGAGCATGCAGGGGAAGTACGGGTACAACCACACGGAGATAGTTATTTCCTACCAGGCAAGGTACCGGACGAGCTGTCACCTTCTTACTAGACTCCTGGTATACCACAAACCTCCTCAGCCGTCGTGCCTTCGAGACCCTTCTTCCCAAAAAAAGAGCCGGGATAGAGCCATATACAGGAGAGCATGGCACCCTAGCCGACGGGTCGTGCATCCCTTTCTACGGCCTTATAGAGTTGACTGGGCGTGTTCGTGACTGCACCATACGTGAGACGTTCATCGTCAGTCAACTCGAAGAGGATGCTATTCTCGGAATGCCATTCTTAAAACGACACAAGTGTCACATTGACTTTAGTAAGTCTGCAATGTTGATGGCCGAGCGAGAGCTCACCTGTGTCGACAAGTTCGGCCGTCCTCTAGTGGCGTGCAGGTAATACGGAACTGTACGATACCGGGCCCCTCCCGGGCTACCATTCACTGTAGAGTGAATAATAGCCAGATCTCCGGACTAGGGGTGGTGGAAGGTGCGCACAATAGAATCCAGCTTGCTAGCAGTCTCAATCAGCCGACTGCGCGAGAAGAGATCTTAGTGCAGTGCGTCAACCCCTTCATGGAGTCGGTGAAGCTACTGGCCTGGTTCATGCTGGGCCGTTTCCACTCTGTCCAGAAAGAGAGCGTGGGACCGTTGCTGGGAGACACGACGGGTGATCCCTGACAGCGCCCGCCTAGAGAGCGGGGGATCGTTCCGCCACACGTAAAGGAGTTGTACGAGGCGACCTGTCACGGCTGCACGACGACGAGGATCGCCAGGCTATGGCGAAGTTGATGCACGAGTAGAACGGCGTGTTCAGCAGCGGAATTCATGATGTAAGCCTGACGCGAGTCGTCCGTCATGAGATACCGCTGGCTGCGGCGACAGTTCCTATTTGGCAACCCACGCGTAGGTTGCGGCCGGAAAAGGAAAAGGAGGTCACAGGATAGTTAAGGGCATCCTCACTAAGAATATCATAAATTTCTCTCAAAATGTAGTTCAGGCTCTTGAATAATATTGCTCTGCGGGTGGCATGCGTGTTGCCTACTTGCAATTGTTTAGCCTAAGATTAAACTACAACCAATAAGCAGCAACCTTCATTAGGGCTGCGTTATCTATCAATATTTCATTATGGGTGCAACATAAACAAAGTCCAAAGCGAGTTATTCAAAATAGCCTGCCAGCTAGCAAGCCTGTAATTATTATGTACGCGCCAATATCTTCTCATCTCTACGTGCTCATTGAAGCGTGAAGTGCTGCGCGCTGCTAGTTTCTCATGAACAAAAATGGCATTTTCAGTGTATAAATCACCAATTTATGAGCAATCTAGCAGAGTTATTGGAAAAAGAAAAAAGTTGCACTGGAGAAATATCTCAGGATTTCAGCTGTGCAATCTTTATTCAGATATCATGTTTTGCTGCTGAGATATTTTACTGGTACTGAAAAGTCAGCTTTTCAGGCAAAATTGGCCGAAATTGGGCAGTTTTTTGTCTATAACTTTGCAACAAAAATGAAAATTGAACTTTCCAAAAAGGTTGCACTGGGGGAAAGAAGATCTACAACATAGTTTTTAAATTTTCACTCTAGGACAATTAGGTGAGATTTTATTTTACTGGTACTGAATTCTTATATGATTACAATGCAAACCTCAGCAAGCCAGTTGCAGCTAAAAGGTTGCCCTTAACTATCCTGTAGTCAGCCGACAAGTCCGGGATCTTCTGGACCGCAGGACGAGCTATGGAAGTGGAAGGTGTCGCCGTCAAGTTGATCTGCGCCCCAGCCACCTTCCAGAGGTTGATGGAACAGGTCTTTAGCGGACTTAAATAGAAGACACTGTTGATCTATCTCGATGACGTCATCGTAATCTCTCCAGACTTTAAGACACACGTCAGTCGTCAGAGGGAGGTTTTCGAAAAACTCGGGGGTGCCGGTCTAAAGCTGAAGCCCTCCAAGTGCGCTCTGTTGCAGCCGGAGGTAAAGTACCTGGGGCACGTCGCCGTCGAAACAGCGTGGCTACGGATCCTGAAAAGGTGCAAGCAGTGAAGGACTGAGCTACCCTCCAGGATTTGACCGGACTACGGGCATTCCTGGGCCTGGCAGGGTATTACTGGCAATACATACCAGACTTTGAGGGGATAGCGCAGCGGTTTAACTGGCTCACCGCAGAGGTGGTAGCGTGGCAGTGGTCTCCGGTCGAACAACAGGCGTTCGACCGCCTCAAAGGTTGCCTGCCGGCGGCGCCTGTCTTGGCATACCCGGACCCTGCTCTGGAATGTATCCTGAACACGGATGCCAGTGACAGAATATTGGCGCTGTGCTGTCACAAGTGCAGGAAGGCCGAGAAGTAGTAGTAGCTTACTACAGCAATTCTCTCTTACCCACTGAACAAAATTACTGCACCACCCGAAAATAGTTGCTGGCAGTAATCAAGTCGGTGAAACACTTCCGGCCTTATCTGTACGGCAGAAGGTTCTAGCTGCATACGAACCTTGCCTCATTGATCTGGTTGTGTAAGAGAGCAGAACCGTCCAATCAGGTTGCCCAGTGGCTCGAGACTCTAGCTGAGTTTTCTTACCGGATCGAACATTGACCGGGTAAGAAACACGGCAATGCAGATAGACTGAGCCAGCGGCCGGACAGAGGGTGTAAGCAGTGTCTCAACATTGAAAAGAGGATGGAGGTCCCTCGCGATCCGAGTTAGAGACACTGGCTCACCCGGGAGCAGAGTATGACTGGGACCAGGGTCAACTCAAGCCGACGGCTGACAAGTATTCGGAGACGGTGCAACATATCCGCGCCAACCTTGTTTTGGCCGATAACGTCAAAGAGCTCAGGAATCTCCAGAAAAGTTTCCCAGGAGTGGTGGCAGACGTGTATCGGGCCAAAAGGAAAGGTGACGACCCAGCCAGGAACAACTGAGGCAGGGATGTGCCGAGTTCCGGCTGTTCTGCCAGCGATGGGACTCGCTGCGGATCGGGCAAGATGGTCTACTGACCATTACTCTAGCCGCCAACGGTCTGCCTTGCTGCCATACGCCGTGAGATAATTTGGGACACCCACAAACAGGCTCATGCAGGAGTGCAGAGGGTGATCTCCAAACTACAACTCCAGTGGTACTGGCCCAAGATGGGGCGTGACGTACGACTCAAAGTAAGACAGTGTGAGATATGTCAGACCAGCAAGCATGGTCGTCTCCCTGGTGAAGTGGGACGACGGAGGTTATATGCTGAACGGCCATGGCAAGTGGTAGCTGTCGACCTGGTTGGACCCATACCCCCAACCCCCAGAGGCAACAGCTGGATCCTAGTATTAACCGACCACTTTACTATGTGGGCCGACGCCCTGGCTATCCCAAACGCATTGGCTTCGACAGTGGCCAGGATGCTGGACCAACATGTATTCTGTTACTTCGGCCTTCCAGAGCAAATACATTCTGAACAAGGTGCTCATTTCTTGTCTTAACTGATGAGTGTCGTCTGCCGCTTCTAGAGAGTAAATCAGAGCCGTGCCACCCCCTACCACCCACAAGGTAACGAGGTAGTCGAGCACAACAACCGGATGCTAGGTGATGCGCTCCGGAATCTACTACTCGGGCGTAGTCAAGAGGAATGAGATACGGTACTGCCGCAGGTCATGCGCGCTTACCGCAGCATGCCACACACCAGCACTGGTAAAACTCCCAACCTCCTAATGCTCGGTCGAAAGACTCGGGTTCTTGACCACCTTACCTACCACGTTCCCAAGCAGGACAGCTCAGTTCACGAGTACGTCAGTGAACTGGTAGAGCGGATGAAGGTCAAACACGAAATGCTACGAGAAAAGCAGTGGCAAGTGCGGCGTGAAGACTCCGATGAGCCACCCCTCCACCAGACAGGAGACTGGGTGTGGATGGTCAACCACCGTAGGCGTCACGGAGAGGCGGCTAAGTTACAGCCTAAGTTCGTGGGACCGTACGTAGTAGTAGAGGCGATGCCAAACCATACCTACAAAATCGAGCGCTCAGGACAGGTGTCTATCCAGAATGAGGCTCGCTTGAAGCCATATTGGGCTAGCCTTGATGCGGTGGGAGAAGCCCCCCTCCCCGTTGTTGGAGCCCCGGAGGCAAGCCACAACGCGTGGGCGACCGCGGCATGAACCCAAGTATGAGGTGGTCGTGCCGCGGGAAAAGGACCTGGGAAGAGATGAGCGACCGCTTCTACCAGCAGAAGTGCGTCCACTGTCTCCGGCGCCAGGCCTGACACCATCCCTTTCGGAAGTGTAAACCCCTACGGAGGAAGGGGCTCCATCCGGAGAAATTAGAGAAGAAATAGTTACTAGGGAACCGGAAGCTCCACCAGTGGGGCTCAATAGTCCACCGGCGAGTGCATCACCTCTTCTGGAACAAGGACAGCGTACCAGACAACCCCCAGCATACTTGAAAGACTTCATATGTGACTGCGTTCAAAGCGGCAAGTATGTAAGCCCAGCGGAAGGCCATACGGAAAAACTGTCAGTAAATTGTGGGAGTTGTTGACCCAACGTAAAATTCAACTTTTACGAGGGCAGAGTAGTGGGCAAAATTATTACGCTCCAGGAAAAAAGTCCTAGTCACGTGCAGTGAACACGCTGCCCGGCCTTTTCCTACGCCGACATCGCCAAAGGCAGACGTGTTCTCAAACCTCATACACAGATACTTGAACGTTGAGTATGTCTCTAAATACCGAGTTTCAAGGTAAGCCTGCCTAGATCTAGTATTCCTATCTATGGAAACGGGTCTGTTACCAGCTAATTCTGAGTTAATCAATCTGATCGAATCAGAATTACTGGAGATGGTGTTTAATGTGAATTATGACGGGGACTTAGTAATGACCGACAATCTTTTAGATCTAGAGCTGGACGCTATGATTCTCAGTCAGTCTATCTGTCAGAACACGGTTTCTCAAGTGCACAGGATAGTTAAGGGCATCCTCACTAAGAATATCATAAATTTCTCTCAAAATGTAGTTCGGGTTCTTGAATAATATTGCTCTGCGGGTGGCATGCGTGTTGCCTACTTGTAATTGTTTAGCCTAAGATTAAACTACAACCAATAAGCAGCAACCTTCGTTAGGGCTGCGTTATCTATCAACATTCCATTATTGGTGCTACATAAACAAAGTACAAAGCAAGCTATTCATTATAGCCTGCCAGCTAGCTAGCCTGTAATTATTATGTAGGCGCCAATATCTTCTCATCCCTACGTGCTCAGTGAAGCGTGAAGTGCTGCGCGCTGCTAGTTTCTTATGAGAAAATATGGCATTTTCAGTGTATAAATCACCAATTTATGAGCAATCTAGCAGAGTTATTGAAAAAAGAAAAAAACTTACACTGGAGAAATATCTTAGGATTCCAGCAGTGCAATTTTTATTCAGATATCATGCTTTGCTGCTGAGATATTTTACTGGTACTGAAAAGTCAGCTTTTCAGGCAAAATTGGCCAAAATTCGGCAGTTTTTTGTCTATAACTTCGCAAAAAAAATGAAAATTGAAATTTCCAAAAAACTTACACTGGAGAAAAAGAAGATCTACAACATAGTTTTTAAATTTTGACTCTAGCACAATTAGGTGAGATTTTATTTTACTGGTACTGAATTCTTATATGATTACAATGCAAACCTCAGCAAGGCAGTTGCAGCTAAAAGGTTGCCCTTAACTATCCTGTGTGCCTTATAAAAAAATTTGTGACCCTCAGACTAGTAACAGTCGATCCTCACTAGAATTATGTTGTAAAGGTCAGCCGCGATCTAACAATAACTATACTCTTTTATATGACACTTGTTCCCCACTCCTCCGGGGATGCCATCTTTAGAAATGATGTGGAATCCTGAGCCCAAACTACCTACTCAATCCAGTCGTACACTGCCACACGCACTGAAGTCAAAGACGTGCTAGACGACGCCAGAGACGGAGAAAGAAATCCTCCAACACCGGGGTGATGAAGACAGCACCACGTGTCGACTCTGTCAGCAGCACTTTACAACCCACCGCAGGCTGCGGGTACATATTCCGCAACACTTTGTCACCACCTTTTGTCCCTGTGGAGAGTTCAGCTACCACAGGGACTACATACTTCGCCATCAGAGGACGATGAATTCTTTCAAGGAAAACTTATATGATGTGGATGAGGCATCTTATCCCAAGTTCTTCAGCCTGATACAGCCTTTCGTCTCCAATCCAGCTCGACTCGAGCGTCTCTCACAGGGATTTCCAGTTCTCAGACCCATCACCCCTGGCCCTACCACTAAACCCCCCCCCCACCCAGATACCGGAAGCCAAATGTAAAATGCTATCCAAATGAACCTATACCTCCTTTTAAGTCTCTTCCCTGAGTCTTACTGCAACGCATCGAGACGAGACCCCACAAACGCTCGTCCTCCCCTCCTCCTTCCTCAGACCGTAAGTGACAGTGGCACTCCTCTTCTCCTCGTCCTTCATCCTTGGCCGGTAACTTACGTGAAGTGGAGCTCCGAGCTAGTGAGTTAGAGCGCAAAGTACATCGACTCGCCCCAAGGATCTCGGCTGCAGCAAGCGAGTCGCGGTCTCTAAAGGAGTCTATTGCTCAGCTCATACGGGCTGCTCAAGAATAAGACTGTGCCTCTACTCCATTCCAAGCGACATTCCCGATCTGTGTGATTCCCCGTGCTCTCTCCCGCTATGACGTCTGTGTGGCATTCCTCGCCAGTAGCACCCCTCCTCTACAAACTATCTCGTCCTGGAAAGACAATCTGATGACTATTAAGCTGTATACGCTTATAACTGTTGTATATATGGTGCAAATATGGACAATTGCCTGCATGTTTCTTTTATATATATGTATATATATATATATATATATATATATATATATATATATATATATATATATATATATATATATATATATATATATATATATATATATATATATATATATATATATATATATATATATATATATATATATATATATATATATACATATATACATATATATATATATATATATATATATATATATATATATATATATATATATATATATATATATATACATATATATATATATATATATATATATATATATATATATACATATATATATATATATATATATATATATATCTATACATATATATATACATATATATATATATATATATATACATATATAAATATATATATATATATATATATATATATATATATATATTGGATGTTTTTGGTATAGTTTTTAGAATCGGAAATGCTTTGTATATTTTATATATATATATATCGATTTTTGTGTGTGTGGTTCGCTTCTTTCCCCAATTTGATTTTTTGGCAGGAAGTGGGCTCTCTGCTGGAGGGGGGCGGTGTAGTGGTTAGCGAAGCGTACACGTCGTTCACGTGTAGAATAGCCAATGACATTGAAGCACGTGACTACCCCCCTGCGGAGCAGAATGCTTACGGAGAACTGAGTAATTAGTTAGGAGTAGTATGTTGATGAATGTAGTAGGTTCTAACTAGACGATAAATGTAACTTAGATACTGGATGTGTCTCTCTCTTATATTTTATGGATATTTAACAAATATAGTTCTTTTATTACGCTAGCAGCTGAGTAATTGCTTTGAACTGTTAATCGAATAAGGCACCATTGCACATACAGAATCCACTCTCAATAATAATAATTGGAAGAATTATTACATAGATACATATATTAGACATTTAGTATTGCAACAGCTTGACTTTACTCTTTATAATTTGGATTACAAATCATTAATGATTAAAATTATAACTACTTTCAATTCATATCTCTGCTTGTCTAGAAAGCAGAGTTTGACGACCTGCAGCAATATAGTTATAAAATATTGGTGAGTGTGGTGTATGTGTGGCTTGAATGAAAATGAAAAGTATAAAAGGGAGTGTGTATGAGAGAGAGAGGGAGAGAGGGAGAGAGGGAGAGAGAGAGAGAGAGAGAGAGAGAGGGGGGAGGGAGGGAGAGAGAGAGGGAGGGAGAGAAGGAGAGGGGAAGAGGGGGAGAGAGAGAGAGAGAGAGAGAGAGAGGGGGGGGGAGAGAGAGAGAGAGAGAGAGAGAGAGAGAGAGAGAGAGAGAGAGTGAATGAAGAAATTGAAGATTGTGCAGAATACATTAAGCTATATGAGTGAGTGCTAGCCCAAGAAGTCGACGGCGGAGCACACACAGAAATAAAATACTCCAATCCAAAGACTCGACAATACCCCTACAAACAAATACCCCTACAGAGTGACGGGAGCTGGAGTCACCTCGCAGCCAAGCCAAGCGATCCGTGCCTGTATGCTGAACTCGAGCTCACCTGGAGGCTACAACCCAATGATATCATTCGGTGAGTTGCAATAGCTAAAAACTCCACCTCCCAATATAACAGGGTTTGATGCCTGGTTTCATCTAAGAGTATTCTCATCATTAATGACAACCTGTGTGACTTTAATCTTTCTTTTAGTGGTTTAAGCTCTGGTTGCATTCGGCCTTCAATTACTCCACACCTAAACTTGATTTTTATGATAAGGCGAACTGTTTGAGATTGCACATGCTCAATAGCATCACAAGTGTTATCTCAGTTGGGTCCCTAAGGGTATCACCGTATTCAGGGAGTAATCAGCAAGGACCAGTAGATCTGCAAGAAATTTTCTTCTCTTTCGGTGAGTTAGGGTGTATTTTATTATTCTAGGTAAAAGTGGCACAGGTAATAACGGCACAGTAATAATGGTACAAATGGAAAGCAGGTAAAAATGGCAAACTGATGTTAAATTTTCTCAAACCCTCAACCCTTGAACCCCAACTTCAAACCCCCATTCCCAAACCTAGCCCCCCCCTCCCCAGTCCAAATGCCCAAAGCTCACTCCAAGCCCTAGTATTGAAAATGTGCAATTTTTACCTACTTAGCTACTTGTGCCATTATTAACGGTGCAATTTTTTACCTTATTATATACAGCCAAAGATTTTATATGCACTCTTGATTTTGGATGTTGTATGTTTCTCAAACTCAAAATTCGATTGCATTTCTATACCGAATGGTATAATCTGAACATGATCGGAATTTGTGGCATTTGTTTACTTACATACATTATGGTATATTTTAACTTTAGCTAAACAATGCGTATCTGAATCCTTTTTTCATTTGCTATTCACCGGCAATAAGCAACGTTTTTTCTATATGTAACTGTCCAGGCAATTTTGAAAGTTTCTTTTATCGTTTTTACTATGTGATTTTTATGAATAAATTTAGATTTTTCGAGCTGAGCAACATGTCTCTTGGGTCTTTACTTCTATTCCTATTCCTTGGCATAGCACATATTCATTCTAAAATTGCACATCTACTTGAATCCTAAAAAAAATCAATTTTGTTCAGCATACTATAGACTTCATACCTACTAGATTAATGTTTCTTTCATATTAGTGGCCATCTTGGATTTCTCCAAGTGCTCAAAGATGACAGGTCATCACCCAGCTGGAAACATTTACCTAGACCAGGGCTGCCCAACAGGCGGCCCGGGGGGGCCGGTTCCGGCCCTCCAGCTATATTTGTGTGGCCCCCCAGGTATAACAAGTGACAAGTGACCTTTATTGTCAGCCATCTGAAGGAGGACGCAATTCTGGGCATGCCGTTTCTGGAGAAACACCAGTGTCGCATAGACTTCCAGAATTCTGCATTAATGATGGCTGGCAAGGAACTTGTCTGCGTTGACAAGTTCGGCCAGCCCCTAGTGGGCGGCGTCCAGGTAGTACACAACTGCACGGTACCCGGACGGTCCCAGGCTACCCTCCGCTGCAGGGTCAACTGCAAGAGGATAGCTGGACTGGGACTGGTGGAAGGAGTGACAGGAGGAATCCAATTGGCAAACAGCCTGAATCGGCTAGACTGCCAGGGAGAACTCCTGGTACAGTGCATTAACCCTTTCACAGAGCCGATCCAACTATCGGCAGGCGCCCTGGTGGGGAAGTATCACTCCATCCAGGAATCGGATGTGGGGCCGGCACTGGAAACAGTGGCCGACGCCCCAGGTGCTTCCCCTCGGGCCGGACGGACGGCGATACCGGAGCACGTGGCTGGCCTGTATGATGGGGCCCGTGGGAACTGTAGTAGTAGTGCCGATCGCCAAGCACTGGCTCGACTACTGATAGACTACAGTGATGTCTTCAGTCGCGGAGATGGAGACATGGGGCTGACCAAGGTGGTGTGTCATGAGATACCCTTGGCAGCCGGGACCACCCCCATCAGGCAGCCTACACGACGGCTAGGTCCGGAGAAGGAGAAGGAAGTAAGCAGACAAGTGCAAGACCTTCTTGACCGAGACCTGATTGAGCCTGCCCACGGTGCGTGGAGCTCTCCCGTGGTCTTGGTCAAGAAGAAGGTTGGTACCTGGAGGTTCTGCGTGGACTACCGCAGACTCAACAGTGTCACCATCCAGGATGCTTACCCTCTCCCCAGGATAGACGAGTCTCTGGATGCCCTCGCGGGAAGCAAGTACTTTAGTACTTTGGACCCGCTGAGCGGGTACTGGCAGGTACCCCTCAGTCCTGATGCACAGGACAAAGCAGCGTTCATCACCCGCGACGGACTCTGGAAATGGAAGGTTCTGCCATTTGGACTAACGTCTGTTCCGGCAACCTTCCAGCGACTCATGGAGCAGGTCCTCAGTGGACTGCACTGGAAGACCTTGCTCATCTACCTGGACGACGTCATAGTAATCTCCCCAGACTTTGCGACTCATGTCAGTCGTCTGCGGGAGGTTTTTGACCGTCTTCGGACCGCCGCATTGAAGCTAAAGCCCTCCAAGTGCACGCTCTTGCAGCCGGAGGTGAAGTACCTGGGCCATGTGGTTGGCCGTGACGGTGTCGCTACCGACCCGGAGAAGGTACGGGCTGTGGAAGAGTGGACTGTTCCCCGAGACCTCACAGAGCTACGCGCATTCCTGGGCCTGGTTGGGTACTATCGGCAGTACATCCCCGGGTTTGCAGGAGTTGCACAGCCACTGAATCGGCTAACGGCGAAAGGGGTCCGGTGGTAGTGGACGCAGGAGGAACAACAGGCATTTGACCACCTCAAGAGTCGGCTAACAGAGGCGCCTATCTTGGCGTACCCTGACCCAGCCAAAGAATACATCCTGGACACCGACGCCAGCGACCACAACGTGGGAGCTGTTCTGTCACAGGTCCAGGATGGGACTGAGGTGGTCGTCGCCTACTACAGCGAAACCCTCTCCCCCGCCGAGAAAAACTACTGCACCACCAGGAAGGAGCTCCTGGCAGTAGTTAAGGCGGTGAAGCACTTCCGGCCATATTTGTATGGGAGAGCGTTCAGGTTGCGAACCGACCATGCGTCTCTAATATGGCTGTGTAAGCGTGCAGAGCCCTCGAGCCAGGTGGCCCGATGGCTGGAGATTCTTGCGGAATTCTCCTACAGGATCGAGCACCGTGCTGGGAAGAAGCACGGGAATGCCGATGGGATGAGCAGACGGCCAGAGGAGGCCTGCAAGCAGTGTCTGCACATTGAGGAGCGAGACGGAGGACCTGCCCGCCTTGACGTGGAGAGACAGCTGGGGGACGACGACGTCTATAGTTGGGAACGCGGCCAGCTTTGGTCCGAACACCCACCAGACACCGTCAACGCCTTACGGGCCAACCCCACGCTGTATCAAAACGTTAAGGAGTTGAGCCGGCTTCAGCAGACACTGCCAGGGGCAGTAGCTGACATCTTCCGGGCCAAGAAGGAGGGCCGCCGACCTACCGAGGAACAGCAGCAACAAGGTGACGTCGAGTACCGACACCTCTGTAGCCGCTGGGATTCCCTCAAGGTCAACCAAGATGACCTCCTCACCATTACACTCGCAGCAGACAACCGCCGTGAGAGGGAACGCGTCGTATGTCCACGTGCCCTCCGGCGAGAAATAATCTGGGACACCCACAAGCAGGCCCACTCAGGGGCCAGTCGGGTCATCAGATGTCTGAGACTGCGCTGGTACTGGCCCGGACTGACTCGGGACGTACGGCTGCGGATACGGCAATGCGAGGTCTGCCAGGCTAGCAAACATGGCCGCCCTACCGAGACCACGGGCCGACGCCGGCTATACGCTGGTCGGCCGTGGCAGGTAGTGGCCGTGGATCTAGTCGGACCTATGCCGCTATCCGCCAGAGGGAACACCTGGATACTGGTGCTCTCGGACCACTTCACTCGGTGGGCTGATGCGCTGGCTATACCAGATGCGTCAGCTCCCACCGTGGCCCGGACCCTGGATCAGCAAGTATTCTGCTATTTCGGGCTTCCCGAACAGATTCACACTGACCAGGGGGCCCAGTTCCAGTCCCAGCTGATGGGAGACCTCTGCCGGATATTGGGGGTGAATCAAAGCCGGACGACCCCATATCACCCGCAAGGGAACGGAGTCGTAGAAAGGAACAACCGGATGTTAGGAGATGCCCTCCGAAGCCTGCTCTTGGGCCGAGGACAGGAAGAATGGGACGTGGTACTACCCCAAATCATGCGGGCCTACCGCAGTACACCACACTCCAGCACCCTGGAAACCCCAAACTTCCTGATGCTTGGCCGAGAGACTCGAGTCCCGGAGCACCTAACCTACCATGTTCGTGCACCCGAGGCCCCCGTACATGAGTACGTGGGGAAGCTCATCGAGACGATGGAGCGAGCTCATGAAGCACTGCGCGAGCAGCAGTGGCAGACGAGGACAGAAGACTCCGAGGAGCCACCACTATACCAAGTAGGAGACTGGGTATGGATGGTGAGCTACCGCAGGCGGCGCGGACAGTCGGCTAAACTTCAGCCCAAGTTCGTGGGGCCATACTGCGTCATAGAGGTTTTACCGAACCACACATACCGTGTGGAACGCTCAGGGCAGGTCTCAGTCTAAAACGAGCAGCGGTTAAAACCCTATGAGGGCAGCCCAGACGCTGCGGGGCAGGCTCCTCCCCTACTCGAGCCGGCTCGCCAGCCCATCTCCCGAGGACGGGTGGCTCGGCCCAGAGAGTGGGAGATTGCAGTCCAGGACCCAGTGGAACCGGACCAGACACCATAACCTCCTCCTCCACCTGGTCCACCAGTTGTACCGGCCCCAGAGCCGGCCCCGGTGCCAGGAGGAGCACCCCAGGCTAAGGGAGGTGACCCAGGGATCCCTGCCCCTATCGCACCTCCACCACAGCCTGAGGCACCTATGGAGTTAGACAGACAGGCCAGGAGCAGAAGACCCCCTACGTATCTAGCCGATTATCACGTAGGACCCGTGGACCTACCCTAACAAGGGCAGAATTCGCCTAGTACAGGCAGTAACCCAAATTCCTACGGGCCTAGATACCCTGCCAGAGATACTACAATTGAGATCACGTACCGAAAATCGGCAGATACTGAGAGCGTGGAGTTGCCCCACCGAAATGCGCCGTGGAATATGACCGAACATGTGACACGAGGTTTGGTCATTTCAACTCCAGTCTCAGTATCGCCGACACGTACAAATCTCAACTCGGATCCTTATGATATGGTTCTCCCGCTGCCGGAGTCATCAGCTGACCACATGGGTACTGGAGTAGACGATGCGACTCCACCCGACTTTCACTCTATCTGGAACCCCGGCTCGGCTCAAGTCAGCCCGACGGGTTCCCCCTCCCCGGCCCAGTCTGCCCCCACTGCTCTGGAAGACCTTCCCTTACCTGTAGAAGCTCAACTCCCTGCGGAAGAGACGCAAGTGACCCTGGGCAGTGGGGCTGTCTGGATGGACACCGACGGGCCAAGACGGAGAACACTGGCGCTACCGAATGTACTGACGGGTCGTTCTGGCCAGGATAGACAACAGTAGAAAGAACCAGCCGCAACCAGAAGGAGCCCACAACTCACCAGTCCACATACCACCTAGCCTCCCCCCTAGATGTTCACCTTCCCGACTCTCCACCACGACGTCTCACTCCTCCTCTACTCATCATCCTGCCCCCCCCCCCTTGTCGCCAGTCTGCACATACCAGTCCCCGCGAAGGAGAGATCCGGAGACCTAGGAGGACATTCAGGCCCTACGCAGGCAACTTAATTACATATAAGACTCTCATACTACGTACTTCTTTCCTTATATAATATATATATTAGTGTGTTTAATTGTGTTATTACAAATATGTGTGTAAATAATAGTGTGTGTTGCAGTATCTAAGTTTTTTTCATGTTATTATATTTTTGTGTGTGCTCATAAATTCCTTTCAGTCAAAGTTATTTTATTCTCCTTACCCCATTTTTTTTATCAGTATTATACCATTTTTTCTCTAGAACCTGAACCTCAACCAAGTTTTTTTATTTTTCTGCACTCCCAGTGGCCCTACCCCTGTATTCTTATGCTAGTCCCTATGCCCCTCGGCCGTTATTCTACCTTTGTTATGTTTACCCTTTGGCCCGTTATTTTACTTTTTGTTATATTTACCCTTTGACCCGTTATTTACCTTTGTTATATTTACCCTTTGACCCGTTATTTTACTTTTGTTATATTTACCCTCTGCTTTTTGTATCAGAAAAGTGTACTTTCTGATAGGGGGTGTGTGTGGTAAATATTAGGAATTATCCCCCTTGACACATTACTTATGGCTATTTTTCTAAATACTGTAGTTATAGCTAAGTCTGTGGCGTAACTTTCTAATGCCTTAAATACTATGGCTATTATTAAGCCTTTGGCATAGTAAACATTTAATCCCCTTTCCGCAATTATAAGTTACAATACGCATACACTTGGTTGGGTTCATTTTTGCTGATTCATGTAAACCGACAGTTGGATCGATTTCGGCAGGTGGATGCAGGCAGACCGAATGTCGGTTACCGATATTTCCAGTGTCGGTTACCGATATTTCCAGTGTCGGTTACCGACATGACGAATGTCGGTATCCTCTGCCGAACATCGGCCCACTGTCGGTAGAAGGTTCTAGAAGTCCTTTGTTCCACTGGTATAAAAGGACACACATTTTAGAGCTTCAGTCACTTGCGGACTGGAGCTCACACTGGACACTTCTCTCTACTACAATAAAGTACTGCAAGCACACGGCAACCTCTCTCTCTCTTGTCTCTTCTATAACAAGGAGTTATGTTCTCTGCCTGATTTCATTCTATAACCCACAAATCTACTACACATGCAAAGCCTAGCCATCGCTTATAATTATAATACATATAGCCTGCAGATGTTTAATGAATCTTGAAAATTGATTTTAAAAACAGAAAAAAATTTGTGGCCCTCGGCCCAAGCTGAAACTTGCAGACTGGCCCTCGGTCTGAAAAGGTTGGACACCCCTGACCTAGACCCAAGATAAACCATCAGGAGAGAACAAAACTTTCTCGGATTGTGAACCTAACCCCCAGTTTCCACCATAAACTGACTGATCATGTGACCACAAGCACTAATAGTACTTGTCAACATCATTATCAAGTATAAAACAGTATAGAAGTGAATAACTCATTTACTATTCTTGTTAGAATGCGTGCTTGAAATTGTTCGAATGTTTTATTCTGGGATATTATTCAGTTTATTTAGGTAGCAGTGATTATATGCAGAATCTAAGTGAAATCAAACATAACTATAGAACAAACATACAATGGAAACTTATATACTAATAAAATGAATGTTAAAACCTCATACTCCAGTAAAATGCAGCATCATAATAAATATAGACAGCTGTAGCTAGATACATTGTATGAAGAATATGTTCTCATAAACATGAAAATATACAAATTATCAGTATATTATACCAAGAAATCAGTATACATATACATGTGTGCCACACATACAGCATGATTACAATAAATATAGAATGACTATTAGTTTCATCAGAGAACTATTGCCATAGCACACAATTATATCTGTAATCTTATAAAGTCAATACTATAAAATGTTCACTAGCATATAATTGTATAGATTCACTAAGTGCACTACTGCCATCTGTGAACCTAGAATGAAGTCTATAATACAGTGTATATTTAAGAGTTATCATCTCTTTTGTATCCATTGAAACCAGGAAACAGGTAAAGTTTTCTCATGTGAGTGAGAGTATCCCAGGCTACAACCAGCTGTCCACTGTCTAACCTTTTCTCTAGGCACAGTTTCCTGACTTTAGTCTGTACCTAAACATAATCATAATTAACTGTAAGTTTCAACAATTTACATTTCTAAGAAAAAGGTTTATGACTTGAACTCATGTGACTACGAGTCATGTGACATGAGTCAGATATCCCAGAATTCTAACTTCTGAGACTCAGACAGAAGGATGATGTCATAGTGGAATATATGAGTGCTACTATAAGCCTTGTTGCTGTTGCAGATTATAGCTTTCAGGGGAGAACTACCTCTCTATTAAAATAAAAGCTATCTAGCAGTAGAATGGAGCAAGCAGAGTTAACTATTCATACTAAAAGTACATCAAAGTTGGGTAAAAATCATAAAGTAATCGAGCAAAATATTGCAACAGAAAATGATTTGAGTCAATTCACATCAACTGGGCAGCAAACTGTTGCATAGTTTTGAAGGTTTATAGTCTTTTGAGAACAGAAAATAAATAATTCCGCTTAATTTGACAAAATTGAGAGTGAAAAAGAATCCTATTCTCAGCTACATGATAAAAACAACATGCTGATAGTAAGGACTAAACTTTTAAGCATTTCTTCTTTAAGTGATCTGGAATAATTCTTTTCCAACACATTATGAGACCAGCCCACCTATTGACATGTTAATCTTTGCTTACAAGTATTTGCTTGTTGCATTGTGATGGCTGCTGTAACTATACTGGGAGAAATTTAGTTAGCCATTAAAAACATTGGGTTTGCCGAGTTACCATGACTTTGGACGATGGGAATGGAGGTTCATAAGGCTGAGTTTGTGGTTGCGGTTAGCATGAACCTATGATTGTAGTTATGTGGTTTCATTGAATGCAACTGTTTCTAAACATCGAATGAAAAATCATTTATTCGAAGCTTGGAACCAGTGAATGTCTTTCAGCATTGCTAGAGATGCAATGTGGTTTCACAATGTTACTTTGCAACTGTTGTTTCTAGGGTAATTGAGTCTGTATTACAGAAACTAAACTGGTAAACTTACTTGTTTGAATATGGTGAAGAGATCATGGTGACCGGCATGTCTATACATTGAAGAAACAAGAGCTCTAACCATTAGCGACCCATACACAGGATGTATCTTTGATGTAAATGCTACAATAGTTAATATTTATATAGAAATACTGAAACAGAGATTAAATTGGGACACATTGTGATGAGAATATGGAACCTGGCCAGGTTATTATATTAACAATCAGTATAGTGTTGAAAGCAGTGGATACATACTACAGAGCTATAACATTCCCAGTACACTTATTGACCCTCCATGTGGTCTACTATTCACTACTTGTGGCCCTTTGCCCATTTTTCAAGGACCCTTTTAATGCTTAAGATAAGTAAAAACTGTCATTTTTATTCTGATTAGCACAGCACAGCACAGCACAGCACCCCTGCTAAAAATCTGTAGCATTCCCCAGTACACCTCTTTACCCTCCATGAGGTCTATTGTTCAGTAAGTAAATATAGTTCAGTGAAGATGCATACAGAAATACAACACAACTGAGTAGACTCACACTCCATGCTAGCTTTCACTACTAGCAGATCATCATAGTTCAGTCTGGTCATAGCCTCAGCATCTTTATCTCCTGGAATTCTAACAGGAAGGGGTGACCCTGTTTTCCCATCCTCTTTTTGAGCTAGTAGAGCATCAGGTACTGGGCCTATGCTTTTGTCATCAATATCTTTTCCAGCTGTGAAACAAATGCTCATTTTTAGTAGATATTTTTTTTTTCATCCATTATGGAATGCATAATATTCATTATATTGTGAAATGCACATTCAAAGATGTACAGAAGAAGTGATATGCAAAAAACTATCTGTGTTTCTAATACTAATACAATATAGTAATATCAACTATAAGAATTTGTTTAAAATTATCAATCGCTACTCTACTCACACTCTGCGATAGATTCAGCTATTAGCAAATCATCAGAGCTTTTCTTAATCTTAGACTCAAAATTCCCGTTCTCTTGTTTTTCCGCAAGAGAAGGTGACACTATTCCAGCATCCTTTCTCGGAGCTGGTCCAGCACCAGGTTCTTGGCCTATGTCTTTATCACCAGCATCTATCCCAGCTGTGAAATAAACTGGTTATGTTTATAGATACTGCCATGTGAGTGTAGGCCACCACTGAATGCAAACTATTTACTTTATTGTGAAATGATCAAGCCAAAATTGTCTTAATGGTAAACAAAGTAACATAATAAGATAGTGAACACTCCTAATGCATGAGAAATGTAGGACTATTATTAATTATGAGGGTTTATCAAGAAAGCATAGCTGTGCTACTCACACTCAATGGAAGATTCAGCTACTAACAAATCACCAGAGCTCTTCTTATTCTTACACTCGGTATTCTCAACGGTTTGGGTTCTGGTAGGGGAGGGTGAGACGATTTCAGCATGCTCTATCTGAGCTTGTCCAACATTGGGTGCTGAGTCTATGCCTCTGTTCCCAACATCTATCCTAGCTGTGATATCATTTTATACAAGTTTAGAATCTATATATTCGTTATGGCCGAACTAATAATTGTTTAAACAAGAAAATCCAACCAAGCTGTCAGTCTCAATTTTAATAAAACAAGAAATTGCTCATCCATTACCAAATGACAATTATACAATAAACTAAATTGATAGCAGATTAAGCTTTGAGTAATCTGAAAATTACTTTCAATCCTTCCCAAAGCACTTTCTACTAACTGTAGAAACACTTCCACTGCAAGTTTCCAGAATGATAATCTTTGGTTTCCCAGACATTCCAGGAAAGTTCAGTGGGGTCAACAGGTCATACACATGAGTGAGGCTCACTTTCTTCATATCTACTCCATAAATGAAACCACCCACACCCCCATGAGTCATGATAACCAACACATGACATCCCAAATCTTCATGTTCCTTACGTTGTACTTCATGTTTAATGGTAGACAGAATAGCCTGGAAAATTTGTGTTATGAATTAGCTGAATAATGTTTTTATTCTAATAGATGCCTCGACTTAGTTTAGTAGAAACGCACTTCCTACAGAAACTGCCGTTGCATATGTGTTGGTAAATGCTGAGTCAGCAAGCTTTACGATATGACAATACACAAACCATAAGCTTATATTCAGTAGAAACTGTCTTGTCACACCATACCTACCTCTGTTTTCAGATCTGTGTGAGTCACAACTTCAAATTTGAAGTCCTTCAACGTTACAGACATATTCTCAACATCAACATCTGAACCTGCCCTACACAGATCTGGTCTCTTATCAAAGTTCTTGTTGTTTATTATCAGAGCTCTTCCTCTTTTGCGTGTCATACTGTATACCTGCAGTTATAAATTGGAAATAATGGCTTGTTTGCATAGAAAGATTTTACATATGTGCTTCACCTGTGTGCCTTTAAATACTATATTAGATTATACGAAATATTACCTTATCAGTGTTAGAAAAAAGTTGCTTGATTTTCAAGTTTGTAGTCGTTTCCAGCTTGGGTCTTATCAACCTCATTTGCACACCTTTCTCTTTATCAGGGTACAAATACTCGTCTTCATCGGAGAGATCACTCAGATCATCATTGGCTGTAACCTCCTCAGTTCTCAGATCTGATAGGTCGTTATCTTCAACTGGAAAACACAAAACCATGTACCAGTTTTTAGTGCAACAGAGTTAATGTCTTGAAATTTAGATTCTATACAAAGTATGATTGATTCAAACAAGAAAGCAAAACTGAACAGCCTACAAAGGTACTGCTATGGATTCTAGATTCAAAAGATTACTTTGAAAAGTGTTACTCTATAAAGTTGTAGTCTAGCATACAATGGAACTGCAAAGGTAACCAAACTAAAGGCACTGTAACATCTAGAAATCACACATCTTCATTTTTACCAAGAGTTAGATTTAGTGGCTCAGCCACATATATAATAATATGCATTTCTCTACCTGAAGTATCTGGTTGATTTCTCTCTTCTCTGGCAATCAATTCACTGACAGCACTTTTAAACTTCTCAGAATCTGCTTCTGACAGAGTCTCACCTGTAATTTGATAAGATGGTTTAACAACAAAATATAGCAAATATTCTTCAGATTGTGATTAAAGAGAGGTGGTAAAGAGGAATATTCATTGGATAACATGGAATAAGGCTTTGCTATGCAATAAGGCAAACTATTTGAAAACTTGTTTATGCAATATTCAATAACTTACAGATTTTTAGGCAGCAATTACTGTTTGAGTGAATATATTTTGCATGAAAATATTCATGTGCATACAAGACTTATCAATAGAGGAAAGAGAAAGAGCTTTATGAGCTGCATTATATAGGATTCAATGAGATCCTTTACACATTTATATTATATAAAGTATATCTCAGAGTGCAAAATATATATCATATACAACCACGATGTCTAAATGTTAGTAAATCAGCATCATAGCCCAGAACTTATTTATGTATTCATAATAAATAAACAAGTTAATTAATTAACTGAAATCAACATACATGGATAGAGTAAAGCAGCAGGGATTACTTCTCCTTGACACTTGATTGTTGAGGATCCTTTATATGATTTGACATGAGGAACAGCCGAGTTTACAGAGCGAAGACACCACTGAGGTGATGTTTTCTTTATAGGATGAGGGTTGCCTAGCAACAAGCAGTGACCACAGTGAACTGTTGGGACTGGTCTGCATGCGGGCCATGTTTCTAAAACATGCCTGAGGATGCTGTTAGTAGACGTAATCAATATCTGCCACATTCTGATGATGTTTTCTGCGTCTGATGAGACAAATAAAAGCACTTTTCTTGACTTGTAGTCGTGTATCAGCCTCGTGTATATTTCATCTTGATACACATCAACCCCGTTTCTCTTGACTTTGACATCAGCAAGTTCATCAGGAAACCGCTCTAGTAAACCAACCGTCATCTGATGGTAAACATAGTGTGGTAACGCTAGGCCATTGAACAGTATGCCAACATGGAGGCGCATGCGTTTTGGTGACTGGTACTCAATATTCAAGTATTCTCTAGCAAATTGCGGTGCAATGAAACACAATTCGGTGGAATCATCACCAGATTGATGATGCAACGGACCGTGTAGCAGGCGGAAAGTCTTGAGAAGGCAAATAGCAACTTCTACATCATTGTGGTTCCTAAATTCGGTCTGAGTTTTTATTAAATAGCTTAAGATATTCTGTGTTAAAATACTGGTTTCAGTGAATTGACTTACGGCTGCTTCAAAATCTTGTATCTCAAAGGTTTTATGACCAGAAAGAAATGGCAGGAACTGATCATGTCGGCTGTTCCACACACTGGGATCATGATGATACAGAACTGTTAAAAGTTTGGTAACTTCTGATATCTTGTGGAAGATGTAAGGCTTCAGGGTATCCAGATTTTTGTACCACAGAATCTTACCACAATCGTGCATGTAAGTAAGAATGATGCCCAGCTGACCAGATTCAAGTTGAAGGTTTTGCTGTCTTAGCATAGCCAGAACAAACCAGAATGAGTTGTAGCCAGATTCTAAAAGCAGAACCTTCTCATTCACTTCTTCCCAAACCAAAGGCAGAGGCTTGACAAAAGTTTGACTGCTTTGAAAAAGAGATTTCTTGATCTGGTCGAACACTTCATATTCATCATCAATTCCGACTTCATAAATGTCATCATCAATGAAGATTCCACCTGCTGATTTCTTGAAATGTTCAATTCGACAAAACGCACCACCAACCTCTTTCTCTTCTTTAACAATCTCAGCACTTATTTGATTCACCAAGTTGAGAAACGACGATTTTAGCTCTAGAAATTTGGTGCCCGGAAATTTGTCTCTATGAGTCAAGACGAGCTTAGGTGCACCAAGAGCTGGATTGGCCAGATAGAGGTGAGACATGTAGTCAAAGGCTAATCTTCTCACAGCTTCTCTACTGGAAAACTTTGTAGAAAGGCTTTCATATTCTTCCATATTGACTACAACAACTGGTATACAGTTTTGTCTCAAAGTGAGTTGATATGTTGCGTGATACACTTCCTGTCCCCCCATGTCAAGGACACGCAGCACTGTGCCATCTACTTCAACTTCTTGAACATTGAAGACTTTTGTCGTCTCATCTACGGCAGCTTCCGGGCTTCTGTAAGTCAAAATTCTTCTTCTCTCACGGCTTTGCAATGTTCTAACTAAACTTGTCTTTCCTGCCATTGTATTACCAAGCATAGCAACTGTAGCGAATGGGATATTCTTTCCGGAGCCTTGAGCTAAATCCTTGTAATATTGCCTCACAGCATCTAATCCTCCTCTGCACACTTCTAGTGGAGGAGTTGCGAGAGCATCACAACCATCTGTCTTCAGTGCATGAAGGTGAGTCAGCTGTAGTATCTCAGGGTGTAGAGACTTCAGAAGCTCATTGTAGGATATATTCAGCTCTTGCAGACTACTCAATGTGTACACAAAAGGTGGAATGTTGCTGAATATATTGCTTGATATGTCTAGTTTTTGTAAAGCCTGGAGGTTCTGTATACTAAAATAAAATGACTGTAAGCTAAAGTTTAGAAAGCAGATTGCAGCAAGTCACAGACCATGTAAAACATCAAATTTATGTTAAAACTTTGAATTGATATACAAATATCGAATAATAAGACCCTTTTCCAATGTCATCGAGATCTCCCCTACAATTAAGAGTTGTGTCCTCCACGGATTTTGTGGTTTTCGTTGCTAGGCAACGCTGAAATGGCAACTATGATTAAGCCCCAATAATCATTTGTTGTCTTATCTGTTATTACCATGCAATTTATAACTGAATTGACCTTTCAATTCTGCAGTGGTCCTGTTTCACTCCTAGTTACATATTGTAATTACTCACATGCCTGTGCAGCAGCCTAGCTGTGTTATAGGCTATAGCATGTACACTTGATTATACTTTTAAGAGCTTGTGCTACATTATGTTCAAGGAACTGTGAATGTTTTAGATAGTTTCATGTTATGGCTAAAACTTCTTTAAAAGAAAAATATTACTAAGAGAAGCAGAGATCAGTTTATGCAAAAATTTAGTTAAAATATTTTATATTTAGGCAGACATCTTTTCATTCAACGTCATCTTGAAATATTTTGTCTGCCCTATATCTTTATTACATATTTTACAACAGGTCTAATAGTTTTATTTGAAAGTTTTAATTGAAATGTTATACTTGATGCTAACTTATCCTCGCTTATGCCTATTTCAAGATAAGAGCTGTAATATTCTAATTGGTGCTGTCTTGACTTATAGCCAAGCTCTAAAATTTTATGTCATCCGAATGTGAGGCTCAAATTAAAGAAAAGCATTATAACTGTGCATTTGCTAATAATTAAACATGTTCATATTTACTCTTGTGATGTCAGCTGTTGATTCATAATTAATTACAATTTTATGCTGCCTTTCCTTATGCTAGTGAATCACTTGTTATGTTTATGCTTATTTATAATAGTTCCATAATTTATCAACATACATATACCACTGTCATAGTTTTATATGGCAGTACTCTCCTGGACAAGCTATAATATCATTAGATAGTTTACAGTTATAATAAAGTAGCCTGAACTACTAGACAAAGTTCTTGTGTAATATAAAGTTTACAATAAGATTTTGTGACCCAGAATCAGCCAAGCCAGCTGTAAAACTACAGCTAAGTTTCAATAAGATTAGCTGATGTAGATATTTAGAGTATGAGAAGTTGAGAAGCTATAACAATAAATAGTTTCACTGTAAACCCAAGCAAAAAGTTAATAACTCAATTTTATCAGCATTATTTCACTGCTTCACTTATCAGAATCTGCCTAATACTTTAAACCAGAATTTCTTTCTGAAGCGGTTTTCAGATAATTCAGTTTATACTGCAATTCGATGGGTTGGAAAACTTGGGTTTTCAGGTCCGGTAGTAGTTGGCTTAGCTTAGCCTTTTTTTTATTTAATTATATAACTAACCTACCATCTACATTAACTAGGACCTTGAGTCTACTGCAGCCAGCGGATATGACTACTACACACAAGATTAATGGGGCTGCCACACTACAGTCAAAACGGCCATCTTGAACGCGTTTTCGAGGCTAAGCGTTGACCTCTGTGACGTCACAACTGAACGCAACTGTCAGTTTTTCGCGATGCGATGAAAGTTCAACATGTTCAACTGTCATCGCTGAAGTTGAGCGATCAGCCAATCACTGACTGGCCAGGTAAACCCTGATTGGTTAAGTGCTTTTACTTTTTCCACGTGCTACTAGCGAGCATTATTATTTGATTTGGTTCTTCGAAAATTATATTAATTTACTTTTAAAATAATTATGATGAAGTTATGTATGAAAGTTTCAATAAATCATGAAAATAAGTATTCATTAGATAAATTTTGCTAAATTTTATCTGCATATTTAGTTTTTCTAATTTGGTTGAATTTTATTAGCGTACTATAATTATTTAGTTCTTTAGGCTAGTGAATGAGCTTGAATAAAGCTAAGTAATATCATTAAATAAAGCTAGTAATTTTGAATAATTGAAGCTAGTAAATTAGAATAAAAATAACTAGAAAATCTTATTAAATTATGCTAGTAAATCTCAAAAAATTGCGCCAAGATTAATTGTTGGTTACTGTGGATACTGCAGAAACTGGTTTATGGCATTCCTATTGGTTTAAAAGTTTACTGCGAGACTAGAGACAGTTAGCTTTCATCGTTCGTAGTGAACTGTAGTGTGATCAGTAAAAAGTAGGACGTGACGTTGAAGGCATGCGCAAGCAGCTCCAAAATGGCCGCCACAGTCGCGTTTCGACTGTAGTGTGTTATGGGCAATAGGTGCAGTAATGGAGAAATTGAGAATAGCCTGTGTTCTAGATTAGAAATGCAGTAAAAGAAGTTATGTTATTCGCAACACCAACATTTTTAAAGTAATTCAAAGAACTTGGGCTACTTCAACTTCTCCACTACTGCTCCTAAATGCTACAAGCCACAGGCATAATATTAAGAAATAACAAAACTGTAACACAAAAGCCTGAATGCCAACAGGTAAAAGACTATTTGGGTTTATCTATAGATATATTTATTTGAGCATAATTGTCACAATTGCAATAGATGCATTTAGCCTGCTATAAAATTTGATAGCATGTATCAATCCACATTTCATTTTTCGGTAGTTTAGCTATTCTTATAGCATAAAGGCGTAAGTATATACTCAATTGAAAAGGGGATGGAGCAATATTCCGAAGCCCCATTAGTCCGAAGGCCCATTAGTCCGAAGGCCCATTAGTCCGAAGGCCCATTAGTCCGAAGGTCCATTAGTCCGAAGGTCCATTAGTCCGAAAATTTTATTTTTTATATTTATATTTTTATATTTTATAGAAAATCTATAAAAGCTATTGGAAATTTCAAAAAAGTTGCTTTGAGGAACAGAAAGATCTACAACATGGTTTTTAAATTTCGATTCTATAGCACAATTAGGGGAGGTTTTATTTGGCTGGACTGAATTCTTATATACCAATAGTGTGGCCCCAGCCAGGCAGTTACAGCTAGAAGGTTGCCCTTATCTACATATCTTGCGGATTTGTTTGGTTTGGTATATTATGGTGTGTAGCTGACTGACTGTAGCTAGAATAGAATTGCAGTCCCCTGTCATTTTTACACTAGCTGTAAAATAAGTAATACTAATTAAATGCCAGTAAATTTTTTTCCTAAGTTATCATCATTTCGCAGCACTTCATGCTTCAGTGAACACTTAGAGATGAGAAGATACTGATGTGTACATACTAATTACAGGCTTGCTAGCTGACAGGCTAGTGAATAGCTTGCTGTGTACTTTGTTTATAAAGCAGCCATAATGGAATGTTGATAAACGATGCAGCCCTAATTGTGGCAGCTGTTTTCTAGTCATAGTGTAATCTCAGGCTAAACAATCGCAAGCAGGCAACACGCATGCCACCCACATACAGCATTAACAGAGCAAGAACTTAAACTAGATTGTGAGTGAAATCAATGATATTCTCAGTGAGGATGCTCTTTACTATCATGTGTCTACTAATTTTCAGACTAATGGACCTTCGGACTAATGGACCTTCGGACTAATGGACCTTCGGACTAATGGGCCTTCGGACTAATGGGCCTTCGGACTAATGGGCCTTCGGACTAATGGGCCTTCGGAATATTGACTAGTCACCAATTGAAAATGCTAACACAGCTAATCTGCTGTCTCAGTCACTAGCAGTGCTCTAAAATTTTGTTAACAGCAGAACCTAACCGAAGAGTTGAAAGGTCAACAGCTATAAATTGAACATGACAGCCAGCATAACAAATGATTAATGGAACTTATATCATAGTTACAGATTTAGCTAGCTCAGTAACCAAAACTACAAACATGCTTTGAAGTTCATTTTTCTAAGATTTGTCAAGAAAAAAAATTTAAACTTTTTTGGAACTGCTACGTATGCTTAGACCAAAATATTTATCTCAGAAAAGAAACTTATGCTAGCAATAGTCTTCACACAAACCTTAAATTTCTCCTGATTTTATGACTCTCTATATATCATGGAGACTCCCCCATGTACCGGGTGGGAGGAGACAACTTCAAACTATAAAAGCCCCTAGAGAGGTATGCGAAAACCGTCTATTAGACCACTAATTCTATCATCAGCTAGTACAGTATTCTTGCAACTACTTTAAGATTAATATAGGTCTGGAATAATCAAAATTCAACTCAAAATGCTTTTTCTATTTAAAGTCATCCTGATTAAATTTCAATAGAATATGATTCATTGTAAAAAGTTGCCAGAATAAAGTAGTTTGACTACAGTTTCATTGTTTTAAAAAAAAAGTTCTAAGCATGAAAATACCCACTGCTGCCTGTACATTAAACCTTTTACTGCTATTCATATATGTACTACTAGTGTAGGGCAGTTATATATGCAGACACTACGCTTTACTTTGAATAGGTATGAAAATCCTTTAGAAAACATTTACAGATACGAAAACCAGTCTAGTACTCTCTGGATGCGTTACATTTACAAATATTTCTTATCTCTTTTTTAAATGCAATTAATATGCATAAGTAGAGGTGATGAAAATTTATAGCTATAAATTAAGAGGCAGAAAAGTGAATTTCTATGACATTATGCAGCCTCATTCTACTACAAATTTATGTTTTGAATATATACAGTACACACCTCCTTGGTAGAGTTCCGAGACTACAGTCACTGATATTCAACTCCTTCAGTAATTGTAAAGATGTGAACATATCATCAGGTAGATTACCAGACAGATAATTCTCTGGCATATTCAGTATCTCAAGATTTCTCAGTTGAGATATGCTGTAATATAACAGACATGTATATAATTCTTTTTAATGTTACAATACATTCATTACACTGTAAAATATGTTATTAATGCAGTTTTAGATTAGAACATGCAGAAAATTTACATAATGAAATAGATTTTCCTTTGAATACTTAGGACAGTCTCATTCTACTATAATTATTAGAAATACAGTACATACCTCGTTGGTAGAGTTCTGAGTCGGCAGTCACTGATATTCAACTCCTTCAGTGATTGTAAAGGTGCGAATATATCATCTGGTAGATTATCAGACAGAAAATTCCCTGACACATTCCGTATCTGAAGATTTGTTAACTCCAATATGCTGTAATATAATGGACTTGTATATAATTCTTTCTATTGTTGTAAGATGATTATTCTGTGCATATTAAATATAATTAGATTGCAAGATAAAATTTGTTACATTATACAGTACTATATACTGCAAACAAAACAAGTTACTTGGAAAAAAACATTAATAATAACAATGATAATTAACTATATACATTATATCCTGGGATAAAACATTGTATATGCAAAGCTAAAATAATTTATGAAATATTTAAAACAAGGCATATGCAAACTCAGCACTGTTATACATTCAAATTAAAAAACATATCCCTCTAGTCTACTGGTTCATCATAGCTGAAGAGTTCCATAGAGCAGATATTCTAATAACTGTTCAGTTATCTAGAAACTAGTAATATGAAAGTTCAAAGTTTAAACCCTCAAGGCAGCTCAGTGTTGCAGAAGCTGAGAATAGCATACAGTGAGAGTTGGTTCTTATCATGTTACACAGAGCAAAGCATTAAATGCAAAACATAGTATAATTCTGGTTTTAGATGGAGAGAAATTCAGCCAAGGTAGGACTCTGTTGAGAGTTGTTACTCTGTCAACATAGAATAATTATATATACAGTACACACCTTTTTGGTAGAGTTCTGAGACAGCAATCACTGATATCCAACTTCTTCAGTGATTGTAAAGATGTGAATATGTCATCTGGTAGATTATTAGACAACCGATTCCTTGACACATTCAGCATCTCAAGATTTCTCAGTTGAGATACTGATATTCAACTCCTTCAAGGATTGTAAAGATTCGAACATATCATCTGGTAGATTATCAGACAGAAAATTCCCTGACACATTCCGTATCTGAAGATTTGTTAGCTCCAATACGCTGTAATATAATGGACTTGTATATAATATTTCTATTGTTGTAAGATGATTATGCTGTACATATTAAATATAATGAGATTGCACGATAAAATTTGTTACATTATACTTTATACTGCAAACAAAACAAGTTACTTGGAAAAAAACATTAATAATAACAATGATAATTAACAATATACATTATATCCTGGGATAAAACATTGTATATGCAAAGCTAAAATAATTTATGAAATATTTAAAACAAGGCATATGCAAACTCAGCACTGTTATACATTCAAATTAAAAAAACATATTCCTCTAGTCTACTGGTTCATCATAGCTGAAGAGTTGTTATGTTTTTCAGTTTTGGGTTGATGTGCAATCAAGAAAGTCTATTTATGTGCTAGAGAACTTCACCAGGATAAGTCGAGTTAATACGAGTATATTTTACACACAAGAATACATCACAAAAACTATACAAATACATTCAATTAATCTATACGTCTACACAATTCAATACTCTATCTTCGACTAACTAACGCAGGAAAACTAACTACTGCTACTAGCTATCAGTGTCGCTAATTGGCTGTCCATTGTTCCGGGTCAATTACGTGACCCCGTGCTGTATAGTAGGGGAAATCATATTTCCCCGTATTACGCTGCTGGTAGCTCCACGAGCCACCACAGAGTTCCATAGAGCAGAAATTCTAATAACTGTTCAGTTATGTAAAAACTAGTAATATGAAAGTTCAAAGTTTAAACTTTCATGGCAGCTCAGTGTTGCAGAAGCTGAGAATAGCATACAATGAGAGTTGGTTCTTATCATGTTAGACAGAGCAAATCATTAAATGCAAAACATAATATAATTCTGGTTTTAGATGGAGAGAAATTCAGCCAATGTAGGACTCTGTTGAGAGTTGTTACTCTGTCAACATAGAATAATTATATATACAGCACACACCTTTTTGGTAGAGTGGTGAGTGTGCAGCCGCTGATATTCAACTCCTTCAGTGATTGTAAAGACTCGAACATATCATCTGGTAGATTACCAGACAAGCTATTCCCTGACACATTCAGTATCTCAAGATTTCTCAGTTGAGATATGCTGTAATATAACAGACATGTATATAATTCATTTTAGTGTTACAATACATTCATTACACTGTATAATCTGCTATTAATGCAGTCTTATATTATAACATGCAAGCAATTTACATAATGAGTCACTTAGGACAGCATACAGTATCATTCTACTATAATTTATTATATATACAGTACATACCTCGTTGGTAGAGTTCTGAGACTACAGCCAATGACATGCAACTCTTTCAGTAACTGTAAAGAATTGAACATGTCATCTGGTAGATAATCAGACAGAAAGTTCCTTGACACATTCTGTTTCTCAATAGTTTTCAACTTAGATAAGCTGTAAAATAGCAGGCAGATATATAATACTTTCTACTACCAGAATATAAATATTAAGAAACTGAGAGGTGAAGAGGGACATAATTTCATGCTACACCTGCACATTTCAGTAAAGAAGTTCTATAAACATCATATTAAATAATACAATATATCATGAGGAGTTTCATTACCCGCTACGCCTGGCAGATGACTCTATACCCTTCAACACGAGGTGTGTGAGATGAGGGAAGAGATTGTGAATATCTGGAGGAGTGCTAAACCACAGTATAACATGAGTGATGGTATGCCGTCTACTTTCAAGTCTCAACCCATTTATTGTGTAGCTTTTATCTGGAATATTCTTCACCCATTCTCTATCAGATTCTTCTATACTGACAGAGTTAAACCATATTCTATATCTTTCCTCTACAGATTGAAATACCATGCAATGTACATCTACTAAACCTTGTAATATAGTTGTTGTATTCTTGAGTAGCCAGGATAATTTGTTTAGATATTTAAGATATGTAAGATATTTAAATTCCAGAAAAATACAATTAGTTCAGAGAAAATTCAAAATTATAATAGATGCTTCATGGCTATATGGCTGTTATTTATGGTATGATATAATTGTCATTGTCAGGGCTGTAGCAGCATCCGTTGCATATGTAACATCTCCCCACTAGCCTTTGATGCATCTATGTATTTTGGCGAGCTGCCAATCTCTTTGATCTTCTAAGATTTTCAGGTCCATACTCTCCTCCTATGGGTAGTCGGGATTTCTCCATGGTTGAGGTATTTGGTTAGCAGTACTATCGTCATTTGAAACATCAGCCATTTGAACTTCAAATTTCACATCGTCTGCTGGTTCAGAATCTTCCTCAACCCCGTAGCGTGGTAATAGTTGTTCAATATGACGTCTCCATATTGGTCCTCTTGGTGTGACTTTGACATTTATACTTCTTGGTCCCAATACTTTTGTGACAATGGCAGGGACCCATCGTGGTTCTCTGTCTCTTCGGGGCCCACAATAGAGTGCGTAGCAAGGACTTCCAACTGTATAGGTGTGAACTTTGGATACAGTGGATTTCTGGTCTGTAGACTTTTCCACTTCCTTTGATTGTCGTCCTTGGGCTTGGTGTGCTGGTGATGGTAGCAGAACATCAATTTTGCAACGAATCTGTCTCCCATTCAGCAGTTCACTGGGCGAGTATCCTCCTATCAAGGGTGTGCGTCGATAGTGCATCAGGAATTCAGTCAAAGCTAGATTTGGTGGTAAATTAGATTTTCTTAGAGCCTGTTTAAATGATTGCACTAGTCTTTCAGCTGCTCCATTTGTGGCAGGGTGATAAGGGGCTCCAGATAGATGAACTATTCCACGATCCCGGCACCAGCTTTGAAACTCGTCAGACTTGAATGTGCTTGCATTGTCGGATACAATAGTGTGGGGATATCCAAAGTGTGCAAAGTCTTGTTCTAGAAGCTCTGTAGTTCTCTTGGAAGATGTTGATGTAGTTGGATGTATGCAGGGATACTTTGAGTATGCATCCACAATTACTAGCCAGTTGCTTCCCAGAAAGTTGATTGCATGGTCGATGTGAATACGACTCCATGGCTTTTCTGGAATCATCCAAGGATGGAGAGGAGCTTTGGCTGGTTGATTTTGGTGCTCAGCGCAAGAGCTGCACTGTTTACAAGCATCCATGATGTCTGCGTCTATTCTTGGCCAATAAACAGCAGAACGTGCGAGTTGTTTCATCCGCTGCATGCCAAAGTGTCCTAGATGAAGAATCTGCAGAACTTGTGGCTGAAGGGTAAGCGGTATTACAACTCTTGAACCGTACAGCAAGCATCCATCTGAGATAGAGAGTGAGCCAGACACCTTCTTGAAACACTGTATGTTGTAAGCTGCACTATGAGTTTGGTCCTCATCTTCTGTGTTTGTCTCTTCTAGTGTTTTAGGCCATCCTTCTCTTGTGTAGCGAATTACTGTAGACAGAACGGGATCTTTCAAGGTTTCTTTTAGAAGTACTCCTGGATCTGTTGGCTTCAATTGTTGAGAAATCAGTCGTATCGTGCATATCGTGTCCATATCATTGCCATCTTCCTCCTCATCAAACTTGAAGTCTGGGCCAACTGGCAGACGACTAAGTGCATCTGCATTGCCATGTTTGCTGGTCGTGCGATACTCAATACTATAATCGTATTGACTGAGTTGCAGTGCCCATCTTGCTAGTCTGTTGGCTGCTAAAGCTGGCGTCTCCTTTGTAGGTCCAAATAGTGCCAATAATGGTCGGTGATCGGTAACCAAGATAAACCGCCGGCCGTAGAGGTATTGATGAAACTTCTTTAGTGCGAACACTATAGCTAGAGCCTCTTTCTGTATTTGTCCGTATTTCTTCTGAGTTCCAGTTAGTGTCTTTGAAACGTTGAAGATTTGTAATTTATCCTGTTGTATTCTTGAGTAGCCAGGATAATTTGTTTAGATATTTAAGATATGTAAGATATTTAAATTCCAGAAAAATACAATTAGTTCAGAGAAAATTCAAAATTATAATAGATGCTTCATGGCTATATGGCTGTTATTTATGGTATGATATAATTGTCATTGTCAGGGCTGTAGCAGCATCCGTTGCATATGTAACAATAGTTCATATGTTATAGCAGGAAGTTAGATTTGTCATACCCATAGCAATCATCTGATAGACTAGAAATAAATATTTAGCTAGTACAAGTTTGTGGTCATATAATTCTTGATTACAATTTTAACATATTTGAGTTGTTGGTTCTAAAAAATGAACTCAAGATGCATAAACTTAAGAAATGAAAGAAAATAGTCATCAATGAGTCACAATTTTTCAGAAGAATGCATTATGAGTTGAGTTTGTATAATTTCATATAAGTTACTTGGATAATGGTTAAACTACTACATTATATTTACTTAGTTCACTAAAACTGACTTACCTTCCGCCATTATGTGAAATCAGCCAATCATATATGACTACTCAACATCTATTCTATAGCAGCCAATTAGAATCTCTGTATCTGTTACTAACATGTCCCTTCTTATCTGTAACAATCAGGAATCAAATCTACATCCTGTGGAACCAGACTCTCCAACAAAACAGGAAACAAACGTTACTACCACAAAGATCTTAATCAAGATAATAATTAATAAACAGTAATATTTGGAGATTAAAGGTGAGTAAAAGTAAAAATTCTTTGATCAAACTGTATGATAGAGTTTAAATGCTAACGTGATGAAATATTATAATCAATATACAATAGTGAATATATCTTCTTTAGAGGTCTCTGATAGCCTCTTTACAATTAAGAGTTGTGGTCTCCCAAAGGGAATAGGCTGAACCTTTGCATAAAGAGCAAACTCATTAAAAATTTGAAGTTTGGCTGCTACTTAGAATACTAAATATGGTATAGAATTGTTCTTTTAGGAGATAGATATTTTGCTACAAGCACACATATTAGCAGTTCAAAAATTTTTTAAATATTTCTTAATGGATAATTTTGACAGAAATACTGAGCAATGCTAAAGTGGCACTTCAGCATTGCTCAGCAACCAAAACCACAAAAATGAGTTCAAGCCTATTTTGCTCAACAAATTTCATTTTGGCAGACCACAACTCTTAATTGTAAGAGGGGACATTAGGGACCTCTGAAAAGGGTCTATTATAGAAGATCATGAGTTACAAGTCAAATGTGTGACTCACTCAACAACTGACCAAAAATAACTAAACATAAGTTGGGGCAGAAGACAATTTCATTCAAGAGTCAAAAATTAGATATACAATTATAAAAAATAAAGTATCACCAGAGTTGTCAGAATAATCACAGATAGTTTAATTAATAATATGGCCATTACCTTACAGTTCACAGTTTAATAAAGAACTCTAGGTACACGCCCAATATTCACTGGATGTTATCTGGGAGTATAACGCTTGCCAAATAATATGCAGTATCAACTAGAAATATTATGCCATCTATTCTTTAGTTTTGAAGAAAAACACCCACTGAAATAAAAGTAAAATACCGTATTATGTGTTGCGTTTATTGCATATATTTTGCTGTAACATAATAAAAGTAAAGTTCAACAAATTTGTGTTGAAAAACATTGGCATCAATGAGTCTATAGAATTCTGATCAGTTTCAAAAGAAGTGTAACAGTTTTTCAAATACAGCAACCTCCAGCTGCTAATTAAATGACCTCACACAATTGACCATATAATAATTCTGAATTTTTGCCAAATCAACCTATTAAATTTTGGGGAGAAACCATACATTGTGATTGGCAAAGAGGGGTCTGAGTTAGTTTGTGAAGGTGAAGATGGGGCTAGTATGTGGCTTTTGCGAAGTACTTACCACAGCAGAACAGCACAGTGGTCGAAGACACTCAGGTGACCGCAGATGATTTCGGCGCCTCATCAGCGGAAGTTCGGGTTCAGCGTCGCTCTCGATATGGCAATTATCGGGTCTACTAAAATTTTACATCCGCAGCTAATCTAATCGATCAATTAGAGATTAATCTTTTATGATATGGTTATGTTTTATTTTCTACTATGTAATATTTTATAGCACATATTACATTTCTATAAGTTTATTCTACATATTTGACTAATTGTAGATTGCGTTTTAATAAAATTTCTGCTGAAACTATTTTGTATTTTATATCTAGTACTATGAAATGTTTTTCTGATGTCATATCTGAAGAAAGGAAGTTTTAATTGCATAGAGGCAACACAGCCAACATTACCACTCAATATAGAAAAATCCTTTACAAGATGAACACAGTAAGTGTAAATGCAATCTCAGGCAAAAACCATAGGGGAAGGCGGGGCAAGTTGGGCCAAGGGGCAAGTTGGGTCAGGCCATTTTCTCAAAAACTGTAATGCTAGGAAACTGAATAGTTAGGTCAAGAAGTAAAGGCCAAACTAAAATAACTTCCTGCCACTACAACAACACTATCAAAAAAGAGGTGAGTGAAATATTAGCTAATATTAATATTTTTGTTTCATTTGACATTCTGTTCACCAAAACAGTCGACCAAAATTTTGTCATTAAGCATGAGGATAGAGTGCTGATGTTTTGTGTCATGAATGCTTAAATAGTTAGCTTATATTTGGTGGATTATAAAACTTTCTAAACTAATTTTTTCATGCAAAAATTACATGCTTTACAAAATTGCTGCCAATGGGGCAAGTTGGGTCAAAATTTTGGGGCTAGTTGGGTCAGTGGCCCAACTTGCCCCAAATCGCTAAACATAGTGCGAATGTAAATTTATTGTTGCAGATCATGATACTGCAATAATCACTGCTCACATATATCCTTAGAGTCTGTAACTTTTGTTAAAGAATCAGGAGTTGTTCTACTCACCTTGCCACCACATACTTCACACTGATTACAGTCTCTGGATAGAACTGTTTTCGGTCCAATGAAAACATACTTCAACAAGGCAATGGATAACTTAATGATAATCTATCCGAACAAGAGCATAAAAGTGTAAAACATTGGCGCCCTAACAGAGCAAGCATTTGGGCAAAACATGACTGTTGCTAACATAACATCGGGCTTTCGCTCATCTGGCATATTCCCATCAAATGCAGGCATATTTACCGACGCCGACTATGTTCCAACCTCAAAGAGTGATCAATAAGCAAGATGATCTGATTCAACTTCGCCAAGTTCATCTCAGCCAAATTTACTCCAGATTCCAATCTACAATCCAAGCACGCCTAGTACTTCTGGTTTATTGGCTACCTCTCAGGATACTTCTACTTCACTGGTGGTGGCTACCTCTAAGCAGCCTGTTACCCCTCAAGATATCCTTCCCTTACCCAAAGCTGCTTTACGCAAAGATGGAGCACCCAGAAGAAAACGGGTAAAGACCGCTATACTGACAGACACACCAGAGAAAGAAAGAATCGAACAAAAATGATCAGACAAGTTGAATAAAGGAAAGGAACGACCTAAGCGTAGGCCTATACAGAAAGAGCCAGAATCCTGCAGCGAAGAAGATGAGCAGAACCATTTAGTTCCATTAGAGACAGACAGTGATTCATCATCCGAGGCGGAAGCAGAAGAGGATGTGGCAGATGCAGAAGAAGTGGCGTTTGTGGTGGTAAAATACAAAGGAAAACGTTCAACCATAGGTTTTGTTAGAATGGTGGTTGTCAAGGATGGAGGAGATTAGAAATTGGACTTTTACAAAACGACTCCACAGGGTACATTCTCTAAGCCATCACAGCCAGACATATCTGCAGTGGAGGCTGAGCAAATTGTTGGAGTGTTGGGGGCACCTGTCTCAACTAGAACAACTGTTCGAACTATAGGCTGTGTTAGTTTTGGCAACAAACTAGATGGCATGGGCTTTGAGTCGAGTTAGTTTTCTTGATCCCTTTATTAAATAAAAATAATAGCCCTAAGCAGATTTAATTTACTTCTTTTTTGTCCATTCCCAGAGTCTAAATTCAAATAATCTCACTAACTTAAATAATGACTGGGGGCCTATGTTACAAACTTTGTATGTTTTTCTCAAACTAAGATACTGATAATCATTACTTAGACCTAATGAGCATTAATAAACTGAATTTATTTCAGTGATATGTTAGAGACCATAGTAATGAAATAGCGACCCAACTTGCCCCATTTGTTTTTGGTGGTGACCCAACTTACCCCGCATGAGGGGTAAGTTGGGTCAGAAGAAAGGTTTTACGGTATTATCTGTAGCTGACTAAATGTTGGTGTTGCCTCAAAATAGAATTGGGCTATTGCAGATAACATGTTAATTTATCTTTATGACAAACAGTTTGATATTTACATGCTTAGATTGGCCACAATATTAAAAAAAAGCAATTTTTGACCCAACTTGCCTCGCCTTCCCCTACACCCATAAATCATCGAATATTTGTGGAAAGAAGGAAAGATGAAGATAACACATGATGTAAACTTTGTTAGTTTGTAGTACTACTAGTAGTAGTATGACAACATCTACTAGCCAATCTCCGACTCCAGTGAATCCAAGCGAGACTTAAACTTCAACAGTACGCCTCTGATGTTTTTACTAGTTTGATTTTCTCTACATATTATAATTATGATTACCATTGCCATTTTCAAATATAATTAAGATAATGATAATCAAATGCAATTCCAAACTATTATCGATGACATTATGACAATAAGGTTCTCATTATGATGATGATTATTGAATAACTATGATTATAATTGTAAACACTTACAGCTACACTGTTAACTCAGTCACTGTTACTGTTAGTGTTGAACTTGAAACAATATAAGTCTAACAGTTATTCTTATTGTTAAAGTAAAACTTAATCATAATGATAATCCAACCATTTAATGATAACCACATAAATCATAATGATAATCACTATGAGTATGATGCTATTGCTATAATTACAATTATTGTTAAAAAAAATAAACCAAGAGTAAGACAAACAGTAAGTGTAAGTAACTCTAAGAGTAAGACTAACTGTCTCTTGGTAAGACTAAAACTGTAACAGTGTATGAACACCTACAAGACACAAGTGCAAGAGTTAGACTTAGAGTAAAACTAAAAGTAAAAGTTAAACACCCATACGCAACATGAACACGCACACTGACAGCGACAGTAATACTCGCCTGCTTCTAAATCTAGTATTACCACACTTATGCACACTGAAATTTTTTTCCTTACCTATAGGCTATAACTGGGAAAATATATTCACTTATTGTGATTATCTGATTAATCGCCTCCACTTCTAGTGTACCATAATCTCTCGAGCATTTATTATTATATTACCATTGGTAGCGCTAGCAGGTGCCAGTTCCTTGTTTATTGCATCGTGACCTATTGCAGCATTCTTATCCTTCGAAAAATAGCCGCGATAGTTCAGCTTGTTCCGCAGAAATTGACATCGACACTACTTCCCCGTAACAGCCAACGTTCAAGTCATTCGGGCTAGTATCCCCCTGTTGTAGAGACTTGTATTATTATTATTATTATCGAAAGGACAACTCCTCATTATTTCTCTCTATGCATTATAGCACGATGCATATGCTAATTATTTTATTGAAATGTTAGATTGTTGGAAATTCAATGGTACTATATATCAACATTTTGGAGATTTGTTAAAAGTGTTAGACAGAGCACTATCAAATTGTTTTGTTGGAATGTTAGATTGCATACAACGTTGCAATTTGTAAATGTGGGAAAAGGATTTATAAACTGTTTACTGCTCTAAAAGCTTAACAGTAGATATAGTATTTAAGATATTGGAAAATTGCAACACAAACTTAGCTATAACCATGCAGTATTTAGAAAAATAGCCATAAGTTATGTGTCAAGGGGGATAACTCTGGTATTTACCATGGTAAGTACGTGTAAAAAATATGCAGAATAATATTGTAATGGGTAGTGGAAGTGTAGTTGCAGCACAGATTACACTCTGTAATTGAATATAAAAGGGCATGGCATACTCTTGTACATATCCAATCCCATTGTGTCACGTGATTGCCTCCCTGCGAAGCAGAGAGCTTCGAGACTGCTGAAGTAGAAAATAGACTTGTGTGAAAATAGATGTTGGAGTAATTGTGATACGTTTTGACTTATGTACATTCAGGACAACTGAATGCACTTTTTTCTTTTACTTATATGCCTCAAATATATTTGTCGTTCCCATACTGAAACAGGAGTTATTCTGATCTAATTACGTAACTGACCACTATGGTAATTGCAAACAGTAGAACCCCATCATAACGTAATTGGAAAATATGACATTGGTGGCAGCGGTAGGACCATTCTGTGCAATGCAAATACCTGACAGACGTTAATAAGAACCAGGATGGCGAGAGAACCAGCTTGACACATGGAAGGTGAGCTTGATATTGCTGTAGCCTCAGAGGGCCCCGTGTTACAAGAGAAGGAGACCTACAGGTATCGCCTGGAAGCCCCACCTTTACTGGCCTGAAAGATGTAGAGCAGTTTATTCAATAATTCAGTGATGTGGTAGACATCACCCAGTGGCCACCCTGAGTGGCCCTGATCCAACTGAGGATGGCACCAACAGAACAGGCCAAACCGTATGGACTAGGAACCAGCGTTGATGAAATCTTCGCTGCACTGCGGGCCCGTTTCAGCATCTCCGCTGTAGATGCCAAGGCCGGTCTACAAGAGCTGCGTCGTGAGCTACGCACGCCCCTCCAGGAACATGCAGCTACGGTGAAGAGACTGGGATGATAGAGAAGCTGGTGGCCATCGTCACTCGCTCCGACACTCTGCAACTCGTCTAAAGACCCATGCAGTAGCAGACGAGACACCGCGGCCACCGGCTCTGTGTTGAGAGTGCGGTGACCAAGGACATCTTTGTATGGAGTGTCCACAAAACAAATGGGAGTTAAACTTCCACGGCCCGCGGATGTCTCCGCCTCCCGCGAGCCAGGAATGGAGGACTCCAGCAAGGAAAACCGCCGACCGTCTGCACCGACGCGACGGTATACTTCTCAAGAGTGGCAGGTACCACGTAGGACCAGTCGACCAGAAAGGCAACCCAGTACCTTTACACTGCCACTCACCAATTGCTTCGACCGGCTGCCAGAACCAGAGCTGGTGGGCGGGCCACCTGTGGAGAGAAAAGGGAAACATTCCATCCCCGGGAAACAAAACCCTTGCCGCCAGAAGCCCCGCCAATCGCGGGCCAGGCCAGGGGGGCTCTATCTCACTGAAGCCGAGCACGCAGGGGAAGTACGGGTACAACCACACGGAGATAATTATTTCCTACCAGGCAAGGTACCGACCGAGCTGTCACCTTCTTACTAGACTCCTGGTATACCACAAACCTCCTCAGCCGTCGTGCCTTCGATACCCTTCCTCCCAAAAAAAGAGCCGGGATAGAGCCATATACAGGAGAGCATGGCACCTTGCCGACGGGTCGTGCATCCCTTTCTACAGCCTTATAGAGTTGACTGGGCGTGTTCGTGACTAAGCCATACATGAGACGTTCGTCGTCAGTCAACTTGAAGAGGATGCTATTCTCGGAATGCCATTCTTAAAACAACACAGGTGTCACATTGACTTTAGTAAGTCTGCAATGTTGATGGCCGAGCGAGAGCTCACCTGTGTCGACAAGTTCAGCCGTCCTCTAGTGGCGTGCAGGTAATACGGAACTGTACGATACCGGGCCCCTCCCGGGCTACCATTCACTGTAGAGTGAATAATAGCCAGATCTCCGGACTAGGGGTGGTGGAAGGTGCGCACAATAGAATCCAGCTTGCTAGCAGTCTCAATCAGCCGACTGCGCGAGAAGAGATCTTAGTGCAGTGCGTCAACCCCTTCATGGAGTCGGTGAAGCTACTGGCCTGGTTCATGCTGGGCCGTTTCCACTCTGCCCAGAAAGAGAGCGTGGGACCGTTGCTGGGAGACACGACGGGTGATCGCTGACAGCGCCCGCCTAGAGAGCGGGGGATCATCCCGCCACACGTCAAGGAGTTGTATGAGGCGACCTGTCACGGCTGCATGACAACGAGGATCGCCAGGCTATGGCGAAGTTGATGCGCGAGTAGAACGGCGTGTTCAGCAGCGGAATTCATGACGTAGGCCTGACACGAGTCGTCTGTCATGAGATACCGCTGGCTGCGGGAACAGTTCCTATTTGGCAACCCACGCGTAGGTTGGGGCCGGAAAAGGAAAAGGAGGTTACAACAGGATAGTTAAGGGCATCCTCACTAAGAATATCATAAATTTCTCTCAAAATGTAGTTCAGGTTCTTGAATAATATTGCTCTGCGGGTGGCATGCGTGTTGCCTACTTGCAATTGTTTAGCCTAAGATTAAACTACAACCAATAAGCAGCAACCTTCATTAGGGCTGCGTTATCTATCAACATTTCATTATGGGTGCTACATAAACAAAGTCCAAAGCGAGTTATTCAAAATAGCCTGCCAGCTAGCAAGCCTGTAATTATTATGTACGCGCCAATATCTTCTCATCCCTACGTGCTCATTGAAGCGTGAAGTGCTGCGCGCTGCTAGTTTCTCATGAACAAAAATGGCATTTTCAGTGTATAAATCACCAATTTATGAGCAATCTAGCAGAGTTATTGGAAAAAGAAAAAAAGATGCACTAGAGAAATATCTCAGGATTCCAGCAGTGCAATTTTTATTCAGATATCATGTTTTGCTGCTGAGATATTTTACTGGTACTGAAAAGTCAGCTTTTCTGGCAAAATAGGCCGAAATTGGGCAGTTTTTTGTCTATAACTTTGCAACAAAAATGAAAATTGAACTTTCCAAAAAGGTTGCACTGGGGGAAAGAAGATCTACAACATAGTTTTTAAATTTTGACTCTAGCACAATTAGGTGAGATTTTATTTTACTGGTACTGAATTCTTATATGATTACAATGCAAACCTCAGCAAGGCAGTTGCAGCTAAAAGGTTGCCCTTAACTATCCTGTGGTCAGCCGACAAGTCCGGGATCTTCTGGACCGCAGGACGAGCTATGGAAGTGGAAGGTGTCGCCGTCAAGTTGATCTCCGCCCCAGCCACCTTCCAGAGGTTGATGGAACAGGTCTTTAGCGGACTTAAATGGAAGACACTGTTGATCTACCTCGATGACGTCATCGTAATCTCTCCAGACTTTAAGACACACGTCAGTCGTCAGAGGGAGGTTTACGAAAGACTCGGGGGTGCCGGTCTAAAGCTAAAGCCCTCCAAGTGCGCTCTGTTGCAGCCGGAGGTAAAGTACCTGGGGCACGTCGCCGTCGAAACAGTGTGGCTACGGATCCTGAAAAGGTGCAAGCAGTGAAGGACTGAGCTACCCTCCAGGATTTGACCGGACTACGGGCATTCCTGGGCCTGGCAGGGTATTACTGGCAATACATACCAGACTTTGAGGGGATAGCGCAGCGGTTTAACCGGCTCACCGCAGAGGTGGTAGCGTGGCAGTCGTCTCCGGTCGAACAACAGGCGTTCAACCGCCTCAACGGTTGCCTGCTGGCGGCGCCCGTCTTGGCATACCCGGACCCCGCTCTGGAATGTATCCTGAACACGGATGCCAGTGACAGAATATTGGCGCTGTGCTGTCACAAGTGCAGGAAGGCCGAGAAGTAGTAGTAGCTTACTACAGCAATTCTCTCTTACCCACTGAACAAAATTACTGCACCACCCGAAAATAGTTGCTGGCAGTAATCAAGTCGGTGAAACACTTCCGACCTTATCTGTACGGCAGAAGGTTCCGGCTGCATAGGAACCACGCCTCATTGATCTGGTTGTGTAAGAGAGCAGAACCGTCCAACCAGGTCACCCAGTGGCTCGAGACTCTAGCTGAGTTTTCTTACCGGATCGAACATCGACCGGGTAAGAAACACGGGAATGCAGATAGACTGAGCCAGCGGCCGGACAGAGGGTGTAAGCAGTGTCTCAACATTGAAAAGAGGATGGAGGTCCCTCGCGATCCGAGTTAGAGACACTGGCTCACCCGGGAGCAGAGTATGACTGGGACCAGGGTCAACTCAAGCCGACGGCTGACAAGTATTCGGAGACGGTGCAACACCTTCGCGCCAACCTTGTTTTGGCCGATAACGTCAAAGAGCTGAGGAAGCTCCAGGAAAGTTTCCCAGGAGTGGTGGCAGACGTGTATCGGGTCAAAAAGGAAAGGTGACGACCCAGCCAGGAACAACTGAGGCAGGGATGTGCCGAGTTCCGGCTGTTCTGCCAGCGATGGGACTCGCTGCAGATTGGGCAAGATGGTCTACTGACCATTACTCTAGCCGCCAACGGTCTGCCTTGCTGCCATACGCCGTGAGATAATTTGGGACACCCACAAACAGGCTCAAGCAGGAGTGCAGAGGGTGATCTCCAAACTACAACTCCAGTGGTACTGGCCCAAGATGGGGCGTGACGTACGACTCAAAGTAAGACAGTGTGAGATATGTCAGACCAGCAAGCATGGTCGTCTCCCTGGTGAAGTGGGACGACGGAGGTTATATGCTGAACGGCCATGGCAAGTGGTAGCTGTCGACCTGGTCGGACCCATACCCCCAACCCCCAGAGGCAACAGCTGAATCCTAGTATTAACCGACCACTTTACTATGTGGGCCGACGCCCTGGCTATCCCAAACGCATTGGCTTCGACAGTGGCCAGGATGCTGGACCAACATGTATTCTGTTACTTCGACCTTCGAGAACAAATACATTCTGAACAAGGTGCTCATTTCTTGTCTTAACTGATGAGTGTCGTCTGCCGCCTCTGGGGAGTAAATCAGAGCAGTGCCACCCCCTACCACCCACAAGGTAACGAGGTAGTGGAGCACAACAACCGGATGCTAGGTGATGCGCTCCGGAATCTACTTCTCGGGCGTAGTCAAGAGGAATGGGATACGATACTGCCGCAGGTCATGCGGGTTTACCGCAGCATGCCACACACCAGCACTGGTAAGACACCCAACCTCCTAATGCTCGGTCGAAAGACTCGGGTTCTTGACCACCTTACCTACCACGTTCCCAAGCAGGACAGCTCAGTTCACGAGTACGTCAGTGAACTGGTAGAGCGGATGAAGGTCGAACACGAAATGCTGCGAGAAAAGCAGTGGCAAGTGCGGCGTGAAGACTCCGATGAGCCACCCCTCCACCAGACAGGAGACTGGGTGTGAATGGTCAACCACCGTAGGTGTCACGGAGAGGCGGCTAAGTTACAGCCTAAGTTCGTGGGACCGTACGTAGTAGTAGAGGTGATGCCCAACCATACCTACAAAATCGAGCGCTCAGGACAGGTGTCTATCCAGAATGAGGCTCGCTTGAAGCCATATTGGGCTAGCCTTGATGCGGTGGGAGAAGCCCCCCTCCCCCGTTGTTGGAGCCCCGGAGGCAGGCCACAACGCGTGGGCGACCGCGGCATGAACCCAAGTATGAGGTGGTCGTGCCGCGGGAAAAGGACCTGGGAAGAGATGAGCGACCGCTTCTACCAGCAGAAGTGCGTCCGCCGTTTCCGGCGCCAGGCCTGACACCATCCCTTTCGGAACCCGAGCGAGATCCGGAAGTGCAAACCCCTACGAAGAAAGGGGCTCCATCTGGAGAAATTAGAGAAGAAATAGTTACTGGGGAACCGGAAGCTCCACCAGTGGGGCTCAATAGTCCACCGGCGAGTGCATCACCTCTTCTGGAACAAGGACAGCGTACCAGACAACCCCCAGCATACTTGAAAGACTTCATATGTGACTGCGTTCAAAGCGGCAAGTATGTAAGCCCAGCGGAAGGCCATACGGAAAAACTGTCAGTAAATTGTGGGAGTTGTTGACCCAATGTAAAATTCAACTTTTATGAGGGCAGAGTAGTGGGCGAAATTAATACGCTCCAGGCAAAAAGTCCTAGTCACGTGCAGCGAACACGCTGCCCGGCCTTTTCCTACGTCGACATCGCCAAAGGCAGACGTGTTCTCAAACCTCATACACAGATACTCGAACGTTGAGTATGTCTCTAAATACCGAGTTTCAAGGTAAGCCTGCCTAGATCTAGTATTCCTATCTATGGAAACGGGTCTGTTGCCAGCTAATTCTGAGTTAATCAATCTGATCAAATCAGAATTACTGGAGATGGTGTTTAATGTGAATGACGACGGGGACATAGTAATGGCCGACAATCTTTTAGATCTAGAGCTGGACGCTATGATTCTTAGTCAGTCTATCTGTCCGAACACGGTTTCTCAAGTGCCTTATAAAAAAATTTGTGACCCTCAGACTAGTAACAGTCGATCCTCACTAGAATTATGTTGTAAAGGTCAGCCGCGATCTAACAATAATTATACTCTTTTATATGACACTTGTTCCCCCACTCCTCCGGGGATGCCATCTTTAGAAATGATGTGGAATCCTGAGCCCAAACTACCTACTCAATCCAGTCGTACACTGCCACACGCACTGAAGTCAAAGACGTGCTAGACGACGCCAGAGACGGAGAAAGAAATCCTCCAACACCGGGGTGATGAAGACAGCACCACGTGTCGACTCTGTCAGCAGCACTTTACAACCCACCGCAGGCTGCGGGTACATATTCCGCAACACTTTGTCACCACCTTTTGTCCCTGTGGAGAGTTCAGCTACCACAGGGACTACATACTTCGCCATCAGAGGACGATGAATTGTTTCAAGGAAAACTTATATGATGTGGATGAGGCATCTTATCCCAAGTTCTTCAGCCTGATACAGCCTTTCGTCTCCAATCCAGCTCAACTCGAGCGTCTCTCACAGGGATTTCTAGTTCCCAGACCCATCACCCCTGGCCCTACCACTAAACCCCCCTCCCCCCCCCCCCCGGATACCGGAAGCCAAATGTGAAACGCTATCCAGATGAACCTATACCTCCTATTAAGTCTCTTCCCCGAGTCTTACTGCAACGCATCGAGACGAGACCCCACAAACGCTCGTCCTCCCCTCCTCCTTCCTCAGACCGTAAGTGACAGTGGCACTCCTCTTCTCCTCGTCCTTCATCCTTGGCCGGTAACTTACGTGAAGTGGAGCTCCGGGCTAGTGAATTAGAGCGCAAAGTACATCGACTCGCCCCAAGGATCTCGGCTGCAGCAAGCGAGTTGCGGTCTCTAAAGGAGTCTATTGCTCAGCTCATACGGGCTGCTCAAGAATAAGACTGTGCCTCTACTCCGTTCCAAGGGACATTCCCGATCTGTGTGATTCCCCGTGCTCTCTCCCGCTATGACGTCTGTGTGGCATTCCTCGCCAGTAGCACCCCTCCACAGGATAGTTAAGGGCATCCTCACTAAGAATATCATAAATTTCTCTCAAAATGTAGTTCAGATTCTTGAATAACATTGCTCTGCGGGTGGCATGCGTGTTGCCTACTTGCAATTGTTTAGCCTAAGATCAAACTACAACCAATAGGCAGCAACCCTCATTAGGGCTGCGTTATCTATCAACATTCCATTATGGGTGCTACATAAACAAAGTACAAAGCAAGCTATTCATTATAGCCTGCCAGCTAGCAAGCCTGTACTTAGTATGTACGCGCCAATATCTTCTCATCCCTATGTGCTCATTGAAGCGTGAAGTGCTGCGCGCTGCTAATTATCTATGAAAAAATATAGCATTTTCAGTGTATAAATCACCAATTTATAAACAATCTAGAAGAGTTATTGGAAAAAACTTGCGCTGGAGAAATATCTCAGGATTCCAACAGTGCAATTTTTATTCAGATATCATGTTTTGCTGCTGAAATATTTTACTGGTACTGAAAAGTCAGCTTTTCAGGCAAAATTGGCCGAGATTGGGCAGTTTTTTGTCTATAACTTTGCAAAAAAAATGAAAATTGAAATTTCCAAAAATCTTACACTGGGGAAAAAGAAGATCTACAACATAGTTTTAAAATTTTGACTCTAGCACAATTAGGTGAGATTTTATTTCACTAGTACTGAATTCTTATATGATTACAATGCAAACTTCAGCAAGGCAGTTGCAGCTAAAAGGTTGCCCTTGACTATCCTGTGTCCTCTACAAACTATCTCGTCCTGGAAAGACAACCTGATGACCATTAAGCTGTATACGCTTATAACTGTTGTATATATGGTGCAAATATGGACAATCGCCTGCATGTTTCTTTTATATATATATATATATATATATATATATATATATATATATATTGGATGTTTTTGGTATAGTTTTTAGAATCGGAAATGCTTTGTATATTTTATATATATATATATATCGATTTTTGTGTGTGTGGTACGCTTCTTTCCCCAGTTTGATTTTTTGACAGGAAGTGGGCTCTCTGCTGGAGGGGGCGGTGTAGTGGTTAGCGAAGCGTACACGTCGTTCACGTGTAGAATAGCCAATGACATTGAAGCACGTGACTACCCCCTGCGGAGCAGAATGCTTACAGAGAACTGAGTAATTAGTTAGGAGTAGTATGTTGATGAATGTAGTAGGTTCTAACTAGACGGTAAATGTAACTTAGATACTGGATGTGTCTCTCTCTTATATTTTATGGATATTTTATAACAAATATAGTTCTTTTATTACGCTAGCAGCTGAGTAATTGCTTTGAACTGTTAATCGAATAAGGCACCATTGCAGATACAGAATCCACTCTCAATAATAATAATTGGAAGAATTATTACATAGATACATATATTAGACATTTAGTATTGCAACAGCTTGACTTTACTTTTTATAATTTGGATTACATAATCATTAATGATTAAAATTATAACTACTTTCAATTCGTATCTCTGCTTGTCTAAAAAGCAGAGTTTGACGATCTGCAGCAATATAGTTATAAAATATTGGTGAGTGTGGTGTATGTGTGGCTTGAATGAAAATGAAAAGTATAAAAGGGATTGTGTATGAGAGAAAGAGGGAGAGAGGGAGAGAGAGAGAGAGGGGGGGGGAAGGGAGGGAGAGAGAGAGGGAGGGAGGGAGAAAAAGAGAGGGGAAGAGGGGAGAGAGAGAGAGAGAGGGGAAGAGAGAGAGGGGAAGAGAGAGAGAGAGAGAGAGAGAGAGAGAGAGAGAGAGAGAGAGAGAGAGAGAGAGAGAGAGAGAGAGAGAGAGAGAGAGAGAGTGAATGAAGAGATTGAAGATTGTGCAGAATGCATTAAGCTATATGGGTGAGTGCTAGCCCAAGAAGTCGACGGCGGAGCACACAGACAAATACCCCAATCCAGAGACTCGACAATACCCCTACAAACAAATACCCCTACAGAGTGACGGGAACTGGAGTCACCTTGCAGCCAAGCCAAGCGATCCGTGCCTGTATGCTGAACTCGAGCTCACCTGAAGGCTACAACCCAATGATATTATTCGGTGAGTTGCAATAGCTATAAACTCCATCTCCCGATATAACAGGGTTTGATGCCTGGTTTCATCTAAGAGTATTCTCATCATTAATGACAACCTGTGTGACTTTCATCTTTCTTTTAGTGGTTTAAGCTCTGGTTGCATTCGGCCTTCAATTACTCCACACCTAAACTTGATTTTTATGATAAGGCGAACTGTTTGAGATTGCACATGCTCAATAGCATCACAAGTGTTATCTCAGTTGGGTCCCAAAGGGTATCACCGTATTCAGGGAGTAATCAGCAAGGACCAGTAGATCTGCAAGAAATTGTCTTCTCTTTCGGTGAGTTAGGGTGTATTTTATTATTCTAGGTAAAAGTGGCACAGGGAATAACGGCACAGTAATAATGGTACCAATGGAAAGCAGGTAAAAATGGCAAACTGATGTTAAATTTTCTCAAACCCTCAACCCTTAAAGGATTGCTCTATCTTGTCTAATAAATGGCCATTTAGGTCAAACACACAAAATATTGTGTTTTTCTAAGCATGCATTGACAAAAAGCATTTGACCAGAGGTAGAAAAAGTTAGTTGAAGTTGAGGGTGTAGATTGGTAACAGCCAAAACGCCGATTTTGAAATGAGCTGGGAACTGTGACGTAACAGCGCCAGCATTCCTGCTGGTCACGTGACTATACAAATGAATAACTATAGAAATATGACTGTGAGATGTGATCTTTCAGCTCGTAATTTGTATATTTATAGAAGTGCAAATGTGAATTATCTTAATCTATAGTTTTTTGACATTTTAAATAACATGTATGTAATAACATTAGGCTATATTTTGCTTGTAACCATTAGAAAAAAGCATTGCAAAAGCATGCATTCTTTAGGATGAATGCCTGCGATCGATCTAAACTAGGTCAGATTGTGCAATATTACGGGCGCACCAAAGTTGACCTATATAGCGCACTGTAACTGCTTGAGCGTTATTGGTTGATATTGTGCTCAGCAACCTTGAATACTAGCGTTATAGTTAGCACGTGCAGCATAGTTACTGGCGTTCACACGTCACGTATTAGGCTATTCTTTTTCATGGCTGAAAATTTTACCTCCCTCAAAATTGGAATTTTGAAAAGCTGTTTTCTAGGCATATATCGCTTTGCAAAGTCACAATTGTTTGCATACACATTAGATTATAGTTCATAAGTATAATGTGATTGTAATAAACTAAGATAGAGCAATCCTTTAAACCCCAACCTCAAACCCCCATTCCCAAACCTAGTTCCCCCCTCCCCAGTCCAAATGCCCAAAGCTCACTCCAAGCCCTAGTATTGAAAATGTGCAATTTTTACCTACTTAGCTACTTGTGCCATTATTAACGGTGCAAGTTTTTACCTTATTATATACAGCCAAAGATTTTATATGCACTTTTGATTTTGGATGTTATATTGTGGTGGTTCGTGGAACTACCAGCAGCACAACATGTAGGGTCGCGTAATTGACCCGGAACAATGGATAGCCAATTAGCGTAGTTGATAGTTAGCAGCAATTGTAGTTTCCCGCTGCTAACTCAGTCGAAGCTAGAGTGTGAAATAGATTAGATGTGTAACTTGTTTGAATATAATGTATCGTTTTTATAATGTATAATTGTGTGTAAAATATACTCGTTCACTCGACTTATCCTGGTGCAGTTCTATAGCAAATAAATAGACTCTCTGGATAGCACATCAACCCTAAATCTGAAAATTATAACAGTGGTGGCAGCGGTGGGATAGTGCATCCAAGATGGAGACTGAGAATGCTGGAACTCAACCACCGGCAATAGAAGGTGAGCGTAGAGACAATGCTGTAGAGACAATGCCTGTTAACCATGTAGTAGAAGAGCGAAGGGTTCCGCGAGAACTAGCTGAGGACCGCTACAGGTTAAAGGCGCCCACCTTCACGGGTGAAGAGGAGGTGGAACAATTTATCCAAGAGTTTAGCGACGTAATGGACGTCGCCCAGTGGCCCCCTAGGGTGGCCTTGCTGAAGCTTAGAATGGCATTGATGGACAAAGCCAAGCCTTATGGGCTGGGCGTAGACATTGATAATATCTTTGCTTCTCTGCGGGCCCGCTTCGGCCTCTCTGCTACAGATGCCAGGGCCCGATTACAAAGGTTGCGGCGTGATCCCCGCACTCCGTTGCGGGAGCATGCCGCCGCGGTCATGAAGCTGGCACAGATCGCGTACAGCGACTTGCCCCCAGTCAACCGCGAGAGGTATACCCTCGACGCTTTCATAGCATCTGTCGACGATCTGGGTCTCCACCATCAGTTTCTAGCTAGGGGAGTCACCACCGTTGAAGATGCTCTGACTGAGGGGGAAGCTTACCTCCTAGCTAATCAAATGCATAAAAGTCGCGGAAGCTCCTGTCAAGTGGAGATAGACCGCGCAGACACGGCCGCGGGACAAGGGGAGGAAACCCCCGCCGCGGCTGCCGTGTCCCAGTTGGCGACGGCATCGAAAGTCACTCAACTGACAGACATGCTAGCCAAACTGATAGCAACACTGACACCACAAAACCCAGTGAGTACCGCCCCTGAGCCCATGCGGCCATCGGCGCCGCCACAGAGAGAAACGGTCAGTTTTTGCTGGGAGTGCGGAAATCAAGGGCATTTCCGCCGATATTGTCCCTTCCTAAATCAGGGGTTAAACTACCGCGGCCCGCAGATGTTCCCACCTCCTGCGGGCCGACGATGAAACCCCCAGGGAAGAAGAAACGCAGGTCACCCAGACGGGTACCGCGTACTGGCAACCAACAGTGGCAACAGCCACGACGGACCAGCAAGGGGCTTCGCCCCGCGGCTGCCTTTTCTATGCCCCTTCACAACAGATTCACAGGGCTACGAGTCCAAGAATCTGGATGGGAACCCACAAAGGTAGCCGGGGATCTAACCTCGGCACCCCCGAGGCCTACCTACCACCGCCCCAAGAGACCTCCTTCGCGACCCAAAGCGAGGGAGGTACTCCCTGCGAGAGTAGGGCCTGAAGAGAGAGTTCAGGTGCAGCCCCATGGGAACAGCTATTTCTTGCCCGGTAAACTGGAAGGCAAAGCTGTTACTTTCCTCATTGATTCGGGCTGTACCACAAACCTCTTAAGCCGCGAACGCTTCGACACCCTCAGTGCTAGGGTCAGGGGCGAGATGGAATCATACGAAGAGGAATACGGCACCCTAGCTGACGGGTCGTGCCTTCCCTTCTATGGTATAATTGAGCTGACGGGACGAGTCCGCGATCAAACGATCCAAGAGACTTTCATCGTCAGTCAGCTCAAGGAGGATGCTATCCTCGGGATGCCGTTCCTTAAACGGCACGGATGTCACATAGATTTTAGCAGATCTGCAATGATGATGTCCGGGCGGGAACTGGCCTGCGTCGACAAGTTCGGCCGCCCTTTAGTGGGAGGTGTGCAAGTGGTACGCAACCGTATCATACCAGGCCGCTCCCGGGCTACCATTCACTGCAGGGTGAATAATAGCCGGATCTCTGGACTCGGGGTGGTTGAAGGCGCGCACGAAAAGATCCAACTTGCCAGCAGTCTGAATCAGCTGACTGAGCAAGGGGAGATCTTAGTGCAGTGCGTCAACCCCTTTACCGAGCCTATCAAGCTCCCAGCTGGGTCGATGCTGGGCCGTTTTCACTCTGTTCAGGAGGGAGACGTAGGCCCATCGCTGGGTGATGCGACAGAGGCACTCCCTCAGTGCCCTATTCAGGGACGAGGGGCAGTCCCAACACATCTATGGGAGTTATACGGAACAGCCAGTGGCGGCTGCGCGAGCAACAAGGAACGCCAAGCCATGGCGAAGTTGCTACGCGACTACGGTGATGTGTTCAGTAGCGGAGATCATGACGTGGGGCTGACTGGAGTTGTCAGGCACGAAATACCGCTGACTGCAGGGACAGTCCCTGTCCGGCAGCCCACACGCAGGCTGGGGCCGGAAAAAGAGAAGGAGGTTAGCCGACAAGTACGGGATCTTCTGGACCGGGGACTGATAGAGCCCGCCCATAGTGCGTGGAGCTCGCCAGTCGTACTGGTCCGGAAGAAAGACGGCAGTTGGCGGTTCTGTGTGGATTACCGCAAGCTCAATAGCGTAACCATACAGGACGCTTATCCTCTACCTCGTATTGACGAGTCATTGGACGCCCTAGCCGGCAGCAAGTACTTCAGTACGTTAGACTTGCTAAGTGGCTATTGGCAAGTTCCTCTGAGTCCCGACGCCCAGGAGAAAGCGGCGTTCATCACACGGGACGGTTTGTGGAAGTGGAAGGTGCTGCCCTTCGGGTTAACCTCCGCCCCAACCACCTTCCAGAGGCTGATGGAACAAGTCCTTAGCGGACTCCATTGGAAGACACTGCTGGTCTACCTCGATGATGTCATCGTAATCTCTCCAGACTTCGAGACACATGTCATTCGTCTGCAGGAGGTTTTCGAGAAACTCCGAGGTGCCGGTCTTAAGCTCAAACCTTCCAAGTGCGCTCTATTGCAGCCGGAGGTCAAGTACCTGGGGCACGTTGTCGGTCGAAACGGCGTGGCAACGGATCCCGAAAAGGTACGGGCGGTAGAAGACTGGGTCACCCCCCAAGACTTGACCGGACTCCGGGCTTTCTTGGGGCTGGTAGGGTATTACAGGCAATACATACCGGACTTTGCGGGCATAGCCCAGCCGTTAAACCGGCTCACCGCAAAGGGAGTGACGTGGCAGTGGACCCCAGTCGAACAGGAAGCGTTCGACCGCCTCAAGGGCTGCCTACTAACGGCGCCCATCTTGGCCTACCCAGACCCCACTCTGGAGTACATCCTCGACACAGACGCCAGTGACCAAAATGTTGGCGCTGTGCTGTCACAAGTGCAGGAAGGCCGAGAGGTAGTAGTAGCCTACTACAGCAAGTCTCTCTCACCCGCTGAACGAAATTACTGCACTACCCGCAAGGAGCTGCTGGCAGTAATCAAGTCAGTGAAGCACTTCAGACCATACCTATATGGCAGGAAGTTCCGGCTGCGTACGGATCATGCCTCGCTGATCTGGTTGTGCAAGAGAGCAGAGCCCTCTAGTCAGGTCGCCCGGTGGCTCGAAATCCTAGCTGAATTCTCATACCGGATCGAACATCGACCGGGCAAGAGACACAGCAATGCGGATGGGTTGAGTCGCCGACCTGACGGAGGTTGCAAACAGTGTCTCAACATCGAGAGGAGGGATGGAGGTCCCCCGCGATGCGAGTTGGAGACGCTGGCTCACCACGGAGCACCGTTCGACTGGGACCAAGGTCAACTCAGGCAAAGAGTTGATGAGTCCCCGGAGGATGTACAAAACCTCCGCGCCAACCCTGTACTGGCCGGTAATGTTCGAGAGCTGAAGAAGCTCCAAGAAGAGCTGCCTGGAGTCGTGGCAGACATATACCGGGCCAAAAGGGAAGGGCGACGACCCAGCGAGGAACGCATACGACAGGGATGCGCCGAGTTCCGGCTATACTGTCAGCGTTGGGACTCGCTGCGGATCGGGCAGGATGGGTTACTAACCATCTCTCTAGCTGCCAGCGGCAGACACCCGGAAAGGAAGAGGGTAGTCTGCCCCACAGCCATCCGCCGCGAGTTGATTTGGGATACTCACAAACAGGCCCACGCAGGGGTCAAGAGAGTGATGTCCAAATTACGACTCCGGTGGTATTGGCCACAAATGGAGCGTGACGTCCGGCTCAGAGTCAAACAGTGCGAGATCTGCCAGGCCAGTAAGCATAGCCGCCCCCCTGGTGAAGCAGGACGGTGGAGGCTATATGCTGGTAGGCCCTGGCAAGTAGTCGCTGTAGACCTGGTCGGACCCATGCCCCTGACCCCCAGAGGCAATAATTGGATCCTAGTACTAACCGACCACTTTACTAGGTGGGCGGATGCTCTGGCTATCCCAGATGCATCAGCCCCAACAGTGGCCAGGGCACTAGACCAACATGTATTCTGTTATTTTGGGCTCCCCGAACAGATACACTCTGATCAAGGCGCTCAATTCCAGTCTCAACTGATGAGCGACCTTTTTCCTCCTCTGGGGAGTAAATCAGAGCAGGACCACCCCCTACCACCCTCAAGGTAACGGGGTGGTGGAGCGCAACAACCGGATGCTAGGTGATGCACTCCGGAGTCTCCTCCTTGGACGAGGTCAAGAGGAATGGGATACGGTGTTGCCGCAAGTCATGCGTGCATACCGTAGCACCCCACACACCAGTACTGGTGAGACCCCAAACCTCTTGATGCTCGGGAGAGAGACTCGTGTCCCTGACCATCTCACCTATCACGTTCCAGAACAAAACAACTCGGTTCATGAGTATGCCAGTGAACTAGTGGAACGGATGAAGGCCGCACACGATATACTGCGCCAACAGCAGTGGAAGGTGCGGCACGAAGATTCCGATGAACCACCTCTCTATCAAACGGGAGATAAGGTGTGGATGGTCAACTACCGTAGGCGTCGCGGACAGGCTGATAAACTGAAGCCTAAGTTCGTAGGCCCCCTACGTGGTCGTCGAGGCTATGCCCAATCATACGTACAAGATCGAGCGCTCAGGACAGGTGTCTATCCAGAATGAGTCTCGCTTGAAACCATATTGGGCTAGCCCCGACGGAGTGGGAGAAGCCCCCCCCCCCCCCCCCGTTGTTATAGCCCAGGAGGCAGACAACAACGCGCGGGCGACGGCGGCATGGACCTGAATACGAAGTGGTCATACCGCGGGAAGAAAACTTGGTGAGAGAGGAGCGGCAGCTTTTATCAACAGAAGCGTGTCCGCCACCGCCAAGTCTAATTCCATCACTTCCAGAAACCGAGCTGGTTCCGGAAGTGCAAACCCCCACGGAGGGAGGGGCTCCATCCGGAGAACAAGAAGAGGTGACCGCTAACGGTGAAGTAGAGACGCCATTAGAGGCCCCTACTAACGAACCGGCAAGCGTGTCACCCCCCCTAGAAAAGGGACAGCGTACGAGGCAACCCCCCGCATACTTGAAGGACTTCATATGCGACTGCGTTAAAAGCGGCGTGTATGAAAGTCTAGGGGAAAACCGTACGAGAAAAGTATCGAGCAAATGTGGGAGTTGTCAACACCACGGAAATATCAACTTTTGTATCGGCGGAAATAGAAACAAATTTCATCCGCCGGGTGCACAAAGTCTTAATCACGCACCCCAACCACGTTGCTCGATCTTTTCATACGCTGATGCAGTCAGGAGTAGACGTGTTTCTAAGCAGTAGTTCAAACCATTTCACACATTCAGTATGTCTTACGACAACAGATCGTGGGGTGAGTTAACTATATCTTAATACGAAACTAGATTGCATCGCTCAGCTCCGACTCACTGAGTCAATCGAGCTGGAGATAGGTTAGTGGAATACCGTAGTAAGAACTCAGTTTGACTTAGAGATTTTTATAATCTCATTGCAATACGTGTTCTATCTGACTATTCACTACCATAAATCTCTACGAGGTAACTGAATTAGGAGTTGCCAAGCTATTCAAGCTGACAACACGGCAGTGTACTGTATTAACACTGTTGAAACTTTTTCAGATTACACTCGACCCGCTACAACCAGGGTACGGGATAGAACACTTCCCGCTCCGTATCCGGAGGAGTATGCTAGTGGTGACCGGCCTGAGCCACTACGCCGCCGTTGGCGGTGGGTGTCTCCACAAACAGAAGAAGAAATAGAAACGGCCTGGGGGTCCAGAGGACGGACGAGATGCCAGATCTGTGGTGAAGATTGCGCCTCTCACCGCTCCCTTAAACTACACGTCAATGCTCATCTCCTACTAACATCTGCCCCTGCGGGTACAATGATGTGTATTCCTACCCCGTCACCAGACACCGAGCGACGGGCTGTTTCCCTGGAGAAAACTACGTGGTCGACGCTAAGCTATACCCGGAGTTCCTCACACTTATACGACCTCTGGTGAAGAAGGCCATGCTGTTAGCCGTTCTGTCCTCGGGGTTCCAACGTGTGTTAGACAACGCCCGCCAACAATCCCCGTTGGTGTCTGACCGCCCTCAAATTACATACACCCCCGAGGAAATTACATATCCAGAAGAAGGAGAGATCTCCCCTACCCCGACGAAGAGACGAACCAGGTCCCCCAGTCCACCCTTGCGCCGCAGACGGACACCGTCCCCAGACCCAGTACGCCTAGCCACAGTAGAAGAACGCCTCCTGCGATTACAAGAAGAATTCACCCAGCTGGCACCAGATTTACTTAACACTACAACAGGACTCTTCCAGCTAAAGGGATCAGTATGCCGTATGAAACGGAAACTGCGTACATGCCAAGCCAAGCACCGGCGTGCCCAACAAGGACTCTAGTTGGCTACACAGAATACTCCGCAACTTCACATCTTGGGAGGAACCAAGATGTCATGCAAATGTTTAACTGCTTAACAGGTTATCCCCTGTCTAACACCACAGCTAGCTAGTATTCCTCGTCTATCTACAGCTGGCCAATTGTATGCAACGGATCGTTATGATGACTCTGTCTATTATTATGTCTCTTCCTGTATATTATGTGTTATTTTTGTCCACTGATGTATGCGGTTACTAATGAATGTTTTTTTTATATATATATTAGAAAGATGGCTTTCTGCTGGTGGGGGCGGTGTGGTGGTTCGTGGAACTACTAGCAGCACAACATGTAGGGTCGCGTAATTGACCCGGAACAATGGATAGCCAATTAGCGTAGTTGATAGTTAGCAGCAATTGTAGTTTCCCGCTGCTAACTCAGTCGAAGCTAGAGTGTGAAATAGATTAGATGTGTAACTTGTTTGAATATAATGTATCGTTTTTATAATGTATAATTGTGTGTAAAATATACTCGTTCACTCGACTTATCCTGGTGCAGTTCTATAGCAAATAAATAGACTCTCTGGATAGCACATCAACCCTAAATCTGAAAATTATAACAATATGTTTCTCAAACTCAAAATTCGATTGCATTTCTATACCGAATGGTATAATCTGAACATGATCAGAATTTGTGGCATTTGTTTACTTACATACATTATGGTATATTTTAACTTTAGCTAAACAATGCGCATCTGAATCCTTTTTTCATTTGTTATTCACCGGCAATAAGCAACGTTTTTTCTATATGTAACTGTCCAGGCAATTTTGAAAGTTTTTTTTATCGTTTTTACCATGTGATTTTTATGAATAAATTTAGATTTTTTGAGCTGAGCAACATGTCTCTTGGGTCTTTACTTCTGTTCCTATTCCTTGGCATAGCACATATTCATTCTAAAATTGCACATCTACTTGAATAAAAAGAAAATCAATTTTCCCCAGCATACTATAGACTTCATATCTACTACAGTAGATTAAGATTTCTTTCATAATTAGTGGCCATCTTGGATTTCTCGAAGTGCTCAAAGGTGGCAGGTCCACACCCACCTGGAAACATTTACCTAGACCCAAGATAAACCATCAGGAGAGAACAAAACTTTATCTCGGATTGTGAACCTAACCCCCAGTTTCCACCATGAACTGACTGATCATGTGACCACAAGCAAGCATTAATAGTACGTTTGTCAACATCATCAAGTATAAAACATTTTAGAAGTGAATAACTTTGTTACTATTCTTGTTAAAATGCGTGCTTGAAATTGTTCGAATGTTTCATTCTGGGATATTATTCAGTTTATTTAGGTAGCAGTGATTATATGCAGAATTTAAGTGAAATCAAACATAATTATAGAACAAACATACAATGGAAACTTGTATACTAATAAAATGAATGTTAAAACTTAATACTCCAGTAAAATGCAGCATCATAATAAATATAGACAGCTGTAGCTGGATACATTATATGAAGAATATGTTCTCAAAAACATGAAAATATACAAATTAGCAGTTTATTATACCAAAAAATCAGTATACATATATGTGTGCCACACATACAGCATGATTACAATAAATATAGAATGACTATTAGTTTCATCAGAGAACTTTTGCCATAGCACACAATTATTTCTGTAATCTTATAAAGTCACTACTATAAAATGTTCACAAGCATATAATTTTATAGATTCACTAAGTGCACTACTGCCATCTGTGAACCTAGAATGAAGTCTATAATACAGTGTATATTTAAGAGTTATCATCTCTTTTGTATCCATTGAAACCAGAAAACAGGTAAAGTTTTCTCATGTGAGTGAGAGTATCCCAGGCTACAACCAGCTGTCCACTGTCTAACCTTTTCTCTAGGCACAGTTTCCTGACTTTAGTCTGTACCTAAACATAATCACAATAAACTGTATATTTCAACAATTTACATTTCAAAGAAAAAAGTTTATGACTTGAAGCTATGTGACTACGAGTCATGTGACATGAGTCAGATATCCCAGAATTCTACCTTCTGAGACTCAGACAGAAGGATGATGTCATAGTGGAATATATGAGTACTACTATAAGCCTTGTTGCTGTTGCAGACTATAGCTTTCAGGGGAGAACTACCTCTCTATTAAACTAAAAGCTTTCTAGCAGTAGAATGGAGCAAGCAGAGTTGACTATTCATACTGAAAGTACATCAAAGTTGGGTAAAAACCATAAAGTAATCAAGCAAAATCATGCAACAGAAAATGACTTGAGTCAATTCACACCGACTGGGCAGCAAACTGTTGCATAGTTTTTGAAGGTTGATAGTTTTTTGAGAACAGAAAATAAATAATTCCGCTTAATTTGACAAAATTGAGAGTGAAAAAGAATCCTATTCTCAGCTACATGATAAAAACAACATGCTGATAGTAGGGTTTAAACTTTCAAGCATCTCTTCTTAAAGTGATCTGGAATAGTTCTTTTCCAACACATCACGAGACCAGCCCACCTATTGACATGCCATTTTTTGTTTACAATTATTTGCATGTAGCATTGTGATGGCTGCTGTAACTATATTGGGAGAAATTTAGTTGGCCATTGAAAACATTGGGTTTGCCGAGTTACCATGACTTTGGACATTGGGAATGGAGGTTCATAAGGCTGAGTTTGTGGTTGCGGTTTGCATGAACCTATGATTGTAGTTATGTGGTTTCATTAGATGCAACTGCTTCTAAACATGAAAAATCATTTATTCGAAGCTTGGAACCAGTGAATGTCTTTCAGCATTGCTACAGATGCAATGTGGTTTCACAGTGTTTCTTTGCAACTGTGGTTTCTAGGGTAATGGAGTCTGTATTAAAAAAATTAGCTGGTAACCTACCTGTTTGAATATAGTGTAGAGATCATGGTGACCGGAATGTCTATACATTGAAGAAACAAGAGCTCTAACCATTAGCGACCCATACACAGGATGTATCTTTGATGTAAATGCTACAATAGTTAATATTGATGTATAGAAATACATGAAACAGAGATTAAATTGGGACACATTGTGATGGGAATATGGAACCTTTTTGCTCACTTTTCAGTGGCCCTTTTAATGCTTAGGATAGGTAAAAACTGTCATTGCTATTTTGATTGGCGCAGTACAGGTTTGGCGTCAAATTACTTTATTATAATAAAATTTAATAAGTGTACAATCATGTGGCCCTTCGTTTTGGCTGACCTCTGAACTTGGCCATGAGCAAAACAAGTTGCCCACCCCTGCTAAAAATATGTAGCATTCCCCAGTACACCTCTTCACCCTCTATGAGGTCTAGTATTCAGTAAGTAAATATAGTTCAGTGAAGATGCATACAGAAGTACAACACTGAGTAGCCTGAGTAGACTCACACTCCATGCTAGCTTTCACTACTAGCAGATCATCATAGTTCAGTCTGGTCATAGCCTCAGCATCTTTATCTCCTAGAATTCTAACAGGAAGGGGTGACCCTGTTTTCCCATCCTCTTTTTGAAATTGCCCAGTATCAGGTACTGAGTCTTTGTCACCAATATCTTTTCCAGCTGTGAAACAAATGCCGACAGTAGAGTAGATCATATTATTTATTTTCATTCATTATAGAATGAAAGCTATTCACTTTATTGTGAAATGCACATCCAAAGATGTACAGAAGAATTGATGTGCAAAAAAATATCTGTGTTTATAATGCTTGAAGAATATAGTAAAATTAGCCATAAGGATTTATTAAAATTATCAATAGCTGCTCTACTCACACTCCGTGAGAGATTCAGCTATTAGCAAATCATCAGAGTTTTCCTTAATCGTAAACTCAGGATTCTCAATCTCTTGTTTTTTAGCAGGAGAAGGTGACACTATTCCAGCATCCACTATCTGAGTTGATTCAACACCAGGTTCTTGGCCTATGTCTCTGTCGCCAGCATCTATCCCAGCTGTGAAATAAACTGCTCATGTTTACAGATACTGCCAAATAAGTGTAGCCACCACTGAATGCAAATTGTTTACTTTATTGTGAAATGATCAGGCAAAATTGTCTTAATGGTAGACAGGGTCATTTTAGTAAACATAGTAAACACTCCTAATGCATGAGAAATGTAGGAATATCATTAATTATGAGGATTTATTAAGAAAGCATAGCTGTGCTACTCACACTCAGTGGAAGGTTCAGCTACTAACAAATCACCAGAGCTCTCCTTATTCTTACACTCGGTAGTCTCTACACTTTGGGTTCTGGCAGGGGAGGGTGAGAAGATTTCAGCATGCTCTATCTGAGCTTGTCCAACATTGGGTGCTGAGTTTATGCCTCTATTACCAACATCTATCCTAGCTGTGATATCAATTTATACAAGTTTAGAATCAATGTAATATTTTTTATGTGTTGTTAAATACTTGGTTTCACACAGTTGACATTAATTTTACAGCTGCGGTATCAATTACATAAACAAAAAACCCAACCAGGCTGTAAGTCAGAAATTTGATAAAAACAAAAAGTAGACCATGTAAATTTGGTACATTTACTTCCTTGTACCAACTCTAAAATACTGTAATTGCTGGTAAAGCTGCCACATTCCTGTTGGATACTGGGTGTACCACAAATCTACTGAGTCGACGTCTCTTCGACACTCTCAGTGCCAAGGACAGGGCTAGCCTAGAACCATATGAGGGGGAACACGGCACGTTGGCGGACGGGTCGTGTATTCCTTTCTATGGGGTAATCCAGTTGACTGGTAGAGTCCGTGATCAGATGATCAGTGAGACCTTCATCGTCAGTCAACTCAAGGAGGATGCCATCTTGGGCATGCCATTTCTGAAGAGACACAGGTGCTACATCGACTTTAGCAAGTCGGCAGTAGTGATGGCGGGGCGTGAGCTGGCCTGTGTCGACCGATTTGGCCGACCCTTGGTGGGGGGAGTGCAGGTGGTACAGCGCTGTACTGTACCTGGGCGCTCCCGGGCTACAGTTCGCTGCAGAGTGAACTGTAGGGAGATCTCCGAGCTCGGAGTGGTGGAAGGTGCACTGGGGGGCGTCCAGCTCGCTAACAGTCTGAATAGACTGGATGAGCGGAGGGAGTTCCTGGTCCAGTGCGTAAACCCTTTCACGGAGCCGGTAGAATTACCGGCTGGGTCTCTAGTAGGGAAGTTCCACTCCGTGCAAGAGGAGGATGTAGGGCCCGCGCTGGAAACAGCGGGCGGTGCCCGGGGAGTACCCACTAGAGACGGCAGGGGGCCGGTGCCTGAACACGTAACAGAGTTGTACGAGGATGCCTGTGATGGCTGCGAGAGCAAGCGAGAACGCCTGGAGATGGCGCGGCTACTCTCTGAGTACAAGGACGTGTTCAGTTGCGGCGACCATGACATGGGTCTGACTGAGACGGTTCGTCATGAGATACCCCTGGCGGCGGGGACGGTGCCGATTCGGCAGCCGACCCGTCGGTTAGGTCCTGAGAAGGAGAGAGAAGTGAGCCGTCAGGTGCAAGACCTTCTGAACCGGGACCTGATTGAGCCAGGCCATGGGGCCTGGAGTTCTCCAGTCGTTTTGGTTCGGAAAAAGGATGGTAGCTGGAGGTTTTGCGTTGACTATCGCAGGCTGAACAGCGTGACCATCCAGGACGCTTACCCTCTCCCGAGGATCGATGAGTCGCTCGATGCCTTAGCTGGTAGCAAGTTTTTCAGCACGTTGGACTTGCTAAGCGGGTATTGGCAGGTGCCCCTGAGTCCTGAAGCACAGGACAAGGCCGCGTTCATAACGCGGGATGGGCTCTGGAAATGGAAGGTGTTGCCATTCGGACTGACGTCCGCACCAGCCACCTTCCAGCGACTCATGGAGCAGGTCCTGAGTGGGCTGCACTGGAAGACCTTGCTCATATATCTCGATGATGTCATCGTCATCTCCCCCGACTTCGACACACATGTCAGTCGACTCAGGGAGGTGTTCGACAGACTCCGAGCTGCTAACCTGAAGCTAAAGCCCTCGAAGTGTGCATTACTGCAACGCGAGGTCAAGTACCTGGGCCATGTAGTTGGTCGAGACGGGGTCGCCACCGACCCCGAGAAGGTACGGGCTGTGAGGGACTGGGCCGTTCCTGTCGACCTCTCTGAATTGCGGGCGTTCCTGGGGCTGGTAGGGTACTATCGTCAGTACATACCAGGCTTCGCAGGAATTGCACAGCCGTTAAATCGGCTGACCGCAAAGGGGGTGCGATGGCAGTGGACGCAGGTTGAGCAGAAGGCATTTGACCACCTGAAGGATCGCCTGGTGGAAGCACCCATCTTGGCGTATCCTGACCCTGCGAAGGAGTACATTTTGGATACTGATGCCAGTAACCATAATGTGGGGGCTGTGCTATCGCAGGTCCAAGATGGTCGCGAGGTGGTGGTGGCTTACTATAGCAAGGCCCTGTCGGCGCCTGAGAAGAACTACTGTACAACCAGGAGGGAACTCTTGGCAGTAGTCAAGGCGGTCAAACACTTTAGACCATATCTATATGGGCGCACATTCCGGCTTCGGACGGATCATGCGTCCCTGATATGGCTGTGTCGACGGGCAGAACCATCCAGCCAAGTGGCGCGCTGGCTAGAGATCCTGGCAGAGTTTTCTTATCGGATCGAGCATCGACCCGGTAAGAAACACGGTAATGCAGATGGACTCAGCCGCCGCCAGGCAGATGGGTGTAAGCAATGCCAGAATATCGAGCGCAGGGACGGTGGACCCCCTCGCTCGGACGTCGAAGCGCAGTTGGGGAAAGCGGGTGTGTGCAGCTGGGAAGAAGGGCAACTCCTGTCCGAATCACCCAACAAAGCTGTTAACAACCTTCACGCAAACCCCACGTTGCTTCGGAACGTCAGGGAGCTATGCCGGCTCCAGTCCACGCTACCAGGAGTGGTAGCTGACCTAGTCCGGGCCAAGAAGGAGGGACGGCGGCCGAGTGAGGCTGAACAGCGAGTGAAGAGTACTGAGTTTAAGTACTTCTGTGACCGCTGGGACTCCCTAAGGTTCAACAGCGATGGGCTGCTAACGATCACGTTGGCAGCCGGCACCAATCGCAGTGAACGAGAGAGGGTAGTCTGCCCGTCAGCTCTGCGGCGGGAGTTGATCTGGGACACCCATAAGCAAGCTCACGCAGGAGCTAGCCGGGTGATCAGGTGTCTTCAACTCCAGTGGTTTTGGCCCGGTATGACCCGGGATGTCCGACTCCGGGTGCGGAAGTGCGAGGTGTGCCAAGCTAGCAAGCATGGCCGCCCCACTGAGACCGCAGGGAGGCGTCGCCTCCATGCCGGTCGTCCGTGGCAGGTGGTTGCTGTCGATCTGGTAGGCCCCATGCCCACTACAGCGAGAGGTAATAACTGGATACTGGTATTAACTGACCATTTCACGCTGTGGTCTGATGCACTGGCTATTCCAGATGCATCGGCCCCCTCGGTGGCCAGAGCTCTGGATCAACAGGTGTTCTGCTATTTCGGCTTGCCGGAGCAGATACACTCTGACCAGGGCGCCCAGTTTCAGTCGCAACTTATGAGCGATCTCTGTAGAATGTGGGGGGTAAACCAGAGTCAGACGACCCCGTATCACCCGCAAGGGAACGGGGTCGTGGAGCGGAACAACCGAATGCTAGGGGACTCTCTGAGAAGCCTGCTTATCGGTAGGAGCCAGGAAGAGTGGGACTTGGTGTTGCCGCAGATCATGCGAGCGTACCGTAGTACCCCTCACTCCAGTACACTGGAGACCCCTAATTTTCTCATGCTGGGGAGAGAAACAAGGGTTCCTGAGCACGTAACCTATCATGTTCCGAATCCAGAGAGCAATGTCCACGACTACGTGGACAAGCTCGTAAAACGCATGGGGACGGCTCACGAGGTGCTACGTGAGCAGCAGTGGCAGGTCAGGAGTGGTGACTCTGACGACCCACCTTTATACAAGGTGGGGGACTGGGTCTGGATGACCAGTCATCGCCGCAGGCGCGGACAGGCAGCCAAGTTGCAGCCGAAGTTCGTAGGTCCCTACTGCGTAATTGAGGTAATGCCAAATCACACATACAAAGTGGAACGGTCTGGACAAGTGTCGGTCCAGAACGAGGCACGGCTAAAACCTCACTGGGCAAGTCCTGATGCGGCAGGTCAAGCACCTCCTCTCTTGGAGCCAGCTAGGCGCCCCCCTATGAGGGGGCGACCCATGGCATATCGAGAGATTGAGGAGATACTGCCAGACCAGGACGGGGCGGCTGATGCGCCAGCCGACCAGCCCCAACCTCCTCCACCCCAGGAAGAGGAGGTCGACACACCTGAAGACCTGTCGGAGCCGGTCGACAGGCCCATCGTTCCGGATGAGATGGAAATTCCTCAGGATACTGAGGGAGAGGCAGCTGGGGGTGGACCCCCCCGTACTGGTGACACCACCTTTGGTGGAAAAGTCACCAGTCGCAGCAAATTCCCCAGTACCGTTGGAACGTAGCCAACGTACCAGGGCGCCACCATCTTATTTGAGAGACTTCTTGTGCGACTTGGTCGACACGTACTGCATCTTGTAGCGTGTCGACAAGTACAAAAGAAGTCTGGGGGGCGAGGTAAAGGAAAGAGCGAAGTCAGCTCGCTAGTGAAGGAGGTATTATGTGATCACTTTCACTGCAAAAAGCGTTCTTTTCTATTTCAACTGCCAACGTGCACGCATGTACTTGGCAGGCTGGCGTACTACGTAGCCTAAGTGGGCAGCAGACTAAAAGTCAGGGCTGTCTTATGGTAAGTCTACTAGTATAATTCTATTAATTAAGTAGAATTCAAGCTAGTAGCCTAAATCAGTCTCGCTTTATCATAACGATAAAGTTGGTTTCCCAAGTCAGGTGATTCACTGACGACTTGAGTGGGGCGGTCGGCCACATGATTATTATTAATCAGTGGTTAGTAGATTGCGAGACTCGGTCGAGGTGTCGTACTGACAGGTGTAAACCCCTTCAACAGTCTGGCGTTCTGTTGCGGGTGAGACTGCCTAAGGGAGGAACTAGAAGATAGATCCTACCGTCACGCAGCCACCCCCCCCCTCCTACCGTAGAAGAGGAAGAGTACCCGTGGCCCGATTAACCGAAACACTAGTCTCGACCAGTTCCTGTCGACGAATGTAAAGAAGCTACAGTGACGTATGGCTCGTCTCTGCGAGGAACAGGAACAGGTGGCTGCTGAAGTGACTAAACTACACACGAGACGCGAGGGACGACTAGCAAAGTAACCTGACGACCCCGACTTCCCCGTACCCCTCTGACTGGTAGCAACTGGTACTTATTCTTCGTGGAGGTGATGTAAATAGATTGTGTGTGTGTCGGAACTCTTGTGACTAACGAGTAGGATACTGATTTTATATTATACTGTTTTTTTGTCATGTGTTATATTCTTTTTTTAATTGTGTATTAGTTAGAGAGTGTACCTTTCGATAGGTGAGGAGAGTGTAATGGATTTCAGATTATGTTATTATCGAAAGGATAACTCTTGGTGGCTTACTCTCTATACGCTTGGCATAATGGCTATAAGTACTGGAGATCAATTATCATAATAGCTGACGATTGGAATGCGTACAATCTGCTGGACAATTATTGCTAGCTACTAATGCACGCAGTTAAACAAGGCAAGACTAGTTAAATGGAATCAACAACTGTAGGAGGCGTAGATGGTTTGCACTGGCAGTTAGCTGCTTAGTAGCAGATGCTAGTGTTATGCTTATGGTGATGGAGTTAATTAGTAGCGACAGAGACGACTCGGCGTAGACGTTACCCGACAATATCTTACAGTCGACAGTGGCACCACTAACGCTAGCCAATCAGGACAGTCACACTAATTGATAGCAGGTGGAGCTAGCTACTCGTAGTTGCAGTGCGCTGAGTAGCTAGCCGGCAGAGCAGCTTGGGACTTCATTTAGAACAGTTGTGTATTAAAGCTCACTAATTATGTAATCGTTTTCTATTCATGCTAGCAGTAAATAAATAACCTTCTTATATTTGTGTAAATAATAAAGTATCTTATCGTAAACAACCTGTCGCAGTGGCTTTGATTAAGTAGACCCACAAATAATAATAGTGAACTGGCAAAATTCACTACAATACTCACCACTATAACTTATATAAACTTCTGCAAGTTTAAATGCAAAATGCATGCTTCTAGAAAATAGCTGTGAAACTTTTATTACATGCATTATTTTATTTCATATCTTAAATTTATGAATCATGAATTCATTTTTCAAAATGTTTAAATTATGTGCTCAAAAAATGCAAATCAAAAGTACAAGTATAAAATAACACCCTGGTGCAGTTTGACCACAGCCACAGCTGTTTTGGCAAAACACACTTAATGGCATTTTTATTGACATAGTGGTGAATGAGCTGGTTGTCTTTAGCAGTTGGGCAGCCCGTGAAACACAACAGCATTACACAATTCTGATTGGCTGGGTTCTTCATGACCAGCCGATGCTTGTATCTGATTGGCCTAAAAGTGCATTTAAAAATGTAGAGTTTTATATAAGTTATAATGGTGATATTTTAGAATTGGTACGCGCCCCTTTTTGGTTGAGTTTTATAGTCTGTTCATGCTGCAGTTATCTACAACATTTCACTAAATACATTCTCATAGTCTGATTACTTTGTGTGCTTCAGTTTACTTTTATGTAATAATTTAAAAAATTGTTTTACATGCACATTACAAATGCATTAACCTACCCTAACCATGAATTATTTGCAGGTGTACCCACTACTATTTTATTTTAAATTTGTATAGCAGTAGTTTTTTACTCAATCACATATTTCATCTGCAAGGGTTTAAGCGCACAGCTATTAGCAATAGATAATGTAGAAATTTTGTATAAAAGTCAGCATCAGCGTGTAGTGCCTTGCATGTAGGTCTATATTGTTAGTTGGTATCATCATCATAGTACCATGTTGATAACCCTTTCTTGTATACAATTTACTTGGCGAAACAACATGATTATTTTACAAATGGTATGACATCAGCCATGGGACAATATAGTCTAAACTCTAAGTTCTTTCAACTGTGAAGTAATGCTTTATGCAATTTGCCACGTTTTGTAAGTGATATTCAAGTTGAATTAATCAGCCTCAAGTCATTGCTGGATCAAATATTTGCACTTAGCTCTGAAGCTACTGCAATAACATCAACAATTTTACTAATGAGTTTTCAATACATGTTTTACTCAGCTGGGCAAAATACAAAGGTTCTCTCAGAGTACTTTGGAATGCCAGAATAAATGTGTAAAGCTGCTGTCTTTCACCATTACCCAACTGTCAAAAACAACCAGCTTATTCACCACCATGTCAAGAAAAATGCCATAAGTGTGTTTTGCCAAACAGCTGGGGCTGTGGTCAAACTGAACCAGGGTTTTATTTTATACTTGTATTTTTGATTTGCATCTTTTGAGCACTTAATTTGAACATTTTGAAAAATGAACTAATGATTCATAAATTTAAGATATGAAATAGATTAATGCATGTAATAAAAGTTGCACAGCTATTTTCTAGAAGCATGCACTTTGCATTTGAACTTGCAGAAACCTATATAAGTAATAGTGGTGAGTGTTTTAGAGTTGGTACAAAGTAGTAGGCCTAAATATACTAAATTTACATAGTCTATTGCTCATTCATTACTAAATTACAATGATTCAATTAACTAAACTGATAGCAGATTAAGCTTTGAGTAATCTGAAAATTACTTTCAATCCTCTCTCAAAGCACTTTCTACTAACTGTAGAAACACTTACTTCCACTACAAGTTTCCAGAATGATAATCTTTGGTTTCCCAGACATTCCAGGAAAGTTCAGTGGGGTCAACAGGTCATACACATGAGTGAGACTCACTTTCTTCATGTCTACTCCATAAATGAAACCACCCACACCCCCATGAGTCATGATAACCAACACATGACATCCCAAATCTTCATGTTCCTCACGTTGTACTTCATTTTTAATGGTAGACAGAATAGCCTGGAAAATTTGTGTTATGAACTATCTGAATAATGTTTTTATTCTAATAGATGCCTCGACTTAGTTTAGTAGAAACGCACTTCCTACAGAAGCTGCTGTTACATATGTGTTGGTAAGTGCTGAGTCAGCAAGCTTTACAATATGACAATACACAAACCATAAGCTTATATTCAGTAGAAACTGTCTTGTCACACCATACCTACCTCTGTTTTCAGATCTGTATGTGTCACAACATCAAATTTGAAGTCCTTCAACATTACAGACATATTCTCCACATCAACATCTGAACCTGCCCTACACAGATCGGGTCTCTTATCAAAGTTCTTGTTGTTTATTATCAGAGCTCTTCCTCTTTTGCGTGTCATACTGTATACCTGCAGTTATAAACTGGAAATAATGACTTGTTTGCATAGAAAGATTTTACATATGTTCTTCACCTGTTTGCCTTTAAATATTATGTTAGATTATACGAAATATTACCCTATCAGTGTTTGAAAAAAAGTTGCTTGATTTTCAAGTTTGTAGTCGTTTCCAGCTTGGGTCTTATCAACCTCATTTGCACACCTTTCTCTTTATCAGGGTACAAATACTCGTCTTCATCGGAGAGATCACTCAGATCATCATTGGCTGTAACCTCCTCAGTTCTCAGATCTGATTGGTCGTTATTTTCAACTGGAGAACACAAAACAATGTACCAGTTTTTTAGTGCAACAGAGTTAATGTCTTGAAATTTAGATTCTATACAAAGTATGATTGATTTAAACAAGAAAGCAAAAATGAGCAGCGTACAAAGGTACTGCTATGGAATCTAAATGAAAAAAATTACTTTGAAAAGCGTTACGTTAGTCACTCTATAAAGTTGTAGTCTAGCATACAATGGAACTGCAAAGGTAACCAAACTAAAGGCACTGTAACATCTAGAAATCCCACATCTTCATTTTTAACAAGAGTTAGATTTAGAGGCTCAGCCATATATATATAATAATATGCATTTCTCTACCTGAAGTATCTGGTTGATTTCTCTCTCCTCTGGCAATCAATTCACTGACAGCACTTTTAAACTTCTCAGAATCAGCTTCTGATAGAGTCTCACCTGTAATGTGATAAGATGGTTTAACAACATAATATAGCAAATATTCTTCAGATTGTGATTAAAGAGAGGTGGTAAAGAGGAATATTCATTAGATAACATGGAATAAGGCTTTGCTATGCAATAAAGCAAACTATTTGAAAACCTGTTTATGAAATATTCAATAACTTACAGATTTTTAGGCAGCAATTACTGTTTGAGTGAATATATTTCGCATGAAAATATTCATGTGCATAAAATACTCATCAATAGAGGAAAGAGAAAGAGCTTTATGAGCTGCATTATATAGGATTCAATGAGATCCTTTACACATTTATATTATAAAAAGTATATCTCAGAGTGCAAAATATATATCATATATACAACCGCTATGTCTAAATGTTATTAAATCAGCATCATGGCCCAGAACTTATTTATGTATTCATAATAAATAAACAAGTGGATTAATTAACCGAAATCAACATACATGGATAGAGTAAAGCAGCAGGGATTACTTCTCCTTGGCACTTGATTGTTGAGGATCCTTTATATGATTTGACATGAGGTACAGCCGAGTTTACAGAGCGAAGACACCACTGAGGTGATGTTTTCTTTATAGGATGAGGGTTGCCTAGCAACAAACAGTGACCACAGTGAACTGTTGGGACTGGTCTGCATGCGGGCCATGTTTCTAAAACATGCCTGAGGATGCTGTTAGTAGAAGTAGTCAATATCTGCCACATTCTGCAAATGTTTTCTGCATCTGATGAGACAAATAAAAGCACTTTTCTTGACTTGTAGTCGTGTACCAGCCTTGTGTATATTTCATCTTGATACACATCCACCCCGTTTCTCTTGACTTTGATATCAGCAACTTCATCAGGAAACTGCTTTAGTAAACCAACAGTCATCTTATGGTAAACGTAGTGTGGTAACGCTAGGCCATTGAACAGAATTCCAACATGGAGGCACATTCGTTTTGGTGACTGGTACTCAATATTCAAGTATTCTCTAGCAAATTGCGGTGCAATAAAACACAATTCGGTGGATTCATCACCAGATTGATGATGTTTCGGACCGTGCAGCAGGTGGAAAGTCTTAAGCAGGCGAATAGCAACTTCCACATCATTGTGGTTCTTGAATTCGGTTTGAGTTTTTATCAAATGGTTTAAGAGATTCTGTGTTAAAACACCGGTTTCAATGAAATGACTTACTGATGCTTCGAAATGTTGTATCTCAAAGTTGTTATGACCAGAAAGAAATGGCAGGAACTGGTGCCGGCTGTCCCATACACTGGGATCGTGATGATACAGAACTGTTAGAAGTTTGGTAACTTCTGATGTCTTGTGAAAGATGTAAGGCTTCAGGGTATCCAGATTTTTGTACCACAGAATCTTACCACAATCGTGCATGTAAGTAAGAATAATGTCCAGCTGACTAAATTCAAGTTGTAGATTTTGCAGCCTTAACATAGCCAGAACAAACCAAAATGAGTTATAGGCAGATTCTAAAAACAGAACCCCATCATTTACTTCTTCCCAAACCAAAGGCAGAGGCTTGACAAAAGTTTGACTGCTTTGAAAAAGAGATTTTTTGATCTGGTCGAACACTTCATATTCATCATCAACTCCGACTTCATAAATGTCATCATCAATGAAGATTCCACCTGCTGATTCCTTGAAATGTTGAATTTGACAAAACTCACCACCAACCTCTATCTCTTCCTCAACAAACTCAGCACTTATTTGATTCACTAAGCTGAGAAACGACGATTTTTGTTCTAGAAATTTGGTGCTCGTAAATTTGTCTCTATGAGTCAAGATGAGCTTAGGTGCACCAAGAGCTGGATTGGCCAGATAGAGGTGAGACATGTAGTCAAAGGCTAATCTTCTCACAGCTTCTCTACTGGAAAACTTTGTAGAAAGGCTGTCATATTCTTCCATATTGACTACAACAACTGGTATACAGTTTTGTCTCAGAGTGAGTTGATATGTTGCGTGATACACTTCCTGTCCCCCCATGTCAAGGACACGCAGCACTGTTCCATTTACTTCAACTTCTTGAACATTGAAGACTTTTGTCGTCTCATCTACGGCAGCTTCCGGGCTTCTGTCAGTCAAGACTCTCTTTCTGTCACGATTTTGCAATGTTCTAACTAAACTTGTTTTTCCTGCCATTGTATTACCAAGCACAGCAACTGTAGCGAATGGAATATTCTTTCCGGAGCCTTGAGCTAAATCCTTGTAATATTGTCTAACAGCATTTAATCCGCCTCTACACACTTCTAGTGGAGGAGTTGTGAGAGCATCACAATCGTCTGTATTCAGTGCATGAAGCTGAGTCAGCTGTAATATCTCAGGGTCTAGAGACTTCAGACGGTTATTGTCGGATATATCCAGCTCTTGCAGACTACTCAATGTGTACACAAAAGGTGGAATGTTGGTGAATACATTGTCTGATATGTCTAGCCTCTGTAAATCCTGGAGGTTCTGTATACTAAAATAAAATGACTGTGAGCTAAAGTTTAGAAAGCAGATTGAAGCAAATCACAGACCATGTGAAAATCAAATTTATGTTAATAGCTTATTCAAACGGTCAACGAATTGGACGAATAGCGGGCCATAATGGCACAATGAACACAGATTTTGTTCGTTTTGGATCACGTGATTAACTTTTCAAAAATTGTTGGAACCTTACCAAGCTAGGTTTCAGCTGGCGAATTTTATCTGATCGCACATCATTGGCTTATTTCAAAAAGCCAAGAACGCGGGCATACATGGCAAACAAGTTGCTCAAGCGGCATTGCTGGTAACTAAATTAAATAACCAATAATTTAGTAATAATAATAAATAATAATTAGTTAAATTGAGTAAATTTGTAGGAAGCATATTATTTCATTAGTCAGCAGCATCTAAAAATTATTTCAAGCAGTTTTCATGGCAGAAGTAGGTTTTTTTTTATAGAAACTGCTAGAGCAACCAGCTGTACTGTATGATCTTTGTGATCCCGACTAAAAGATGCACGTAAACAACTGAGTCGATGTGCACAATGAGTAGCAGTGATCTGAAAATAGTTAACATGCGGTTAAATTGAAATTGATGCAACTGAATCATTTCACACAAAGTAGTCACTACCAGCCTCTATTAGTTCAGCTAAAACGTCTTAGTAATAGTTATTTTATGGGGAAAATACAATAAAACAGGGCATTTTATTTTTTTATTGAGCAGCAACAAAAAATATAAGTAATAAGTAGTGAAAGGCTACGAAAGAATAAATAATCAGTTTGAGTTTGATATAAAAACACCAACACGGCAATCAGTTTTACGTGTCATTATTTACTTTTCATGGTCCAACTGCTGTTAAACATAAATTTACTAAATTTTCAGCTTTTGTTTAGCTAGTAAATGTCATATTTGTCATAATTTGAATTTGTGATATTTGATTCATTATAAATGCAAAATTTTACTTTGTCATCAGCACAACTATGATCAAATTTAACTAGTAACAACTTTACTAGTAAAGTATCGTTGCTAAGCAACTATACATTACTACTGCATTTGGCGACAAAGAGGTGGGATGGTTGTCTGTTGGGCATTCGTTGGACCCAACGAATGCAAATGTGTCGTATCTGAACAAGCTATAAAACTTTGAATTGATACACAAATATCAGATAATCAGATCACAGATTCTACCATCAGCTAGTACAGTATTCCTGCGATTACTTCAAGTTGATTCAGGTCTGGAATAATCAAAATTCAATTCAAGATGCTTTTTCCTTTTGAAGCCATTTTGATTAAATATCAATAGAACATGATTAGATTTAAAAAATTGCCAAAAAAAAGTAGTTTGACCCAAGCTTCATTGTTGCAAAGAATATAACATTCTACGCATGAAGATACCCATTGCTACCGGTGCATTATTGTAGTAAACTTGTGGGTTTTGAATGCAACTAGTGCCTACATGCTCTAGAGAGAATAAGCCAAGTATTCTGAATACGAATGAAGATAACTTTATTAGCATCAAATACAGCTTATGTGGTCCTACTTCCAGCGAGCTCCAGTAGTAGTCTGAACTACACTGGAACTCGCTGGCTTTTATATACAAGCGAGACAAAGACATTCCTTTGTTGCCGAGATCGGGGTTCCGAAATGCCGAATATCGGCACTTCGGGACTCCGAAATGCCGAAACGCCGATTTTCGGCATATCGGCATTTCGGAAGACCGAAATGCCGATCTCAGCAACAAAGGACACACACAAAAGAAAGCAACATTAGTAAAAGAAATATTACATAACTTCAGAATGCGTATTTCAGTAAAATTACATTATGTTGAGCTTTAACAGTAATTACCATACTTAGGCATTAGCAAGCTAACTTACTTAACTATAATTACAGAATTAAGAATGATACGCAACAGTATTTATAATATACTGTTGCACGCTGTTATTTCGAAACTAAAAGAGGGTGAAAATCCATTACATTATTAAACCTTTTATACTTGAACCATTAACTGTTATTCATATATGCACTACTGGTGTAGGGCAGTTATACATGCAAACACCATGCTTTAATTTGAACAGGTATGAAGTTGCGTTTATACCTCTGCTGAAAAAAGTACCGAGTTTAAGTTAATAATTCTTGTCCGGGTACCCCTTTATAGTCAAACTGAAACTCGTTGAAATCATATTGATGCGGTTACTCACTTTCTGAAATTGAAATTTGACTCACATAATAGCTATTTGATGCCCTTTGTAAACGTCGTGAATTAGTGAAGCGGACAGCATAAAAGCGATAATTGAGAAGGCGTAGGCTATATAATTATAACCGTATAAGTACTTCGTCTAATCGCCAAAGTAATAACTAAATAACGATGTTTACAAGGAGTTATTACTCCTATTCTAAAATTTTTACGAGTGGCTTTTACAATGCAATGCAACTTGGAGATATTTCAACCCGGCCAAATTGAAATTCTGACCGAAAATCGTGAAGGTATAAAGGCAACTTGAGAATTATTTAAAAAATGTTTACATATACAAAGTTATGTATGAGAACTCCTGACTTCAGTGGTTACAAAAATCAGCCTAGTACCCCCAGGATGCAGTAAAATTACAAAAAATCATCTCTTTTCAAAATGTAATTTATGTGCTGAGGTGATGAAAGGTTATAGCTTTAAACTAAGAGGTGGAAAAGTGAATTTCTTAGGACAGCATACAGCCTCGTTCTACTATAAATATTATGTTATGAATATATACAGTCCACACCTCTTTGGTAGTGTTCTGAGATGACAATCACTGATATTCAACTCCTTCAGTGATTGTAAAGATGTGAGCATATCAGCTAGTAGATTGCCAGACAACCTATTCCATGACACATTCAGTATCTGAAGATTTCGCAGTCGAGACATGCTGTAATATAACGGAAGTGTATATAGTCCCTTCTATTGCTGCAAGATAATTATTTTGTACATATTAATATAATCTGTTTTGATGATTTTTTTATTATACTATATACTGCAAGCAAAACAAATTACTTGAAAAAACACACATATATATATATATATATATGTATATATGTGTATATATATATGCAATTAACAGAGTACATTATATGCTAGAATAGAACATCATATATGCTAAAAACAACTTGTGAAATATGTAAAACAAGACTTATTCATACTCGGCGCTGTTGTACATTTTACTTCAACAAAATATCCTTCTACTGGTTCAGCATAGCTGAAGAGTCCCATAGGACAGATATTGAAATAACTGTTCAGTTATGTAGAAACTAGTAACTTGAAAGTTCAAAGTTTAAACTTTCATGGCTGGCAGCTCAGTGTTGCAGAAGCTGAGAATAGCATACGATGAGAGTTAGTTCTTATCATGTTACACAGAGCAAAGCATTAAATGCAAAACATAATATAATTCTGGTTTTTAGTGGAGAGAAATTCATCCAATGTAGGACTCTGTTGAGAGTTGTTACCATGACAACATATAGTAATTAATTATATATACAGTAAACACCTCATTGGTAGAGTGGTGAGTGTGCAGCCGCTGATATTCAACTCTTTCAGTGATTGTAACGATGTGAACATATCATCAGGTAGATTATTAGACAGATTATTCCTTGGCATATTTAGTATTTCAAGATTTCTCAGTTGAGATATGCTGTAATATAACCGACACGTATATGTTTCCTTTTAATGTTACAATATAATATTCATTACACTGCATCTTCTGCTATTAATGCAGTCTTATATTATAACATGCAAACAATTTACATTAATGAGGTAGATATTCTTTTGAATTCATTGGACAGCATACAGTATCATTTTACCATAATTAATTATAAGTACAGTTGAAGTGAATTTTAGCGTATAATAATGCAGATTTGTCTTTCCTATTTTATATTATATAATCATTTTTGTGCAATTATGTAAGTCGATCTCGGCCGAGAGTCGGAGGTGTGAGGATGTCGAGATCTCAGACTGGGTTTGGGGCATTCGATTGTCGGATCCGATCGGACTCAATTGAATGCGATCGGACATGTCGGTGACTCCGACATCTTCACGGGAACCCCGATTCTCGGACGCGATCGGCAGAAGTTTCCCGAAGGAACTTTTTCCCAGTATATAAGGAGGTGAGCTCACAGCGTAGATCAGTCTACCACTGGAGCTCGCTAGATCAAGACACACATATCATTGCTCAGACTACAATAAAGATTATTCTACACTATTTGGAAAACCCATCTTGTCTTGCACATTACGGAGTTATGCTCCAACACTCAATCACCTTCTAACCCACAATTCTACTACACAGTACACACCTCTTTGGTAGAGTTCTGAGGCTACAACCAATGATATTCAACTCTCTCAGTGATTGTAAAGATTCGAACATATCATCTGGTATATCATCAGACAGCAAATGCCTGGACACATTCAGTTTCTTGAGAGTTTTTAACTCAGATATTCTGTAAAATAACAGGCATGTATTAATTCCTCTACTACCAGAATATAAATATTAGTATACTAAGAGGTGATGAGTCACAGAAGTTCATGTTTCATGTCCACTCCCACACAAACACGCACATTTTGGTAAACAAGTTTTATAAACAACATATTAAATAATACAATATATTATGAGGAGTTTCATTACCTGTTACGCCTGGCAGATGAGCCTATACCCTTCAACAACAAATGTGTGAGATGAGGGAAGAGATTGTGAATATCTGGAGGAATGCTAAACCACAGTATAACATGAGTGATGGTATGCCGTTTACTTTCATGTCTCAACCCATTTATTGTGTAGCATTTATCTGGAATATTCTTCATCCATTCTCTATCAGATTCTTCTATACTGACAGAGTTAAACCATACATAATATCTTCTCTCTGCAAGTTATATGTACCCATACAATGTAATGTACATCTATAGCGGTCCGCAAATCCAAAACATCTAAATGATTAGGAAAAACATGGAAAATGAAGCAAAGTTGAAAAGAACCTTGGTTATTTATTTGCATTTATTGATATTTTATTAATTTTGGGCAAAAATCTATATACATTATCAGCTAAATTGTGAAAAAAGCTAAAAGCTGGAGATTTCAAGTGTGTACTAAATTAAGTAAAATGACCCAGTTTATATTATGCTATAGCAGCAAGTTAGATTTGTCAAACACATATCCTTCATCTGACAGACCAGGAATAGATGCTGGCATATTGCAGTAACAAATAGTTAGCTGGTACAAATTTGTGGTCATATAATTCTTGATTACAATTTTAATATATTTAAATTGTAAGTTCTAAAAAACGAACTCAAAATGCATAAACTTGAGATATGAAAGAAAATAGTCATCATTGAGTCATACAATTTTTCAGAAGCATGCATTAGGAGTTAAGTTTGTATAATTTTATATAAGTTACTTGAATAATGGTAAAACTACTAAATATTATATTTACTTGGTTCACTAGAACTGACATACCTTCCGCCATTGAGTGAAATCAGCCAATAGTACTCAACATCTATTCTATAGCAGCCAATCAGAATCTCTGTATCTGTTACTAACATGTCCTGGCTTATCTGTAACAATCAGAAATCAACTCTACATCCTGTGGAACCAGACTCTCCAACAAAACAGGAAACAAAAGTTACTACCACAAAGATCATTATCAAGATAATAATTGAAAAAACAGTAATATTTGGAGATTAAAAATGAGTAAAAGTAAATATTATTTGATCAAACTGTATGATAGAGAGTTAGTTGGTAATATGATGAAATATTATAATCAATATACAACAGTGAATAGACCTTTTTTTAGAGGTCTCTGATATCCCCTTTACAATTAAGAGTTGTGATCTCCCAAAGGGAATAGGCTGAACCTTTGCATAAAGAGCAAACTCATTAAAAATTTAGAATCTGGCTGCTACTTAGAATACTAATTATGCTATAGAAGTGATCGTTTAGGTGATAGATATTTTGGTACAAGCACACATATCAGCAGTTCAAAAAATGATTCTAAAATATTTGTTAATGGATAATTTCAACAGAAATAATCTTGAAAGCATTTATGTGGTTTTGATTACTGAGCAATGCTGATGTGGCACTTCAGTATTGCTCAGTAACCAAAACCACAAAAATGAGTTCAAGCCTATATTGCTCAACAAATTTCATTTTGGCAGACCACAACTCCTAATTGTAAGGGGGGACATTAGGGACCTCTGAAAAGAGTCCATTATAGAAGATCATGAGTTACAAGTCAAATGTGTGACTCACTCAACAAATGACCACAAATAACTAAACATAAGTTGGTGCAAAAGACAATTTAATTCAAGGGGCAAAAATTAGATATACAAATATAAAACTGAGTGGTCATAATAATCACAGATAGCTTAAATAATAATATAGCCATTACCTTACAGTCTGCAGTTTAGTAAAGAACTCTAGGTACACTCCAAATATTTACTGAATGTCATCTGGTAGTACAACGCTTGCTAGAAAAAGAAAAATAAAAAATTCAAGTTTGTTGTTGGACTCAATATGTTCAAGGATACATTTCTGCATTTTATGTAGAAATGTTAACAATATTATGCAGTATCTACTAAAAATATTATAGCATATATTCTTTAGTTTTGAAGAAAGACACCAACTAAAATAAAAGTAAAATACCGTATTGTGTTTCGTTTATTGCATACATTTTGTTGTAACATAATAAAAGCTAAGTTCATCAAGTTTGTGTCAAAATACATTCGCATCATTTGCTTCAATTTCACTTGTAGGATTACCAAAATGAAATACTCATTTTGCCCATCATTTCTGCTATGGTTGCTGTTGGTGTTGCTTATGAAGGTTTCTGAGCCGACTACAGCAAAATTAAAAGCTTGCACTTGAAGTTAAACTTTTGCTTTGATAAAATATGCTCACACATATAACCATAAGAACATAGGTATAGTAGATACAAATTTTTAAATAGCTTTGGCTAAAATGGATTTATTAATGCTTTTTGCTACAAATGACACAGTTTACAGTTGGTAATCATTAATGCATTTAATTATTTAAAGTGTATATGGCAGCTTAATAATTTGCTTCAATTTTACTTTTAGGATTTCCAAGATGAAAAAACTACTACTACTATTATCGTTGCAAAGAATTACCGCTATGGTAGTTGTTGGTGAGTACTATCATAGCTAACCTTCCTATTTCTTGAAGTCGTTTACGCTTAGGAACTATGTGAATGTAAGCAAATGTGGGCCATACCAAGCAAGTGTTAGCACCCTGTTATAATTTTATACAACTAACTCATTGCCTTGGCTTTTGCTAACTTAAATTCGTTAGTAGTGCAAACATGGATTCAAATTTTTTATAAAAGGGGTTCACAAATGAAAGCTTAAAGTAAAGTAAAGGCTTACTAGCAATTTTCAGAATAACTAGCAATAAACACTATATGTTTACAACCACAGCTGATGACCACAACTACCAGTGCTGTCTTGGTGTCACAGAAGGCAGTTATATATAATAGGTTCAAATCATTTGTGATTGGACAACAAGTCAGCATTTTATGCACTGACATTCTTGACAAAGTTCATAGTCTACTCAAACCAGTAAAAATCAGTTAAAAGTTTGCAAGTGTAAAAACAATGAAAACCTCCCAATAGACTCCACTTTCTGAAAAATACATGTTTATGCATTTAGTTTATTTTTTGGGCTTGCTGATTATTCCAGAGAGTATATCCCAAATTATTCAACTATAGCAAGCCCACTAACAGATTTAACAAGAAAGGAAGAACCAAAAAAAGTCAAATGGCAGGAACCGTAGGAGATTGTAAAACGAATTCCCATAAGAACACACAAAACTGCTAACAGAGGGTTTCAGCCGACTTGCTACAGCAGGATTTACTCTTAGACCAAATAAGGGTAGAATAGGAGGAACAAATGTGGAGTTCACCGGACATAAACTTTGCTGGGGTGGAATTAAACCTATGGATGACAATATCGAGAAAATCAAGGCTGCACCAAGGCCAACTAATAGGACGCAAGTAAGATGGTTTATTGGACTTACTGGTTATTACAGAGAGTATATCCCATATTATTCAACTATAGCAAGTCCACTAACAGATTTGGACAAAAAAAGGAGAACCAAAAAAGGTCAGATGGCAAGAACCGCAGGAGAAGGCATACACTAGCTTCAAGACAATGCTGACAAGTGCACCAATGCTAAAACTACCAGATGTACACAAACCTCCTAAATAAATAAGCTGATATCCGTGGCAAGGTTATACATCTACGCCAAAAATTGCTCCAGAATCACTACCATTGCAGATTGCAGAGATGATCGATTGTAAAAACTTCAACCAGTTACTAATGTGCTGCATGGGACATGTCCAAAAACAATACGCAAATCTTGGATTACTTATTTTGTGGTGACGGCTAAACATTGATAAACTGGTATAAAGATGGTCAGCGCATCAATAGCAGAAGTCACTCGTATAAGCATCAACAATTAGCTTGAGTTTTCAATATTGTCAGGTTAAACCACTTTTCCATTTGTGTCCTTTTGTGTGTCCCTTGTGGTTTACATTTGCATGATTGTAGTAGTGGGCATATGTATGAGGCTTCAGCTCGAATAGTGAAACTATATGCCATGAAAAAAAAACTTGTGCTTCAGTAATGCTTTCAGTCCCATAAACTAGAAGTATTTGTTGCTAAGCTTGTGATGATGTAGTGTATGCTCTTTAATCACATCGAAAGCAGTTTTGCGTGTAATGTTTTACCTTTTTGTCTAGCATTGCTACCGAATAAAGTCGCGGGTAATTCTCTGCTTAGCTGTTTCACAAGGCTCTATAATATGTGCGATCTAACATCTACATTTAACGGAGTATTCCGGTAATGATTTGATGCAATACAATCTGTAGTCAATAACTTTTGAAGCTAAATAAACCTCATCCATCTTGCTCTATTACTTACCGAATCTACTTCTAAGAACATTTTAGCTCGTATAATAAGTTATGCTTCTCCAACATGTATATAATCTGTGAATTATATTTGATTCAATACGTTTTTCTACTCCCTTTCAATGTGTCCACTAGTTACCAGTATGGCTATCTTTAAACCTCCAACATTCCTTAATTTGCTCTCCACAAAGAGCAAATTATTGTACTAGTGAGAAAATCTGTGCTCAAACAATCCTGGCTAAGCTAATTGGAAAACTTGAAACTTTAAAGTGCGAAATAATATTTGCTTTGTTTGTGATGCAACATAAATTAATATCCTGTATCGTGTAAATTTGTAGATATCAGATAACTAAAAAAAAGCTGATCATTACTAATATAACAAAAGTCAGTAGGAACTTACAGCTGTATAATTACAAAAAACCATAGTGTGGATACAAAAGTGTTCACACTCCAAGTAGAGGACAAACCTACTCATGTGGATGTTGATACTGGTATGTCAATCTATCTGTTAGCCAAATTTTGCAATCACTAAATTTAATAACTCCTACAAAAGATTGTAAAACGAATTCCCATAAGAACACACTAAACTGCTAACAGAAGTTTTCAGTCGACTTGCTACAGCAGGATTTACTCTTAGACCAAATAAGGGTAGAATAGGAGGAACAAATGTGGAGTTCACCGGACATAAACTTTGCTGGGCTGGAATTAAACCTATGGATGACAATATCGAGAAAATTAGGGCTGCACCAAGGCCAACTAATAAGACGCAAGTAAGATCGTTTATCGGACTTACTGGTTATTACAGAGAGTATATTCCACATTATTCAACTATAGCAAATTCACTAACAGATTTGACAAAAAAAAGGGAGAACCAAAAAAAGGTCAGATGGCAGGAACCGCAGGAAAGACATACACTAGCTTGAAGACAATGCTGACAAGTGCACCAATTCTAAAACTACCAGATGTACACAAACAATTTGTGCTAGGGACTGATGCATCAGATGTCGGCTAGGGGCAGTGCTGATGCAACCTCAGGATGGAAAACTGTTACCAGTAGGTTATGCAAGCAGAAAATTACTCGATCGAGAGAGAAACTACTCAGCCATAGAGAAGTGCCTAGGTGTGGTATGGGCTGTCAAGAAGTATCTACAATACTTAGATGGTGTGGAGTTCGTGCTGCAGACTGATCAACTGCTGCTGTACATCAATCAGGCCAGGTTGATTTCCAGCGAGAGTTTAGCAAGAGTTTAGCACAAAAGGTATAAATAAACAACTAAAGATGCCTACAAAAGATATATCCCTTACATATAATGAAAACTATGCAAACATTTTTGGTGAATCAGACTTGAGAACAAAATAGTATTTTTTTCTTTTTGGTTGTAGAAAAGTGAGCTTGTTCACAAGAGGGGTTGTAAAAAGTGTACTCAAAAATTGATTATTGATATGTCTACAAAAAACCCATGAAATCAAAAATATTTCACCGATACAAATCTGCAATGTGTGCAAATGCATGGGCATGGTAAAGAAGCATAAAAACTAGCAAGAAGAAGATGGGTATAGAATGAAATTAAGGCCACATTGACCACAATGAGGGGAGTTTACAAGCTTTTTGATGCAGCATCTTGTTGATACAGTGATAATACCACTTTGAAATGGTTTTACTTTCACTTTAGATACTAAATCAGAGGAATATTGTTTGAAGCTGCAGCAAAAACCGGCAGGCCACTGTTGTATAGCCATTTTACTACAACCACTGAAGACGAACAAATTTGGGCAGAGCTGGTGAGTGAGCTAAGCAGAACACAATCGAATCCAGGTAAAGATAAATAATTAATACTTATTAAAAATGTTTTTAACATTAATTGTTTATTATTAGCATGTCAGACTAAAGGTGTTTTTACACCTCCGGGATTTTGTGAGCCATAAATTAAATCTAGGAATTTTTATAAGCAAACGTATAATTGCCTTTTCAACTTTGTTTTAAACCTTAGAAGCTAAAGAGATCGGTTTGTACAAGTTCTTGAATTTTGTCATTGTATTAAAGCTTTGTGAGGTGTATCTAGTGAGTAGGTAGCAGATTAGTAGAAACTAATGTTGAATTTCTTTCATAAATAAAATAAATGCAAGTATATATAGCTTAACATGTTTGAACTATAGCCCATAATACTGCTAGAGTTTATTTATTGTGCAAAACTGAGAATAATTGTACTATCTGGCGTTCAATCAAACTGATGCTTAAACTTTATTTATTAATTTAAGCAATTGCTGTTCACATTATGACACAATTTCTTTCATTTAATGTAGGATTGTACAAAGTTATAAAAACTGATCCTCTCATGTGAGAGCTAGGAAAGGGCCTGCTAATAAGAATGGGCGACAAGACATCGAGACACCTGGTACAGCAGAACTCAACTTTGTCTGAGGGAAACTTAAATTCGTGGTGAGATTTTTCATCGATGTTCAAAATCGCTGCAGGGTTAATACCATATCAGAAATGTTAGATTGTAAGCATTTTGATCCTCTACTTTGTGCCGCAAGAGAAATGTCAATGGACAATAAGCAAATTGGGTTAACAATGGGTGGGTACTTGAAGCAGCTCAACATTATAAAACATTCATTTGCTATGAAAGCAAAGGATTCTCAAATGAAAGAAGACTGTGATGACTTGTTGTGGCACATGAAGCAAAAGTGGACTAATTATGTAGCAGCAATTGCGTCAAAGAGACAAAAATTGAATACATTGAACAAATCTCAAGAACTTCCTCTAGACAGGGACTTGAACACTCTAACCAACTTCTTAAAAAAGAAGTTACTGGACTTTTAGAGCTTCACACCATTTGAAATAGCAAAGCTCTGCCTCACGTATCTAATTTTGTTCAACTAAAGAAGACCTATGAAAGTCGCAGAGCTGACAACAAGAAACTTTTTAGAAGAGCTAGAAAAGACCCAAGAGGACCATCAGAAAATTCTTGCAATATTGGATGCAACCGAAAAAATCAATGCTACAAGGTTAATATCTATTTAGTTATTCTGTCAAAGCTATCATACAAATTTGTGGACTGATTTTAAATTATTGTTAGCAATTTAACATCTGCAAACTGAAAACTTTAATTTTGAAATTGCAATTGTTTTAAGTTGAAAGCAATAGAGGTTAGAGGAAAGTCAACAGGGCCTCTACGGAAAGTATTCATTTTGATCCCCGAGTTCCTGATTAACCCACCCAAGAATCTATCTTGCCTAAACCATCAATTTCTGTTTGAAAGGTAACACAATTGAGAATTATTATCAGCACTTTTATATTAAGTACAAATAATTTTAAATGTATAGACCTAAATGAACATTTTTGTTTCAACTTTATTTTGCATTTCTATAAATGCAACAAGAGGAATTTAAGTTTACTGCTTCTAAAGCACTATATAATTTTTAAGCTTGTTAGTAAGTTATAAATTCTCAAATACATAGTGTTTACACCTTACATGATGTACCTATTTTAACTTTTAACACACTATTCATTAAAAATTGTGCTCATTTTATAACTTTCATAAAAAACTTATTTTATAGCTGTAGCCAATACTCAACCTGGCCTCCTTCTGGTACAGCAGTAATAAAGGAAGTTGTGGGCAGCTACCCGAGTTTTAGTTTTGAGCACCCAGACCTTTTGCACGCGCAAAAATTGAGAAAGTTTCTGGCAACAATGTGTCAGGTTGGTTATCTAGTTTCATTTTCATTTATATCTTTTACATTAGCAAAAACCACACACAGATTAGCACATTAAAGTAACAGATTATACAATACAGTCATATCAATGTATGGTAAAGTAAATTTTATGAGCTTGCCACTAATTCTTATGCATCTAATTTTCTAATATACTTTGCAAATCGGACTTTTGTTGTATTGCAGCTCAATAGCCAAAATATTTTAATTTTGGACCAAAAATCTTGACAAAAATGAACTAGAGATGATGGCTGATCATATGGGTCACTCAATGAACATACACACTTCAGTATATAAGCTCCAATCTAATTTGATTGAAAAAACAAAAGTAGCAAACATTTTAATGGCGATTGAAAATGGAGGCATTACGAAGACTGCGGAAGCAAGGCATCTAGACAAAATAGAGGTTCCTGCAAATGGTAAATTAACATATCCTCAACAATACAGCTACGAACCATATATTTAGGCTCTTAGATTTTGCTAAATAAAAAACTCAAGTGCATTTGCAAGGATTACTTTTGTACTTTAATGCCATGCATGCATTATTCATCTAAAAATTGTAAATTGTAGAAGTATTTTGAGATGCTAAGTATATATAATAGTCCCCATAAACTATCAAGAGTGTTTTAAATATTATAGAATTGATAGAAGAGCAGCCATCTGCCGACGTGAGACTTGCCAGAAATGACGAAACAGACTGTCATATTGCAGGAGTTAAGTTTATGCAAGTTAATGTAAGTTAGAAAGATTTTGATAACCAGACTCGCGAGACAACTGCGATAATTTGCAAAAGTATACATATGATGTCAGAAATAGGCTGCCTAAGTGTAAATGTAGTTCCTCACTTATATTTTAAAACTTTTTTTAGATACATCACTATCAGATACTGAAGCAATTGCCAAGTCTAAAAGAGGTAAATATCGTTTAAAGTCTTTTGCTGTTGAAACAATTTTTAAATGGCGGACTTTCAAAGCCCATAAATTTAACAAGCTGCATACATAATTTGTAGTGGTGGCTGTATGATGCCTAAACCACTAACAGTGGTTTTGAAAACTTTTACTAGTAAAGCAATAGATACAATAGTGTTTTATCGATAACATGTTGATAAACATTTCAGTGAAACGATACTGGAGTGAAACAGAAAAGAGTTTATTTGAAAGCGTTTACACAGACCCCAGTAAAAACCTAACCAAAGAGCAGTTTTCTCAACTGAGAAGCATATTCAAAAACAGGAGCGATGCTGTGGTCAGAGCCAGGGTCAGCAACCTGAAAAGGAAACTGTCTAAAGAAAGTTGACACTAGCTTAAACAAATTGATATTATGTAACGTTTGTCATGAGTTTCAGCTGACATACTCATTTTTCAAATCCAATGAATTCATTGGAGAGCTGAAGATCTACGAGTCAAGAATTCTCAACGGTGGACCATGTTTATATATCAAAAAACCTAAGCAACTAGAATTCTTCAAGACAAAACTATATGAACTCCTGAACAAAAAAGGCGAAATTATGTGGAAAAAGTAGAAAGTTGACACTGCTTGGTTGCTATATTGGTTATGTTAAAAACCTGAATGACAAACTGTGTAAATGCAGTAGTCAATGGAATACCTCAACTGTTGAAAGTAACAGAACTATTGGGTCAAGTTGGGAAACTAACATGTATTGTAAGAAATGGCGCTATAAAAAACGTTTTGGTCATTGAATGTAAAACAGCTTGTACTGGACAATGTACCAAAAGAACAAATGACATTGTCATCCTGACCAACCAATAATAAGGTTCTTGGAGTAACATGGACACTGACTTCATGGTGATAGAAATTAAGATATATCTTCTGCTGATGGAAATACTGGTTTGACATGCTTGGTTTTTGCTGGCTAATACAGTATGCTAACTCTTATAATTCTGGAGTCGTATTATGCTACTTCCGAGTTGTGAGATTGTTCATGCTTATTATCATTTTTGATAAGATAAACACCGGTGATCACCTTTTAAATATTATTTTAATGTAAAATTGTGTGGCATTATAGCATCTTAAGCTGGGGAACTGCAGTAACTGTTGTTTCATCAACTGAAATATGGAATCAGCCGGCCTTAGTCTTATTATTTTTTATATTAAAACAAAAATGTAAAAATCTGAGCTTATACAGTTTGCTGGCAGGATACTCATAGGAGGGGCTTGAACTTCGTGAGAGAAGCTGAGATTTGTGGCAAGGCTATTCATCAATGTGAAAATCGTTTTAAATCACAACCATTGCAGAGATGATCAACTGTAAAAACTTAAACTATTTACTTATGTGCGGCATGGGACGAGTCCAAAAGAATACTCAACTTGGATTAGCAAAAAGGGAATATCTGAAACAACTGAACATCATAAAGCGTTCATTAGCCATGAAAGATATGGACTTGCAAACCAAAGAGGAACGTAATAACTTCTTATGGCATATGAAAGAAAAAAGGACCAACTATGTGACTGCAATAGCCTCCTAGGGACAAAAGCACAACACATAAAACAGGAACTGCCCCTAGACAGATATTTGGACTCACAAACGCTTTGTAAAATTAAACACTGAGCTTCCAGAGCCTCACAGACCCTGAAATAGCAAAGCTGTGGCTCACTTATTTAATTCAAAAAGAAAAGGGTAATTCAAGTTTTGGAGCTGACTACAGCAAACTTCGTTGAAGAACTGGAAAGGACCAGAAATGGTCAGAGAAAAATTCTTGAATCACTGGAAGCTACAACAAAAGATCAACGCTACAAGTTGATGCATTGTGCAAAAACATGTTTTTGCTTGCAATGTACCGGTTATTAAATGTACTACATGGTATTTATTGGAACTGGAGCTTAAAGGTTATTCATCAATTTAAGCAATTTTGGTCTTTTGGTCTCACTGTGGGATCAATTCGGCTCCAAGAAACTAGATGACTATGTTTGTGAAGAGTATTTTGTGAATTTTATATTAACATATTTCGGATCATATTTTTGTGAATTTCTGACTACTGAATAAATACGCACGTTACTATTTTTTAGCTGTGGTTGTCCAGATACAACTGCAAAAACCAACTTACAAGACAGAAAAAACTGGCCAACAGTCATTACAAAATGAGTTACTGTTTAGAGTGTAGGGAAGGATTTGGTCAAGCCCCATTCACTCTGGACCCAACAGCACTCCAACATGAAGGAAGCTAGGTAAAAAATGAGTAGGCCATTTGCCCCACCAGTTGAGCCGTTCTACCCAACCATTCCAAAGAAACCATGAGCAAATCTCTAGTTCAGGTTGGATAACGGGAACAACTTTTGGTCAAGTTACTGCGGCTACTTGTGGTTTAGAAACATGGCTTCCCTTGTAGAACCATCCCCTCAATCAACCGCAGACTCTTGTTCTGCAGCTATAAAACAGAAGCCAGTAGTCCTGAATGTTGCGACTCAGAGTATTAAAACCAGTGACTGAGGCCACCCAGCAGAAGATGAAGGGGGCAAAGGTAAGCCGACAGAACCACATGTGTACGTAAAATTTGCCAGCATGGTCTAACTAATATTGCTGACCTGTGTGTTCTAATGAGAAACAAACAGAAGTTGGAATCCCCAAAAAACTATTTTCATTAATACATCTACTCAAAACAGATAACGGAAAATCAAGTTCACAATGTCACCCTCATGACTTATTATGCATTTATCAATTTTTGCTGTCTAGATGAAATAGCAAACAAAACAATTGCTGAACTATATCAAAGATCAACTTCAAACTTCAAAAAAACTTTTAAACTTGCATCTTTTTTCCTGAAACAAGAATGTTAGACTATATACTAATTCCAATAAATGCTCGTATTGCTCAAAGTTAATGAAATCATAAAATGCTATAAAAACATTCTTTGCCATGTGGTTCAACAACAAAATCTGTATTGCAACTACTTCTAAAAAAAATCTTTGAAAAGCTGAATGAATATAGAATAATAACAGGCGAAAAGAGAAAGCATTATCCATACTTTGCTGTCTGGGATGGCGAAGCATACTTTGACAAAGCCGACTTACCCAATAACACTAAAACGATTGAATGAACCACAAAACATTGACTAGAATCAACCAGTATTACTAGTGACGCTGCTGGTTTTACAGATCCTGTATGCTTTGTAAATGAACACAACTCGGAGTATGACATGGTAAATTAAATGACAATATACTTGAAGATAATTCAAGTGTCAAACAACTAGAAAAAACTATTGGTGAACATGAAAAAGAGCTCAAGATTTTCTGTTTCTGGGTTCAACCCTGAATCTTACCACATTTCAATTATAAAAAACATCTGTTCAAATATCTATTAGATCAATTACGTAATAAAAGTCTATTCTTAAATGTGCATCAACACACTGAAAGGTTATGCTTTCTGGACATGTCAATAACTTAGCATCTGGGTTTAGTTATGCAGATTACCTGAAGGCATTGGAAATAGATTCAAAAAAGGTTTTTGGATTTATGAGAAGTTCACTTCATGGAAATGTTGAAACAAACTGACTTGATGAAACCTTTTCAGTTAAAGCCGCACCTACCAGAAATTCACCCAACATTGGCAGATAGAGGTCGAGAATCTTTTGAGTCTGAAGAACGCCAAACAAAACATTGCAGATTAGATGCTAGTGGTCGGATTCATGCTCAAAACCATGCTGTTATTGAAGCATCATGTGTTGCTTCATTTCGGATAGTTCAAAGTAACAAACCACACACAATCGAGAGACTTTGATTGAACCCTGCTGGATTGTGCATCAATAGTACTTAGTAAACCAGCTGAACAGAAACTTCTCGACACTTCACTCTCTGACAACACTGTGTAGAGACGCATTGATGACATTGCAGCAGATATTAATGAAAAAGTAATTGCTAAAATGGAAGAGCCTCCATTCTTCTCAATACAATTTGATGAGTCCACTGATGTAGCTAATATTTAATATTAGTGTATTAGCGTTTTACACGTGCGTGAATACACGCTAGTGATCTGCCACACACAGTGCGTGTGTTGCGAGTGCAAAAATTATTTATTAACCAATGATGTTAGCGTTAAAACTTTACTTCTTGGCTGCTCGCCTTGTTTTTATGGCTACACATGCTGCTTTGTCATATCAAAGTGACTTCGAATGAGAACAATACTTTTACTTGAAAAAAAAGTATTGATGCTTAAGAAAAAGACTTTACTTGCCAAAAAGATTCAACGAAAATACTGGGTTCACCCAATAAACCTGAAAAGACATAAATTTGGACTTTGTAGTACACTTGTACCTGAGCTTAGGGAAAAAATGCTAAATTTAGGCATAAAAGTTATTTTATAATGTCGGTAGAGAAGTTTGATTATTTGTTGAGACTCGTTGCTCCTATTCTTACTAAACAAGACACAAATATGCGTCAAGCAATTGAACCTACCTTGAAGTTGGCATTCACCTTACACCATCTTGCTGAAGGTAGCAGTTATAAAAGTATAGCTAATCACTACAGGCTCGGAAGATCTACTATATCAAATATCATTTGTGCTACATGTGATGTTCTTTATGAAGCTTTACAGCCAACTTATTTAGCTGTACCAAAAGGTAAAGAAGAGTGGAAAAAAATAGCTGAGGGGCTTGTATTCACTAGAACTATGCTACTGTGTTACAATTATTAACTCATTTGTATAAACTGCTGACTGAATTTGTATACTGTGAGTCATTCACTCACATTCATCCAAATTTTCTATTCAAGATTTGAAGAAAAATAGAATCTTCCAAACTGCATTGGTGCTGTGGATGGGAAGCATTGCACTATTCAAAAGCCTAGAAGTACAGGTTCTGCCTACTACAACTACAAACAGCGTTTCTCTATTGTATTGCTAGCTATATGCAACAGCAACTACGAATTTCTGATGATAGATGTTGGTTCAAATGGATGTAACAATGATGCTGGAATTTGGGCAAAATCAAAATTTTCCCAAGGATTAGAAAGTGGTACAAACTAACTTCGCATCACAGTATTTTTGTTGTCAATAACTATACAATGAAGAATGTGCGAGTTATTTATTGTTATTGCTATCTATGCTTAGAATCACCAAATTGTTTTCAGGCACCATCAATTTACCAAATCCATCAGCTTTATCTGGTTCCTGAACTCAATTTCCATTCATGCTTGTTGGGGATGAGGCATTCCCCCTCAGACCATTTTTGATGAGACCTTATTCAGGCAGCAGCATTAGTAATCATAGCCAAAGAGTATTTAACTACAGACTTAGCAGGGCAAGGAGAGTTATTGAGAATGCATTTGGTAAGTCCAGTGTTGAGTAGTAAAGCTGGTTGGCAAGCTGCTTTCTTGTTATGTAGTAATTGCAAGATATTTTAAAACTATGTATGTATGTATAGATGCATGTATGCACATATACATATAACATATATATATTTAGAAATACTAACTCAGCGCTGGAGGATACTATTCAAACCAATCATTGCGGAAGCTACAAAAGCAACGAAATTAGTTAGAACTGTGTGTGTTTTACACAACTTTCTTAAAAAAACTGATGTCAACATAATATGTTGACATCAATTATGTTGACATCAGTTTTTTTAAGAAAGTTGTGTAAAACACACACAGTTCTAACTAATTTCGTTGCTTTTGTAGCTTCCGCAATGATAATAATAACCCAGGCGAACAATATATTATATTGTTCGCCTGGGTACTCAGATCAGGTGAGCCAAGATGGGAACGTTACACCAGGATTTTGGTGTACAGCACAAGCGCCCACTGTTGGACTAAACTTACGATTTTAACTATCAAAAATGAGAAAAGAATGTGCCTTGATAGGCAGAGTAACTGGGGATGTGCCCTATCAAAAATCAGCCAGATGTATGATATTATTACCATCATTATTTTATAATCAAGTCTAATAGAAAAAATATTGACTTGTACCCTATGTTATTTCAGTGTTTTGATGTACATAAAATTGCCTTTTCAAAAAAGGGAGGGGTTATTACTAAAAATCCATGAAAGGGGGAAGGAATGGCATTTAAAAGGGTTGAGAACAACTGTTCTAAGTGGATGCCATTCAACTTTAATGACATTACAAGAATTTGTCAAAGTACTCTATCAATTAATCTCTCAGCTTTGAATTTAGTACAAATTCAAGAAACATTCTGATATTAGTTGAGGAGGCTTAGTTTTGCTGGCCTGCCTGCTGCTCAGCATTTCGCCATGGTTGCCTGTGTGGCATTTGAATAGACTTGTCTTGATAATCAATGGCACCAGGTATTATGTAACCAACTGGTAGGGGGGTATGAGATTTTAGTTCTACTGCAGTCATAGTACAAGTAACATACAGTTACAAACTATTATTATTGTGAGCACTCACAAAAAACAACTAAGCAAAAAATAGTTTCTTGCCTTATGTCTTTATTTTAGCTATGTGCTTGCCATTTTTGGTAAAAAATTAGAACTGCAATTCTCATTATGACTTTTATAGAATCTACCACGTTGCTGCTATAAAAGTAATAAAAAAGCATTAAGTTTTGCACTCAAGAAGGATGTCAACTGAATTTCTATCTCCACACAAGAAAACTGTAATGGGTTTTGCAGGTTTCCTGCGCCTAACACAACATGGTTCATGTTATTTTTAGCAGCCAACATTCAACAAACAACATAAAAAGTCAAATGTAGGTCATCTGGCTCCACCCTTCAGTTATGTGCACTCTGTTATAGTCATGACGTGAAACACAAATATAATTCCATATACTATACTAAAAGTATGTTACTTTTTAATTTCTTATTATTCTAATTCAACTTCTAATTTCTCACTGCTATATTCTAAAAATATTTTAAAACATGTGATGCATGGATTATTATTTTACTACTACATTTCGAATGCATACACATGGAAAACCCTTTCAAATAGACAGTAGTTGCTATGTACAGATATAACTTGTAACCATGTAATTTGATTGGTATTATTCATAATGCCTATTTCAAACAATGACAGGACATTTAATTGATGGACAAAATAAATGTGAGTAGCAGTTCTGTGAAGTCTGCTAGATATCTCTAGTTGAACACTGAACGTCATCCCAAGGCTAAAGTTCAGTGAGAACTTTATAATTATAAATAGTTGGGTGTCTGTAAAAAGAGCAAAGGTTTCAAGGTCTACTAAAAAGAGCAGCTAACTATTCCATGCCAAGCACCGACACCTTCATCCAGTTAAAACCATATAGAGAAATCCTTCACAATGAAACATAACACAATGAAACTTCTGACATTAAAACCATGCTTCTCCAGATGCTGAAAACTTTATAAAGGATTTGATGAAGGCTCAATTGATTCTATATCAGATGTTTCTGGCATCAAGTGAAGTGTGGATATGGATTATGAAGCATTATTTTCAATTATTAAAGATGCAACACTTGAAAATTGTTGAAAAAGTGTAATTAAATTAGAATATTAAATATTAATATTAGTTGATGAATGTCGAAAAACTTCATCCAATGATAGTATAAAATGGTGGCAGTTTTCTGGCCAAATCATCAAAATCCCTAAAACCTCACACAAAGAATAAAAAACAACCCATATCTCTTCAGCAGTTAGTTAGAGAGAAGTAGTTGAGCTGAAAAGACATCTTCTAATGAAGAAATCGGTCAACATCATATTTATAAAACAGATGTCACTTCAACATAGCTGCCTGGCATCTTAGCCAGATATAGAATTATTTACCAACTTACCAACGTAAGCATCTGTTGAAGAAGGTTTTCACGTTGAACACTTGCAACCAGCAGCCCATCAGATCCTATCAAATTCTCAATATCGGGAGATTTGAATCACCATACAGATTTAGCATCAAGTTATCTGGAAGCAAAAGTTTCAAATGGTGATAGTAGCAATATAAATCTAGATGAAACTATTGAACCAACCAATCTGCAAGTTGATGTTATTTTATACGATGTTCTCATGAGCAGTGATGCCTTAACAGCTAACCTACACCACTATAGAGCTATGATTGAGACCCTGTTGAGTTATAGCAATGAAACCAAAGAATCCCAGTTAGCTTTTGGGGGTATTACTTAAAAAGAAACAGCATAAGCACTGGCAAACTTAGAAATGAAAATAAAAGAGTAGTTATCAGTAAAACATTTACTGCTGGAAGTAAATAGTAATACTGTTCCATTTATCCGTAAACTTCACTCTGACATGTTTTTTTCAAAATCAATCGTCCTAAATGGAACTGATGTCAAGCTGAAACTTGAAGGGAACTCTAATAGCTGCTAAAAATTTACAGTACAAGTTGAAAATGGCTTACCTTCTATGTTTATCAGAAGAGAGAAGGTTAAAGACGGAATTCAACCAAGATGATGGAAACCTGCAATCAAAGAAAACTTTCAGTATTGCTACAGGATCATTATTATGCAATGAGGAAAATTTGTTCAATAAAATCCAAGCCAAACGTATAGTTATTGGATTGGTAGATACTGAAAGTTTTGAAGGTGCCTACAAACTTAATCCCTTTAACTTCAAACATAAAAATCTGAAAGACTGTCGCTTGCTAATTGCTGGGAAAATGATTTGGAGAGGGGACACCACTAGCCAGTGATTTTGAAAATAACACAACTCTTAGAAACTATCTTGTATTACTGGAAAGCACTGGAAAATTATTCCATGATGCTGAAATCTGTATTGATATAAATTAAAATATAACAACTATTACTCTTTATTAGCTTTTAATTAAAAACCCAATCTCCAAAAGAATGGCTGTTATCACCTTATAAAAAGCAGATACTAGATTCGATTTTAAAGTTTAGATAAAATCAAACAGGATTGTAATGACAAATTTCTACATGTAATGGATGGCAAACAAATCTACAGAATATTGAAGGCAGATAGACCCATTGAAAAATTTAACTTTTAAGTAGTCTTTTCTATAGACCTACTACTGTGTGCTCAGAATTTTTAATTTTGTATGGTTATAAATACAAAACCACACAATTAACAGGAGAGCATTGTTCGGCAGTTGTAAAAACAGAAGACAACAAGGAATATTTTTGACAGCCATATAACCTACCTGAGGTTGGAGATGTGCTAGATAACTTGGGTGAATGGGTATTCAATGACATTCCATTACAATCACTCTATAGTAGTGTGTGGAGTGTGGTCAATATGAATATGTTCTATTCTTCTTGATTCACATCACATGGGGGTCTAGAGTCTAAAAAAGATATCATATTTGTTGAGTGATTTACTAATGGTGATACAATATTCATCTATATACGAAAGTATAGAAAAGTATAGCGATTGGAATGCTGACAAGATTGTGGATTTTCCACGTTTTACCAAAAAAAGTTGACTAGCTCTTTCATGCCAGCTGCTCAACACATGGATAGTTTCAAACATACAAGAATTATTATGTGTTGAATAACATGTCAGCTGGTAAGCTGGCTAACTACACAAAAGTCCTGAAAGATTACATCACAAGGGTGTAGACTATTTTAGAATACCCTATACAATTTTACCATGCAAATAAGATGCTATACAAATACAATCAACGTAAACTTATTCAACACAGTTTAACTCTTTCGCGATCAACTTTGAAGTTACGTAATTTTATGCCTCGTTTGAGTTTATCGCGAAATTTGCTTTGCTAACAAATTTTGCATAACTTTCAATTTCATTATTAAAAAGTTACACTTGATTTCGGCCTTAAATAAACTGGGTATTATAATTTTAGGAGTATTTTCTATTATAAAAAGCTTCTTAAAGTGACGGGAGACCTTAATTCTAGCTAAAATCAGTCATTTTAATTTGACCTCTCAAAACCGCCATTTTAAAATTGAAAACTCAAAATGATAAAATTAATTTATAATATGATTCAAATTACAGTGACTTTAACATTTCTGTTTATTTAGATGTTCTTCTAAATGTAATCTAAATAAAATAAACTGGCTCTCTATAATTTGACAGCAGTTTCTTGCATTTGAAAGTAGCGTTAAAATTTGCCGATAATTTTGAAATTTAAGGATTAAATTGAAAAGCAACTAGCTGGCTTGGTAGCTATTATTTAATCAAATTTAATGGCTATAATTATCCCAAAATTACCAAGCTGCACTATCAACATCAATTACAAAAACTTTTAGGCTGTTTGGTTGAAAACTGGAAGTTTAAACTAAGCGGTATTGTTTATTTACCTAAAAGACCATATATGGTCCATTGATCTGCGGATAGTGTCGCTTTGAGGGACATATATGGTCCATTGATTGCGTAAGGGTTAAGCATTGTAGACTATTTTGAAATAACCTATACATTATTATACAACCAATAACGCAAATTTAATCTTATTACTATTCAACAAAGCTTAGCCTTAATCTTAGTAAACATTTTAAAAGGCTTACTGGTGTTGTACACAAACTGCTATCCCTTTCATACACAAAATGAATAAATTAATACACTAGATGAGCACTTGAAGTTGAATAATACTAGTTTACTTGTATATTGCATCCCAGCTCTCTTTTTCTCCCAGCATTTTTTAAATGAAAAATATTCTCATCACTATTCATCACTCATCACTCATCTCTATCACTATCATTCTATGTGCTGCCATCTATTGATAATAATATCAATATGAATATGAATATCTAAACTCTAAAGTCTAAGCCCTAAGAGAGGTTCCTCCTAGCATCTATATATCACAATAATAGCATGAGGTGAAATGAAATGTGTCAGTTACTAGTACTTGTGAACAGTACTGCATGACAGTGATTCATACATCAAATAATAAATAAATATTAAAATATGTATTTTAGTTTATATAAATATTTATGTGTACGAAATGACTTGAACAAGTGGGTACGAAATGACCTACACCCTTTTAAAATACTCCTTACAGTTACAGTTACGATTCTACCAAGCCCAACTACTACTACTACTACTATTCTAGTACTACTGCTACTACTACTACTACTAATACTACTAGTACTACTACTACTACTACTACTGCAACTACTACTGCTACTGCCGGTGCCACCGCTGCCACCACTACTACTACTACTACTAATACTATTACTACTAGTCGAATAGAGGCTTTCTATACTACCTACATGAAATATGAATATCAATATGAATTATTGAATATGGTGTCAGGATGTCAAATTGAAATTATTATTAGAAGACGAAGTAGAACGGTTCGTAACGTTAACAACTAACAAGTGAAAATATAAATAATATAAATATTTATTAAAATTACTAGATTTAATAACTAATTTACTTCTCAAATTTTGAGTCATAGTCAAATTCACTAGTAGTAGTTGGTTCAGGTTGTTGGTTGTTGCTGTGTAAGACTAAGAGTAAGAGTAAGCACTAAGTGCAACACCCACACTCACACTGACAGCACTACTCCCCTGCTTCTAGTAATCGTATACCTCTACAAAATGACAATTTATTACTTACCTAGACGTATAACATTAACTGCAAAAATGTATTATTATTGTAATCATCTGACTAAAGGTACCAAAATCCTTCGGATGGCAGGTATCAGTTCCTTGTCTGTTACCCAGTGACACATTACTCATTACTGATTACAGCATTCTTGTCCTTCAGAAAGCCAACCACGTTGTAATAAGACGGAAGAGTTTAACACGTGTCGAGTCTCCGATAAGCCGGAGGGCGCTACTGGAGGGTTGATCAGTGGCGCCCATAATGAGTGTTGCGGTGCCACAACTCCATGCGACGTTTCATAATGGTTAGTCTGGGCGCAGTATATAGAGTTATCGTCTCCTGGATCATTATAATATAACGCACTGTGTCATCTACTACAAGTGTTAGTGACATAGTGGTTGGGGAAACAATACTTCCCACAGTCATTACACAAGTTAGAAAAGGTGAATTGTTGATTCCCTCAGTAGTATCAACTTTCGTGAATATATGTCTTAATTTTGTGCTACATTCACATGCACATAGTTTAGTCATGCGCAATAGCTATACATTCATCTTTGCAGGAACTGCCAGGACCTAGGAGAATGTCAAGGGTTAATGCTCAGTCCCTCAGGCTTACCCAAAATTATTAGATATTTTTTCACAAAAGCTGATGGAGTGATGCTACCAAGAAAAGCAACAATCCATTGAAAGAGGGTAATAGATAATAAGTATAGGCTACTACGTCCAAGAATGACAGTGCATATTATAGTTACATAATTTATAGAGTAGAGACTAGAATTTTTGAAGAAGAATATGATGTTTTCTGTTATTGTTAGTATTAGTTTTATAAATGAAAAAGACAATTTAAGAGCGTTGCTGATTGTAATTTCCCACAAGGATTTCAAATACTATAATCCACTCAGTTCCGTTAAGACACTATTTATTTTAGATTACCTCATTTTGATTTTGTTTATTGTAACTATATGAATATCAATGTGTGTAAAAGATTAGACACTGTTATGAATTTAATTTTATAGACTTACTTTTGTATCAAGGTTTGCCCTGACATCTGTCTATATGGTTTATGGTCCCATCTTTTTATCGTACTAAAACTTCTTTTTATTTAGAATTCGCCCGATGCCATGGTAATAATGTTATATTTATAATTATTAAAGCTATTGTATTTTTTTTATTTGAGAAGTTTCAAAGAAGCCAATTAAGTCATGCTTTTTGTTGAGTTGTCTCCTGAAATGTTTTTCAATTTTGATGGGTGTGTGTAGTGGGTGCAACTCCCACTAGAGTACCGTAAAACTTTCTGGAAGTCCAGGCTTGCTCATCAAAATTTAAAGATTTTTGAAATTTAGAAATAGTATTGTGGAAATAAGCGTATAACTAGAAAAAACTATTCAAGCCAGTTTTATTGCATTTTAGCTAGTCTTCCTTCTATAAGTATACTGTTGATCTGAATACAATTTTTCACTAAGTAGTACTTACATCCTTAACTAATCACTGTTTCAGTTATTAATTGTATACGCATTTATTTGAGCTAGTTTTTATGTACATTTCTTAGTAATGTGCAACATTTTAACTTTTGTACATGCTTAAGCAAGTTATGGTTTAGCTTTTTGTTCAGTGCATTTGTATTGGAAAGACTGTATTTTAGCCCTTACACTCTAAAGTACTGTTCTATTTAGACTTTTATGTTGGTTTTGCTGAATTTTGGTAGTTTTTATTCTTTATGGTCTTTTTTAATAGATGCCCTTACCTTATTTTCCTGTTTACAAGGAAGCCTCAACAAGGCAAATTTCTTTAATCATACTATACAGAAAGCTATTAGCACTAAGTAAACAATATATTAAAATATCTGATAGAAAAAAGATGGATGAACAAACATCACCACATATTCAAGAAGGCACAGAAAGAGTTCATATTTTTTGGTAGTGACAATCCATTTTAAAAACATGATTTGAGCCACTGCTAGATAAGTGACCAGGTTTTAACTAAGTTTTGAAAATATGTTGTTATGAACATGAAGTAGCCAAACTTAAATTCTCAAAAGTTAGTATTTAAAGATAACATAATATTACTGAAATATACTGCGCTACTAAACCCCCCCTCCCCCCAATTGCATGGTGTACTGTCGATCACATCAAGTAATCCAATTCATATTTTTTCAACTTTATTTAGAAAACTAGCTGGCGATTAGTTAGCCAATCTCTATTTCAGTTCAAAGTTTTTAGTAATTGACATTCTTTAATGCATGGATGCAACATGTATCATGATATAGAAAATTAGGATGGACCATCATGCAATTAGCTACATTTTTCTTTATTTCAGCTCAAACAATCTTCTATCAATTTAGACAAGCTATTGAATTTAGCACTGATAAATATTCTAAATAGATATATGTAATGTACAACTGTCACAAGAAAAGGTATTTTATTTGAAAACATTAAAAAAACTTCTTATGTTAATAGAACTGTTCGTTTGTATTTACCAGATCACAGAAATTCACGTAATTATATTTGAATTTACGATTATTTTGCATCAATTTGTTCATGTTGTTGGCCACCGCCTGAGTGGGTGGATGGGGATCAATTTTTCTCACCGTTGAAAGATTTCAGTGGTGCTACCATTCCATCAATGGACATGGGGGAAGACAAGTCTTTCTACCATCTGCATGAGCCTGGATATAACATAAATATTGGTCATAAAACACAACTCATATTACTATAATATAACATACCTATGACATATAACATATCAGAATTTCAAATTACAAAACCAATGTAAAACCTCAAAAAAGTGTTTATTGCGGTAGTAGACTACAATCAAAGAGCCGAGGATCAAGACTTCGTATTGCGCAGTTTTATAGATCAGAGAACATAACTCTATGGCACATCACAGCGATTCTTTTTCTTTACTCAACTAGTTTTTATCAGTGTGGTATATTAAGAGTGTTGACTTTAAACCATGAAAAATCATTATGTCGCTAATGGTACCGCGAGTTTATATAAGTTATAAAGGAAAAATTTTGCCACTTTTGTGATTTTATTTTTTTTTTTATATTATGTGTCCATTTTTTTTAGTTTTGTTTATTGGTAAAGTTTTTAAACATATTTTCAATACATATAAAATTTTAAAAATAATTAAAACTTAATCATGCACGTAAATACAAAGCTATAAAGTTTAAGCTTCGCTGTGATTACAATGTGAATATGAATTGAATAATGCTTGCAATAACCATTTTACACAAAATACGTTACAGTTGCTATAAATGTAAGACTAGTAAATTGGATGCAAATAGGCACGGTAATACTATTTAATTTATGCTATTTTTGAAATTTGTAGTAAATATTCGGCATGTATTATATATATATATATATATATATATATATATATATATATATATATATATATATATATATACATATATACATATTATACATATACATATATATATATATTATAATAATATATTATATATTTTTATATTATATATTGTTATATTATATATATATTATATAAGTATACTAATATTATATATAATATACATATTATAATAATATATTATATAATATAATAATATAATATATTATTATATTATATATTATATTATATATATACTATATATATATATATAATATCATATAATATATATTATTATATTATTTTATTTATAATATATATATATATTATAATAATATGTTATATATTAATATATATTATATTATATTATATTATATATATATATATATTATACAAGTATAATAATATTATATATAATATATATATATATATTATAATAATATATATATTATAATAATATATTATATATTATTATATTATAATAATATATTATATATTATTATATTATATATTATAATTATTATATATATAATATCATATATAATATATTATTATATTATAATATTATATTATATATTATATTATATATATATTATATATATAATAATATCATATATAATATATAAAATATATTATTATATTATATATTATATATATAATAATATCATATATAATATATTATTATATTATATATTAAATTATATACATTATATATATATAATGATATTATATATAATATATATATATATACATATAATAATATTATATATTATATATATATATAATAATATTATATATATATATATATAATATATATATATATATAATAATATATATATATATATACATGCCAAATATTTACTACAAAATTCAAAAATAGCATAAATTAAGTAGTATTACCGTGCCTATTTGCATCCAATTAACTAGTCTTACATTTATAGCAACTGTAGCGTATTTTGTGTATAATGGTTATTGCAAGCATTATTCAATTCATATTCACATTGTAATCACAGCGAAGCTTTAACTTTATAGCTTTGTATTTATGTGCATGATTGAGTTTTAATTTTTCTTTTAATTTCATGTGCATTAAAAATGTGTTTAAAAACTTTACCAATAAACAAAATTAAAAAAAATGTACACATAAAATAGAAAAAAAATAAAATAACAAAAGTGGCAAAATTTTTCCTTTATAACTTATATAAACTCGCGGTACCAATCTCGGCATAATGGCGCCCATATGATTCCGTAAGATTTGCTAATGGCAACACTCTTAATATACCACACTGGTTTTTATCATATTTCGATTTATTTTATTGTAACACACTTTGCAATTCAATAAAATATTCATACTTATTCATACTCACACTGATATTCATAATTATATTCAAATGGACATTATTAGTTTTTTTGGTGTCCATTATTAAAGGCCGTAAGCATCCAGGTTATTTATTACATTTGAGCAAAAGTTTGCATGCTTTTCAACTGTTTTATCAGCATTTTATCCAATTTCTTATACGAAAACACTACAAAAATGCAAGTAAAAGTGGTCATATTAGGTGTCTTAGACTTGCCCAGACTTGCCCGCGAGCTTGCCCTCCGTGTCCTATTCTGACGTGGGGATGGCAAAATAGCCCTATTGTAGCGTGAGTTTATATCGCGTAAAGTTATTAAGAAGCGGGTTTGTCACAGATTCTCGTTATTCGTAGCTCAAATCATGTGAATGTTACTCTTCGGGCGGCTACTAATAACTAACGTTAGCTACGCAGCATCAAGAAAGGTAACTAATTTGACTGTTTTCAAATGGACTATTCCATTTCGCTAGTTTGTAACTTGCTGTAAATCACAAAATAATTATATTTCCTATTTTAATTTCAATTATCATGTCGACCACACTACCAGAAAATTACTCTTAAATATGCAGTAAATGATGATTTTCAACCGTTTTGTGATGAACTATAGGTTAGTAGTTGTCTACGTAAAACCAAGTTTTAAAATTTGTAATTGAATCAGTGAATCACTATCAGTATGAGTATCACTAGTCTATGTCTATGACTCTCACTCTAAGTCTATGACTATCGCCTATTAGTATTGGTGAACTATTATTAATAATATTCAATGGTTATATTTATTAATACCATTATTAGTCATAATGATAATCATATGACAGTATGAGTATCAGTATGTTAATGTTACGGAGCAGGATCAGTTTCGAAACTAATACTTGTAATATTAGTTATAACTATAAGTATAAGTTATACCGATAGCTATATTAACATAAATATTTATATTCATAGTAATACTAACAGCAAATCTAATATTACTATGTTAATAGTTATACTTGTAAGTTATAATATAAAGCAAACGACACAAGTATTAATTTGAACTGTTGGTCCTAAAATAAAAAGTAAAATAAATGTAAATAATAAAATATAAATTATAATAATTTAATTATACTAATACTAATAGCAATACTTATACAGTAATATAATTATAATAAATTTATAAAACTTAAACAACTTTAGATTTAAGGAACAACTTTAAATACAAACATAAAGATAATATTAAATAATTATAATCATAGTGATCATAACAATAAATATAATTATGATTCCAATAATTATCAATATATTATATAATATTTAAATTATTTTAATTTATAATTATAATCATAATTTTTTTAGTTATAGTGAATAAATTCAATTTGACATAATAACTATAATATTATAAAGCAGTCAGTCTATCTCTAATGCTGATTAATATTCAAATTATTATGACTGTATCATCATTCACTAATTCTAAGAGTAAGTGACTACAATTATTAGTATCAATGTTGTGTTAGAGTACTATACCCATTGGAATTTTGATATATCCATTATATTTACAACTCTGCCTGTTACAGCTATAAATAAATTGAACCAAAATACCAACAGTGCCTAATCATCGCCTTATTTATAAAATAATCACAATCATAATGCTCAAGTTAATAGATTGGAAATTATTGAAAATTATGTTGAAGCCAATATAAATATGACATTGTATGCATCCAAGTAGTGATGTTGTAATATATCTTGGAAGATAATTACATTATAATAAGAGTTAAATTCCTCTACGTAACTTTTTTTGCAATTATTCCTTAGAATAACTATAACTTATACTCCTAACATTTAGCAGCGCATTAGTTTTAGATAGAGCTACTAATTGTATTTATTGCATGTGAAGGTTAGTTATTCTCCATCAGCTGCATGAATGTGACTGGTAAATTTTGTAACCTTTGGCAGTAATAACTTTGTAGCATAAATTAGACACATTTTTATAAAAATACATAATTTTAATGCTATAGCTGCTAGTAATTCTAATGGGTGTAATAATATTACAGCATTAATTTTTATTTTGTTCATGCTTCATGAAACATTTTCTAAATTCTTTTTTGAATAAATTTCTACAATACATATAATGTGCTGAATAGATTACATATGTTGGGGTTCTTCCTATACTGCAGCTCAGCCTACACTCCCCGCCACAAATGTTCCTAAACTACTAGCTTCATCAGGATACAGATTGATGGAGCTGTATTGATAAAAACTTCTCTTTTTAGCAGTAGAGGCATCATGAAAAAAAAGGTAAGTATTTTACTCAATAAGAATGCGGTTTTTTACTTCTACAAATTTGATAGCCTACACTATTCTATTTAAATGGAGACTGGTCTGACATAATGTGTCTGCAATTTACTAGTTATAATATAGTAAATACTATGCGGGCCTATAGATCAAACGGCTCAAAAGAAAATTAAATAAAATATTACACAACGCTGTATTTATTAGCAATGTGATACTTAGCAACTAATTTCACATTATTATTGTTTGCAAAGTTTTATATATCTACATATGTTTGTTCAATTCAGTGTTCTGAAGAAGAAGGTTCCAACAGCAGGGAAAAGCCTTGAACAAGATATTATGTTCTACATCTCCAACTCATTTTAACTTTGCTGGTCAGTTCATTGTGTATCTGGAGCATAGTTTTGTATTTTCAAGTAGTCCATCAGATACCTTTGTAGATAGTAAAGATTAAAATGTTTGTGCAATGATGTCCATAATGTTGAACTGATTTATTGAAACTAAAACTGTTCTTAATTATAACAAAACTTGACAATCTTTACATAAAGAATAATGTCCTATAATCTATCTTCATTGTAAACAAAATTAGAAAGTTCCACATCAGCAAATTGTTTATCATCATCTGTAGGTGGAAGAAGCTTGCACTCAGTTATAAAGGCAAGCTGACGGTGGTTTTCTTTGCCTTCTATGAAGATTTGGAAAGAGCCAGAAAATTAATACTTTATAACTGCAAAACCATGTTGTAGTGTCCTGTGTTATTGATTGAATCATCTAAAAGAAAAATTGTTGTATCATTATAATTTTACTGTTAATGAATTAGCAAATCTACTTATCTTGGTAAATATATTCAAGAACAAATACTATAGTGTAACTCAGTTTTGGTTATGTGTATGCTCCTTAAGCGAATTTACAGCAGATATCAAACTATATATTAGAGACTGATATAGGAATTAAATTTAAGCTAACCATGATGATGTAAATAGCTGTTGAATGTGACTTCGAGAACTCTGCTGGCCATGTCAGTTCAAATACACCAGGGTGATATGTTACGAATGTCATGTCATTATTGAAATTCAGCTTTTTCAAGTGCCTCTTCACAACTCTGGCAGCATTCTGACTGCTCCTTAGCTTTCTGCGCCTGAAATTTCTTCTACTTGCACCATTCTTCTATTGGTGGAATGTTAGCCTATAACAAACAGGTGTACCAAAGCTAAAAAATATCTAATTCACTGCACTAGGATATTATTCAACTCATTTAAATTTAATATATAGCAGTAAAACAATCACATACTTGTATTTATTTTATCAGCTTTACTTTACAAAGCTGAACTATATGATTTAGTAACTTGTCACCATAATAAACATTGTACAACATACAAGTTGAAAACCTGATGTGATTGCTTTTTTAATAGAATATACATCACAAACATGTTACTTTGATAAGCGTGTTCATAATAAAAGTATTAAACCAGTTTGAAAAAAATTATTTTGTTATGTAATGGATCACAAAACTACATAATTTTAGACCTGTAGCTTGATGTTCTTCAAGCAACGGGCTGCTATGACTAATTAATTTTCTATCATTGCATTTGATTGTTCTACTCATAGTGTATTGGCGAGTTAAAATTATTGGTAATTTAATGTATATTTTAGCTACCTCTGTACAATCAATGTTATAGTAATATCAATATACAATCTAGCGTACTATAAAAGTAGAAGTAGAACTTCTAAAACTATCATCTGCATCATTATCAGAACTATGAGTAATACTAGTAGTTGTACTAATAGTAATACTAATAGACAATAGTAATAGTATCACTATGAGTATGAGACTTGGGCTGGCAGTGATTATCACTATCAGTATCAGCATCGTCATAGTCAAAAGTTACAATAATTAGAAGCCATATTCATATTGATATTCTCATTATGTTATGCATAGTCATATTCATAGTAATAGACATAGTCAATCACTGATTGAGTTAATGTCATAGTGATACTCATACTCATTATAATTAATTTATACGATACTCATACTCATAGTCATAGAGTATCATAGTCATAGTGACACTTCACCGTGAATTTAATAATAGTTTTAATTTAATATTATCATTGTTGCTAATAGTAATATTATGTCTTACTCTTAGTCTAACAGCAGCTTTATGAAAAAGTTAAACTTAACTGATAACAAAACAAATTTAAAAAATAATACTGTAACAATCAATATAATGTATATCAATATGCTAGCAACCTAATTTTCAGCTCACTTCATTAGCTTTTCGTGCAGTATTGTGATGAAATATATTTATTAATGGTGACCTTGACATCTTCGTCCAAACGCCTTTCACATCAAGCCCCGAACCAATTTGTAAAAATTTTGGATTTTTTACTTTTGATTATTTTTTACGAAAAGAGCTTCAAAATAAATTTAAAAAAAAGTGAGCTGTTGTCCACATGAAAAGAATTATATGAGCCAATTTTCTAAATTCAAAAAATTACCAGAGGGTCACAATATTTTTTTTTAAAAATCTGTATTTTCACGGCAAGCTCTATACGTTAATATAGAAAAATAGAAGACAACTCTTCTTTCAGATTTTTCATGTGCCACGGTCACGTCAATATCAGTGCTATTAACACATATATTTTAATTCATTTTTTCTGGTATATTGAGTTGAGATTTTTTTTAAATATTTTGTGAATGCAACTAAAAAAGTATGAACTTTCAATTAACAGTAATTGATTTTATCGAAATAACCTGGATGCCTACGATGTTTAACGTTAGTTGTAGCTACTCGTTTGTAATACAATTTAATAAAAACTATGTTCATGTTCATGTTGGCAGTGAATGTGATACTGATACTCACAATCATAATGATAATGATAATCATACTCATACTGAAAGTGATAGTCTCATACTCATAGTGATAGTCATAATAATAAAGGCTTAGAAGTTAGAGCTGCTTCAAAACTGTTGAACTAAAATTATAAAATTAGATGAGAGAAAAGTTAGTTTCACACCGAGTCTCATATCTCTGACTCAGTCTCACGCTGACAGTGACTGTGAGTGTGACACTAACTCTAAGTCTAACACTTAGTCTTATTAGTTATTACCTATTACTTATTACTTATTAGTTATTTCAGTTGCTACGTTCTAGGTGTAGCACCATCTGTAGGCCGTAGATTTGGGGAATCCAGAGTGTCACTGTCACACTCACTGTAAGAGATTGAGACTCACTCTACGTATAAGTATAAATGATCTTCAAGTTCATATTGTATTAAGTTTAACTCAATAATCAATATTTCATCAGTATTACTAATAATAATAATAATTATATTCATAGTGATCATGATGATATTCTATTATTATTATTTGTACACAGTACATAATAATTATAATTATTTATTATTATATTTCAGAATTTGACATATAATTTCTAAAGCTTACACGTACTCTTGTGATACTAATACTGTTACTGTTATTGACTCGCACTTGGTCTTACAGTTGCACTTACAGTTGCACTTACAGTTACTGTATAAGTAGGCTACAGATGCAGTCTAAATATTTGGGTCTGTGACTTTAGAGTTTAGAGACATCTATTGTCATTGTATAATGTCAATCATAATGATTGAAATTAAGTGACTCTGAGTATGTCTGCAAGGGATTAATCAGTTTCACTTTCTATTATTTTAACTTGTAATAAACTTCAATGTAGTTTCATATTTGTCATCATAATTATCTGTATATTTTATTTAAGGTCACAGGGTTTTAAAGTATTGAAAAATTAACACCAATTTTTAAATCAACATGCCATCAGTCTCAGGTTACACAGTCTCATAAAGTTATAGTAAAGTTGGATTGTAAAGGCCAATAAATTGACCTCCTGGTTAATTGAAAGGTGTTTGATTGTCTCATCTTTTTAGGATGCAACTTTAGTTATTTTTTAATATAAAAAAAGGATTATTACATTTAACTTGAGAAATGCCAATTTTGAACATAAAGCACAAATTTAGTGACTTGTGTATTGTATAAATTGTACAAATATGAATCAGATTATTTTTGAGGTTTTTTTACAGAAAAAACCTATATTGCTACTAATTTGTTAAAAATAGTGTGCACCAACTTTGCATAATTTCTGAAAATAGAACATGCATAAATAGCATATAGAAGCCTGAAAAAAAAAACAGTTGCCAGATTGACTTATGTGTCATTTGACATTTCAAGGACCTGCATTACTGGCTTTATGTCCAACTATTCTAGAACAAATACTTTTGATCACTCTATTCACATAGAGTATTTATTATGGCGAGGTTCTGTTAAGTTTTGGAGACCTCTAGAAAAATGGCAGGTTACTGCAAATTCACTATCTTTGACCACTGTTTATTGTTGCTGTTATTGGTTCTGATATTTTTTATTATGGAATGAAATATCAATTTATGGAAGTTTGGGGAGGTGGTCAGTATCAAAAACTGTTTTAGAAATGTCAACAAGGTAGCAGCTCATGTCAGATTATTGAAGCCGTCATGGAGTCTCTAATTGCCTTCGCTTCCTTTTTCTAGAGGTTCTAGCTCTAGTACAAGCTGGAAGAGTAGAGTAGCACTGATTCTGCAGGTGCTTTTACATCTTCTGTTGATAAAACTTCTCCAGCAAATCCAAATTTGTATATTGAGTTTTTGAGAGGACTGCTAGCAAATATATCTAACTTTCTAGTATACAATATAGTAAGCAACTGGGTTGTGCCTAACGAGTTCCAGAGTTCAACATTATGCAGAAACTTGGCGACTGGTGCCGCCAATAATCATAGGAGTTTGCAATGTTACTAGATCTTATCTATAGTTCTCACACATCCACACTAACCTAGCCATCTTCATCTATGTTTGAGTATGTGCACACAGTTATAGTTGGTGAGACCTGAAAGGGTATAGCTCTCTATATGTCTAATCATCTACTGCATCAGCAGTAGTCACTTCCATCACACACTCTTGTTGAGACTTTAGGTTTGTCAGTTGAATAGCTTTGCTTGTCTTTAGGATTAAATTTGTGTAACTTATATAGTTTGTGGTGTTTGCATCTGCTCTCCAATAAATTTGAACATGCTGATTCTCCCACTCAATCTGTTTACAGACTGCATAGCATTTCTCTGTGCCATTTCAAGTCTCACATAAGCTTTCTGTCTCTTAAGAATGTTTGTGTACATGTGACATGTTTTTTGCGTTCGATAGTATGTAAGCCCAACCTCAAACTGGGCTCTTATTTCAGTTTTACAATTTTTCTTTTTGTTATTTGTGCAACATTTTTTTCCAATCAACTTTAAATTTAGTTGTAAATGTGTAGCTAAGGTACCTTGGTATTTTTTTCAAATAACTTAAAAACTAATTAGGTTTCTGCAGTTTCTTGTATGCTATACACTGATATACACTCATGAGTTGCCATAAGCTATAACATAACGTTGTCCTGCAGTCTCAATAACTCTTGAGTTGCATGAAAATAAACAAAAATATTGAAGTATCTCCATTTTCTGCAGACATGACTTTGCAACATCGATATCCTGATGAGTTTATGCCCAGCAAGTATTTCCTTGCTAAAGATAATGACAAAACATTTCAATTTGACGACCAGCTACCATCTTTGCCAATTCCATCTCTCAAATCTACTCTCAACAAATACTTGGAGTCAGGTATTTGCTCTTATAGACATGCTATTTTGGTTATATAAGAATTGTTTTTCCCAAGTCCTCAAGCAAATTAAAATTCGTATAGTTTCAAGCTAGAAATTTACATTAATTCATAATTGAAGCTTTATTATTTAAAGTGCAGTTAGTTGATTAAATCAATCAATAGGTTGCATAACTAAAATCATCAGCTAACTAAGAAAGTCGACTTTTAAGAGCTTATCTTTCCCCACCGTCATATTATATCAGTTTTGATACCAGATATGTTGTAGACACATGCTATGTGTAGAAAAGTAATGGGGAGTAGATTGGAAATACTATTTCAGCTTCGTGCATCTGCTTATCTCTTTACATTAAGATAGTTCAACCTTATAGATAAAATGCACTTGCTATAGCTTTCACTCAATCATTACTTGACCAGGTTACAAATGTTGAAAATTTATGCACCTACAAAGAGCGGCTACAGTTATTCTTGGTCATGAATTTCTTCATAGACTGGTACAAAATTATCGTGTTAAGTCAGGTGTGCTAAAAGTTCAAACACAAATGTTTAGTGCTAGGCTGTTTGCTATTCAAAAGAGGCAGTAATTTTCAACATGCTAAACACTATTTAAGTTCATACAATGGTGTTCCCTCGTGATGTAATATGTGACAATTTCGAACCTGAAACTTTTAATACAAAAGATTATTTCATTTGGCAGCTTGTGACAATGCATGGTTGTGTCATAAATATTTTAGTGAGGCCCCACCTAACTCCTGAAGAGATAGAGAAAACTGTGCAAGCTGTAAGAAGGTTTGCCGAGAATGAAGGACCAAAGCTTCAAAGTATTTTAGAGGAGAGAGCTAAGGCTAAAAGGAATTGGGTGAGGGGCCTAGCTGGTTGAGTATGTTTCCTAAATGATGCGTGTGAAGAACGAAAGAATACCAGTTAGGGAGCTGAACTGCTAAAAAGAGATACAAAACTTGCTGTTATGTTGTTAGCCTGGATTTCATCATTTTATTGCTACTGTTTGTATTCAAAGTTTAAATTTTAAAGATGATAACAGCTGTTGTTGAAGTATGAGTGTAATATTTTCTAATAAATTGATTTAGTATAGTATATTAATGCAGTATATAGTATACAGTATGTAGTAGTATAGCATATAGTGTATAGTTGTGTAGTATAATATAGTAGTACAGTGTCTAGTAGTATAGTGTGTAGTAGTGTAGCATATAGTAATATAGTGTATAGTAATATAGCATATAGTAATATAGTGTATAGTAGTATAGCATATAGTAATATAGTGTATAGTAGTATAGTGTATAGTAGTATAGTATATAGTAGAATAGTATATAGTAGTATAGTATATAGTAGTATAGTATGTAGTAGTATAGTGTATAGTAGTATAGTGTATAGTATTATAGTATACAGTGTATAATATATAATAATATAGTATATAGTAGTATAGTATTTAGTATTGTCGCATATAGTATTATAGTGTATAGTATGTAGTAGTATAGTATACAGTGTATACTATACACTGTATACTATACACTGTATACTATACACTGTATACTATACACTGTATACTATACACTGTATACTGTATAGTATAGTACAGAAGGATTGAGTATATAATATCTGGAAATGTGTTTCAGCTGGAGGAATGGTGGCTCTCTTATGCCTACTTAAAGCTAAGAATTCCCGTCACTCCTCTAATGAATGTGACGGGTATAGCACCCTACGTCTTTCACCTGTGGCCACCCAGCAAGGGAACTCAGGTTACGAGAAACTCTCTCTCCACCTACTTCCTGTTAGAGCACTGGCAGCTTATAAAAAGGTAAGTCAGCTGCAGTGACTAGTGGATACAGCTGTAGTATTTTATACTCTGCATAGACTGCATTTCCAAGCTTCACATTATGGGAATGTATTTTTCTTTCCATTTTTGAAAACAGTTGCATCAAATGAAACCCCAACCATAACCCCATGCAAATCGCAACCTCAGTGTCACCCTATTAGCATCCATAATGTGAAGTAATGGAAACGCAGTATATTACAGCCTGCAGTCATATGCTGATCAGTGTCTAGTCTACTTCTATTTCCGGTTACATAACATCAGATAATGCCCTGTTGGTCGTTGATATTGCTCCCACTGCTGCCTTTACTATCTTTCAACTCTCTGACTGGTCATTTTACTTCATTTAGTACTTTTTCTGTGTTTTTTCTCTCAGTTTTCAGCTATAAACTCATCAATGTGATTCTTTGATTTGTTTACAGCTTTTTTGTGGTTAAACAGCAAAAGTTTGAGTTACATTATCATGAAATGATTTTTCTTTTTACCACTCAAACCGTACAACTGCCAGTATCTTGCGTGCAGCTCACCATTCTACTGTTAGACAGAAGCTGTTGCATGACTCTGGCCGGTCTGGAAAGGAGCCGTGGTCCATGTACCAGTTTAGGAGTCTGTACAACTGCTGCCGGCAGCCAGGACTGGAGGAGGACACCGTCTGCCGCTACTTCAAGACTGGTAACTTCCTCCCCTGCTTGTCAGCTTACTGTAGTGTATATTATACTGTGTAGTGTGTATATTATACTGTGTAGTGTGCATGTTATACTGTGTAGTGTGTATATTATACTGTGTAGTGTGTATATTATACCGTGTAGTGTGTATATTATACCGTGTACTGTGTATATTATACTGTGTAGTGTGTATATTATACTGTGTAGTGTGTATATTATACCGTGTAGTGTGTATATTATACTGTGTATTGTGTATATTATACTGTGTAGTGTGTATATTATACTGTGTAGTTTGTATATTATACTGTGTAGTGTATATATTATACTGTGTAGTGTGTGTATTATACTGTGTAGTGTGTATATTATACTGTGTAGTGTGTATATTATACTGTGTAGTGTGTATGTTATACCGTGTAGTGTGTATATTATACTGTGTAGTGTGTATATTATACCGTGTAGTGTGTATATTATACTGTGTAGTGTGTATATTATACTGTGTAGTGTGTATATTATACTGTGTAGTGTGTATGTTATACTGTGTATATGTATATTACACTGTGTAGTGTGTATATTATACTGTGTAGTCTGTATATTACACTGTGTAGTGTGTATATTATACTGTGTAGTGTGTATATTATACTGTGTAGTGTGTATATTATACTGTGTAGTGTGTATATTATACTGTGTAGTGTGTATATTATACTGTGTAGTGTGTATATTATACTGTGTAGTGTGTATATTATACTGTGTAGTGTGTTTATTATACTGTGTAGTGTATATATTATACTGTGTAGTGTGTATATTATACTGTGTAGTGTGTATATTATACTGTGTAGTGTGTATATTATACTGTGTAGTGTATATTATACTGTGTAGTGTGTATATTATACTGTGTAGTGTGTATATTATACTGTGTAGTGTGTTTATTATACTGTGTAGTGTATATATTATACTGTGTAGTGTATATTATACTGTGTATTGTGTTTATTATACTGTGTAGTGTGTATATTATACTGTGTAGTGTGTATATTATACTGTGTAGTGTGTATATTATACTGTGTAGTGTGTATATTATACTGTGTAGTGTGTATATTATACTGTGTAGTGTGTATATTATACTGTGTAGTGTGCATGTTATACTGTGTAGTGTGTATATTATACTGTGTAGTGTGTATATTATACTGTGTAGTGTGTTTATTATACTGTGTAGTGTATATATTATACTGTGTAGTGTATATTATACTGTGTATTGTGTTTATTATACTGTGTAGTGTGTATATTATACTGTGTAGTGTGTATATTATACTGTGTAGTGTGTATATTATACTGTGTAGTGTGTATATTATACTGTGTAGTGTGTATATTATACTGTGTAGTGTGTATATTATACTGTGTAGTGTGTATATTATACTGTGTAGTGTGTATATTATACTGTGTAGTGTGTATATTATACTGTGTAGTGTGTATATTATACTGTGTAGTGTGTTTATTATACTGTGTAGTGTATATATTATACTGTGTAGTGTGTATATTATACTGTGTAGTGTGTATATTATACTGTGTAGTGTGTATATTATACTGTGTAGTGTATATTATACTGTGTAGTGTGTATATTATACTGTGTAGTGTGTATATTATACTGTGTAGTGTGTTTATTATACTGTGTAGTGTATATATTATACTGTGTAGTGTATATTATACTGTGTATTGTGTATATTATGCTGTGTAGTGTGTATATTATACTGTGTAGTGTGTATATTATACTGTGTAGTGTGTATATTATACTGTGTAGTGTGTTTATTATACTGTGTAGTGTGTATATTATACTGTGTAGTGTGTATATTATACTGTGTAGTGTGTATATTATACTGTGTACTGTGTATATTATACTGTGTATATGTATATTACACTGTGTAGTGTGTATATTATACTGTGTAGTCTGTATATTACACTGTGGTGCTACAGCTACAATGTTTACATGTTCTGTAGATGAAGAAGGGGAAGCACCCAGCCATCTTGTGGTATTCTGCAATAGACGTATTTATAAAATAGACAGCGTGCTAGACAGTAAGGGGCGGCTATTCACCCCGCCTCAACTCAAGCATGTGCTGTCAAGAATCAAGGAAGAAGCATACAGTCAAGAAGCTGGCCCAGGACTTAGTTCGCTGACCACTCTGGACCGCTCTACATGGTATAAGCTGAGGCAGCACCTAGTCTCGCTGTCACACACCAATGAGCAGCATCTGCATACCATCCAGTCAGCCATTATTGGCAGCAGTCTAGTGGATGACACGCCTTCAAGTATTTCACAGGTTTCTGCTTTATACTTTTCTATGCATAGAGTCTTTTCGCACTAGTTACATGTTCCCATTGCGTAAACTAAATCCAGTTTTATTATACAAGACATTCATATTCTATAAATAAATCGTAACTTTAGCCAAGAACTAGAATAAACAGTACTTTGCGTTAACTGCTGGTGTAAACTTTATTTATCATGTTGATAAATTAACTACTTTGTATAAACTTAGATTCTACGCTTTAATGTAGACTCTGGTCTTGCTTTAATAACATTGTACTTTAGAGGGGGCGCTAAAGCTCCTTCTATATCTTGTACATCTTCCTTTGTCAGACCTCCTGGTAAATCAGAACCTTTTCTCGTGGCAAACTAGTAAACATCTGACACACATAGAATTCTGTTTGTAGTTATCCCAGCAAGGACTTCTTGGAAAACCCGGAAATGCATGGTATGACAAATCCTACAGCTCTATATGGTTTGAGAATGGAACTACTGTTTCCAATTGTGATGTGAGTTGATTGTCTCTAGTTAGCTCCTACCATGACTTTATATATTTGTATTACTTTGTTTATTATTGTTTATACAAGTTTGTATTTTTAGTTTACGTGTTTTGCAGCACACACCTATGGATGCCATGACCTCCGTAAATGTCAGTTTTTACGCTGATTGTCGACTCATAGAATGTGAAGGTGTTTGGAAGGTAAACTTTTTCTCTCATCTCACATAATATATATTTTATAGTTGATGGCGTTTCTACGCTTTTTTTAATTATTTAGTAAACTGTTTGTGTATGGGGAGGTAATTCCTAATTATTGCAATGAATTTAGTTGTTTTGTTATCTCTCTACCAGATATGTATTAAGCAACCAATAGAAAGTAAAATTGCAAGTTTCAACTGTTGGTGATCACTATTCTCTGTTAGAGATCTAAATACACGAAATGCATGAACATGATAATAATTGTAACTTGAACTGCTTAACCAAAAGTTACCCACTGCTTTGTCTGCTTATTTGGCTATCCATTATTTTATTCATTTCTTTTTATCTTCATCAGAACATAAACTGATTACTAGCCACTAAGCTTAGCCCAGTTTATGCATAGGTATACAAATACTGCCCTTGTTATTTAGTGTTTATTTCAAAACCTCATTTTAGGGTGAAAATGAAGAAGAAACGAATGAGGTTCCATCATACCATGAGCTTCATTTCACCATTGATAAAAGGATAGAAGATGGTATTGCAGCTGCTGAGAGCAGTTATCTGAAGCTTGTAAGTGACAGTGGATATCTGCAGTAATAAGTGACAGTGGATATCTGCAGTAATAAGTGACAGTGGATATCTGCAGTAATAAGTGACAGTGGATATCTGCAGTAATAAGTGACAGTGGATATCTGCAGTAATAAGTGACAGTGGATATCTGCAGTAATAAGTGACAGTGGATATCTGCTGTAATAAGTGACAGTGGATATCTGCAGTAATAAGTGACAGTGGATATCTACAGGAATAAGTGACAGTAAAAACCCACTGTTCATATGTAACAGTAGTCTTCTGCAGTTATTATCTGCCAGTCATTAGCTCTCACCAACGACAGTCTGTAATCGAGTAATGTACAGTTACTAGTAACTGTTTATTATAATATGTTATCTCTTAGCTATATAGATGTCAACTCTATATTTTAAATGTTTTCTTATTTGCAATGACAGGCCAGAAATATTGAGATAATCAATCCAGAGTTTCGCACATTTGGAAAGGATTTGTTTAAAGAATTGAAGCTACACCCTGATACATTTGTGCAAGTCTGTCTTCAATACGCATACTACAAGCTCCATGGCAAGTAGGTACTTCACATATTTTTAGGAGTATTAGCTTAAAGTATAAAATTTTATATTTATTTTAAGCATATTAACTTTAAAATTAAGCTGCAGTCAGAGAATTTTTTAACCAAGTATAAGCTTGTCTAACCTGTAAGGTATTATAAGGCAGTAGATTATCAGAGATAGATGTAATGTTTATATAGTTCAAATATGCTAATTCCAGTGCAATGATGAATGTAGAGCCAACTCTTCCATCTTCTTAAAATCTATGTTTGGTTTTGTTAGCCAGCAGATAAAGTTTACACTTTCTATGTGTGCATTTAAATGTTCCTTCTGTCCATTTATTTTATATAATCTGGCTTTTTCTAAATCGGCATAATTTACAGTAAATGTCTGAGCAGACTAACTGCTGTGGGAATGTTTCAGGCCAGCCGCTACGTACGAGACAGCTACTACTAGAAAGTTCTATAATGGACGGACAGAGACTGTGAGGTCTTGTACTAATGAGGTGGTGGCTTGGGCTAAAGTCATGTTGGACAAAGATTCGCTGGTAAAATATAGCATATGTAACACATGTAATATATAGTATAATATAATGTGTAACACACACACACACGCAAATGCACGTGCGCACACACGCGCACGCATGCACACACACACTATGTGTAGCACATGTTGTATATCATACATGTATTTGTGTAGTATATACTATATACTATATGTAACACATGCAGTGTAATATATATGAAACACATGTAATATATAATTTATGTAATGTATAACATCTGTAGCACGTATAGTAGATGATATATGCAACACATATAGTATATACTATATAATATATTATGTCGATAGCCTTCTCAAAAGATCCACCTGTTCAAGAATGCCATGAAGAAGCACCTGAGTATGATGAGGGAGTGTATGAGTGGTCAGGGTATTGACAGGCACCTGTTTGGTCTCAAAATAGTGGCAGCTGAAAATGGTTTTGACATTCCAGATATATTTATTGATCCAGCTTATGAGAAAAGGTACTGTCTGTAGCCACATACTCAATAGTAGTGGTACAGCTGTTGTGCAAACCTAAACCACTTTCTATGTGATTACTCTTGAATCCAATTGACCCTTTTCAGAGGTCCCTGGTGTCCCCTTTACAATTAAAAGTTGTGTTCTCCCAAAGTGAATAGGTTGAACCTTTGTATAAAGAGCAAGCTCATTAAAAAATTAAAGTTTGGCTGCTACTTAAAATTCTAACTATGCTATATAATTTTTATCTTAGGAGATAGATATTCTGGTATAAGCACACATATTAGCAGTTGAAATTTTTTTTTAAATATTTTTTTGTGGATAATTTGACGAAAATAAAAATGAAAGCATTTTTGTGGTTTTGGTTACTGAGCAATGCTGATGTGACACTTCAGCATTGCTCAGCAACCAATACCACAAAAATGAGTTCAAGTCTATTTTGCTCAACAAATTTCATTTTGGGAGACCACAACTCCTAATTGTAAAGCAGGACATTGGGAACCTCTGATTGTTTTACCTTAATAGCTAGACTGTATTAGTGTGGATTAAATTTATACTGATGACTTTAGTATCAGCAGTAACAAAGTCTGTAGAGAGTTTCTAGACCTTATGCTAGTTGTAGTTTGAAGTTGGACATTGTTGAATGCAATGTTTGCATAATGATGATGCAGCGTAGAGACTTGTGAACGGTTTATAACTTTTTTGTCTATCGAGATTTGTGCAAAGTCTTGCTGTATGTATTTAGCGGAGGTAATGGCAATTTTACTCTCTCCACAAGTTTTGTCGGCTTCACATCCGTTCATGGTGGCGTTGCTCCAATGTGTTCAAATGGTTACGGCTGTTTCTATCGAATTGGTGCTAAAAGGTGAGTTGGACTTTTCCCACTAAGTCCACTACGTGCAATTCTAGTATTTCTAGGAATGTATTATAAAAAGATTTTTTGATTTGGTTACAATTTTTTGCAGTCTAAAGTATTTGGATCACAAAAAACATAACCGCTGCTGGCATTTTTAACAACAAACTTTTTTAACCCAGGGTTGAAAACTTGGTAGTTAAAAAATGGCACTGTTGCTGCCAATTTCTGATTCATTGCATATATTTGTTTTCAACTCCAGTTATATTTAAATTTGTCTGCATAGAATTTGCATATTTGCAATTTTTTTATAAATATATTTTTAGAATAGTGTTTTTCATATCCTCCTGGATATCAGATGAGGAGACGAGTGCAGTGAAGTTATACACCAGTATAGCAGATTGTATGACCGAGGTGATCAATTTACTGTCTAATAACACAGTTTCCTCTATTTAACTTATTATTTTATTCAATCTTCACTCCTATCTCAAGACAATGATTTTTCACTATTAATTTATGATTTTTATCTAAAAGATGAATATATTTTTATGAGGCTTTACTAAGTGTTATCAATACAAATTTTAATTGCAAAATAATGTTACTTTACTCAATGAAAACAATGCCGATAGTTCTATGTAATGCAACTTTTTATCTATAAATCTTATTTATAAGTGCTGTAGTGATACAATCAATGAAACAGTAGCTGATACGTATTCAGGTAATTTTATACATTTTTTAATGTTGTACCTTTACAAAAGGTTACTTTTTATCTAATATTAACGTTTTTTTTTTCTTAAGTTCTATTAGACAGTTAGATTAGTATTGATATATTACGTTCTTAAATTTTAAGCTCTTTATTTGTTTTCTAGATTCTTCATTGAAGACAATATATATTACATGTGTCATGTTGTAATTAGTTTCACTATGCCTATGATTTTTGCATTGTGTTGAATGCATAGTTTCTAATTTCTGCCATGAACTGACAATAAATTTCAACCGTGACTTTGGGATATGTACATGCATTTGTTATTGCTAGAAACTTCAAGGTCAAAAGCACAGTTGTGTGTAGAGTAGAATAGATCAAAGATTATACTGGCAGCAGTCAATGATATAATGACTTTGGTTATCGGATTTTCGCATATCTAGCTTAAAAACATGGGGTCATCTAAGTTTTGGAGGAACAAACTTGGCAATTTGCTTTTATCTAACCAGTACTATGTTTGAAAACTTTATTCAGCGTAGCTATAGCTTGTTCATATAGTTGAAAGTGTACAGTTTTCTTACTAACACCCCACTACCTATGACATCAGATGTTCAGAATTCAATTTCACTTGAATACTCTGACCTTATGCACAAAGTAAAAAGTAATAAATCATACTTGTTAAATAGTTAGCAACATTTTAACAAAATTTTAGCATGTTTAATATTTCTCAAAAGATGTTTATTAGTTAGTAGCAAAGATAGTGAGAGAGCACATGCATTTCTTTGTCAAAATGGCACTGAATCTGCACAGTGTCAGCCATCTTTAGTTCTCTCCGGTATGCAACACTCCAAGATTGTGAAGAAACTCAATGTCGTCAATATGTTTGTTTAGTGTATCATGATCTGCAACATAGTATGAATATTCAGCTGATGTATCTACTTCAGTTCCAACAAGACGGTGAATACAAATGTGTGACAGTTATCTGAGCAGAGTCAGTCCAGCACTAAGGCTTGTGGGATACATGCAGGTCAATTGTTTCTGCACGCTAGATTTTCGTAAGTCAAGTATTTTTTTGCAATAGAAACTGTGTTAAACACCTCATATATAGTATCATAATTTAGAGTATGCAGTGCGGCTTGCTATGGGTGAGTTTACTTGATTTAATACACACTGGAACTCTTCAGTTCTTAGCTATTTTTTACAATTTAGCTGCTAATGAACAAGGGTTTTTGCGCAAAACTAGTAAAATATCAATAAATATACCTAAAAATCAAAGTTTTTTTTATTAATTGTTTGATTTCCCATGCTTTTTCTTAATTATTCAGCTACTTTCGATTGCGGACCGTTATGGTTTTCCCATAACAGTCTGCAATTAAAATATGAAAAAACATGGCAAATCAAGCAAAAATTAAGAACTTTGATTATTTAAATGTATTTTTTGATATATTACTAATTTTGGGAAAAAACCCTTGTCCATTAGCAGCTAAATTTGTGAAAAATAGCTGAAAACTGGAGATTCCCAGTGTGTACTAAATTAAGTAAAATAACCCTTATAGTGTGTAGAGGTTTTAAACCACATCCTTCAAGTTGCAGATGTTGACTTGGTCTGCTTTTAGACTGTAGTGCTGTACTGATTAAAGAGTGTGGAGAAAACTTGGTAGATACTTTACGAGATACTTACGGATACACTGGCCAGCTATGAGAGAATGTTGGTTACAACAGACCATGTGCTTAGTTGGACAAGATTCAAAGAAGGGAGACTGTTTATAGGAAGTGGCATACTTTTGTACTGACCTGTTGAAATGTATAACACAAAGAAAAATCAAAATATACAATTAAACTTATAAAGATTATATGTTATAAGACAGATAAATTTGTAGCTCATTTGCATAGCATAAATGATATATTTAGACTGAGTTCTTACTTATATCGAGCAGAATATATAGAACATCTTTTAGTACCCCATAGTCCACAACCTTGATAGCCAGTTTTTACACTTACAGTCTGCTTCTCATACTTCACTATAGTAGTTTCAATGAGAAGGGGCTTCGGCTCATCAGCGTCAACTTTGCAACACCAGTGTCTGGCATCACTGTAATATATGCCATGTGGTTAGGTTATGATGCTACTATACACATACTATGATGTCACTACACAGTATGTATATGCTATGACATCACAGCATTACTGCACATGCAGCGCGCTATGACATCACTACATACTACATAGTATGCTATGAGGTCACTGATGAACAAGCTGTGACATCACTGCAACTATCACTGTGTTTCCATGACTGCGCATTATGCGAATGGATGCTCGTACAGATTAATTTGTCATTGTATTTGCAAAGACTTATGATTATGGTTTCCTTTGATGTTACTGTTACCAAACACCATCCATTCCCATTATGCGAATGATGGAAACGCAGTGTATACCTAGTATGCTGTGACATATCACTACACAGCATACTAAATGCATGCAACATATTATAGTACATCATATCCTACAATTCACAACTTCACCATATATGCCCACAAATTCACCATATATGCACAGAAATTCATCATACATGCACACAAATTCACCATATATGCACACAAATTCATTATATATGCACACAAATTTATCATATATACACACAAATTCACCATACACACACAAATTCACCATAATATATACCATATATGCACACAAATTCATTATATATGCACACAAATTCACCATATATACACAGAATTGCACAATAATACAGTTATATGTAAAAATAATGCATTTTCACAATATATACACACAGATATTCACAATCTACTTATACATGGTTACGAGACATTTTCTGGCGTGCCGAGCTATTCTATATAGATATGTCAGAATTGTCTCACTAATATAACCCATTAAAGAAGTATAGGTGCAGTAATGAAGAAGCTGAGAACACCCTGCGTTAAAAATGTAGGAAACGACGTTAAACCCTTAGAAAAATTTCAACCCGCTCTTCATGCAACCCAATATTTTTAAAGAAAACTAACAAACTTAGGCTACTAGAGTTTCTCCACTACAGCATTGCCATGACCCTCATGGCATCTGAGCTGGGAACTTAAATAATATACTTTTATAGCCCTGGCTGACGCTTTCTGTACAAGCTGTACCAGCAGTTTCTACCAGACACAACTCGTACTGCATCTGATTATGTAACATGCATAATACTACACACTCTTCCTACCAGCAGTATACTTGTAATCAGTCTACTATTCTGTTAGTAAGCACCAACCTGCCTGTAAACTGGGCCTGTGTCGAAGATGCACACCATAGCAGAACTACAGAGAGACCAAACAGATACATGTTGTACTTGTAACGCATGCAGCCAATGCTAACTATAACATGTATGATATACAGTGTATACCTCACGGTGTGATAAGATGTATACGAAGCTGCTCATTCCCACACTATTTTTATTCAAGTAACCTTGACCTCATATTGGTATATTTCTCTCATACATTTCAGTGTATTTGTATTTCAGTGGGAGTGAATTTTTTAAAGTTTATTAATCATTTATATATGTAGTATATTGAGTTATTAGAATATTATGCAAGAGCATTGAAAAGAATTCTATAGCACAACACTATTACATGAGATGGTAAAGCTATAGCAAATTAAATTTTTGCCATGCATATGCTAAATTTATGCTATGAAAATTTCAAAATTTATCTAAATTCCTAAGACTAAGTCCGAATTTGCAATTTTACAGCTTTTCTTAAAAACTTGAAACTATATCTAGCAAGAAAATGTTAACATTTTGTGTTATTATACATTCATAACTTGACGGACAAATTATTCCAGTAGCATTTGTTAAATTACTGTAGGTAATAAACAAGTAAAAAAAAGCCCTGTTTCTATAGAATGTCAAAATATAGCAAAAGTGGTAGAATCTTCATTGAGAGATAGCTTTTTAAATTCAAGTATATGGTTAATGTATTATAAACGCCCCGTTTGGTAATTTACTACTAAGGCACTTTTGTCTTGTTCTTCACTTTAAATCCAAAGTTGCTTCATATAGTAATGCAGTTGGAAGGAAACTAGCTGAGCTTTATGATGTGAAAGCACTTCAAGTTTCATGCAAGATTATAGAATAACTAATTTAGCTGAAACTTTAGTGGCCTGGCTCTGCATAAGCTTTGCAAGACTATTCCTATTGCATCTTATTATTCTTATACACTTTTCATAGATGAGGCACTCTTGATCAAACTAAATAACAAATAACACCCAGCTAATAACTAATACATTTAAAAATTGTCCCATATTACTCTGGTCAACATTGACATCAATTATAAAAATACCCAGTAAAATGTGTTTATTTTGATAATAAAGCCATTAATGTTTAAAACCGAGTGTTTTTCAAATTATTGCTGTTATGAATATTTGGGTACATGGGCTCTCAATCACGACTGGTATAAACTAGAAATAGCATTCATTATGTCAAGATATTTATTTTATTAGAAAATTGAAAAAAAAATTATAACTAAAAACAATAAACCATTAACACCAACACCTAACCACATGCTCTGTGCTAGAATGCCTTCTCCAGAAATTAAATACTATAACTATACTATATGTATTTACAGCTCTATCATGAACGTGACTTGTACAGTTTACGAAGACAAATTGATAAAGACAACATGGCTAAAACAGTATGTAAAATCTTTCTTCTTTTATCATCTTTCCTGACCAAAATCACAGGATCAGTTACTTTGAGACGGTGCAGAGGCACTACACTAGAATCTATATGCTTTGCTACCTGATATTTACAACAAGGGTCAAACTGCCACGAGATCATATACACCCCCGCACAGATGAAGCTAGATAAGCCTAGTGGAACTAAGACTTTCAGTCTGTCAGTTATAAACGAGGCTATGCATGCCGTCACCCCGCAAACCACAGAACCTTTATGAAGGAAGTTCCCCACTGATATCCACCTGGCGGTCTCCTGGCCAAGCCTTGCCGGCTCTATAATAATTATATCTGTTTGAGCGTTCAGTGCGCCATCCAGCTCCACCTCCAGGCTCTTCAGGTCTTCCTCATCATTCACGTGACGGATAACGTAACACTCTGGGCTGTAATAGTGCCATATTGATACAACGACGTGGGTTGGAACTTCATAACATAGTTCTGTCACAAAGATTCAGTTGCCAGATTTTAAGACCACGAAAATTATCAATACATCAATATTGCTTCTTTTTAAAACTTCAACAATTTAAGGAACAGCAATCCACAAGTTGAATGAGAAAACTAAACTTATAATCAAAAATTTAAAAATTCAAAAACAAAACTCTATGGAATATTTGTCATCTCTCAGCATTTCCATAGAATATGGCTGATAAAAGCAACAGGAAATAGATGACTTGATACTATAATGTCAAAGAGACAACCTACGTGGACATATGCAGAGAGTATTAAGTTCAGGTCTTAGTGTTTGTTGAAAGCAGTAGCAGAAGAAGGTAGACCTCGCTCTGTAACACACGACTGATGTCTACAACATTTTATCAAATGGTTGTCAATATTAGATAAATGTTTTAAGGGTATAACTGTTTTATGTTTGCCAAACATGGCATATTGTATATTACTATAACTATTACTGCAATTCAAAGTTAGGACATCAAGTTATGTTCAAATAGTGATAAATTCCTATAAAACGATAAGTAAATTAGTATCTTAGAAAAATTTATATAAAGAAAACTGAAATTCAGAAGTCTTACGTCAAGCAGCAATTTTAAAAAAAAAATTATAAAACTCATCATGCTAGTTTGTCCAAATTTGATTTAAAGATTGCACTATGAGTACACGGAAAATGAAACTGTAAGACTCCTAAAACTAATTGTTTCAAAAACAAGTTAATTTAAACTGTGTTGTTTTATACATTTACTTTGAGTACTTTTGAAACCCAGCTGTATACAATATATACAATCACAAGATAGTCTAAGTAACTGCATATAATATAATTAATTATTTGAATTATCTTCCAATAAGTTTGAAAGCTGAAATGAATAAATAATCATGAATCCCATGATCAAACCTGTTAGTACTTATCATGTTATCAGTGAGAAAATAATGCCAAATATCATAATTATTTAAGCTAATTATTATCCCAATCACAAGATTGGAACTGCATTTATTTTAACTGATTCTTTACCCTTTAAACATATAATTCAATTAAAGTACAGCCTACAGGTGTTGAATCTAATATATATTATTCTGAAAGAGTTTTAAATAATTTCATTTAAAAACTAAATTTGATACAATAATCAATATTTTGAGCCTAATTAAACTTTTTTAATTCTATATTAATTATATTTTTTCCATAGAAACTCAGAATTGCAACAGCCACAATCATTCTTAGTTTTATAGATACATTCATAGCTAATAAACTAACCCTAAAATTAAGAGTAAGCTTAAAACTTAGTTTTCAATTACAAGTATAACTAGTGCTGGGAGTGAGTGTGCTTACATGCATGTGGCCACAATTCCAATAACTATAAATGTGACCTTGAGTGCTAAAGTTGAACTTTTATAAATTTTTAGAATGAAAATAACAACCCCATGCCCAGAATTAATGATTGAAAATGGACATCTTAATTACAGTATAAACATGGAGCCAGCTCGGTGGTATGTGTGACATACATTACCATGGTATTAATTGATTTACCGATTGAAATGCTAAAAGAAAGTTTTCAATATACATATAATCCACAAAAATGGCCCCAAAGAAGTCATCAAACAATCAATATGCTGCAAAGATTTTGTAACACATTTTGCATTATTACAATCATGCCCTTCATTACCAACAGCATAGCTTTAGAAAACTTCGTTGTGAGACTCAATTGTATAATTGTTATGTTTTAGAATGAAAAGAAATGAAAATAATATAAATTTATAGTATAATATATGAGCTGTTTTGATGGACAGAAACATTATATGACATTAAGTAACCGTTTATTAGGCCAGTGCTCTAATCACTAGAAGTAGACCATGACTGCTCTCTAATACTATAACTAAATTAAATACTAAAATACTAAAAGCAGCAACTATGATTACTACTATAAGTATCAGTGCAATAGATATGCCGATGATGTGGTGAGTAATTGCAAACCTAGTAATACTTACACTAATACTAAGTATAATAGTCTAATAGTAATAGTAATGCTAAGTCTAATAGTAATACTAATACTTATAGTTATACTAAGACAATACTATTAGTATTATTATTAATAGTAACTCAAACTGTGAGTGTAACTTAAAATGAAACTGTATAATACATGTAAGTGCAACCTAAAGGCTAAAGCTAATAGTAATATGTGATGGCAAATAGACATTTCACGTTGAGTAATACTATTACTAATACCGATAGTAATATTTGTAGACTTAAAGTAAATGAATAAAAATTACAAGTTCAAGTATAAGCCTCTAACAAGTACACGTAAGCTTAAAGCTAACCTTATTCTAAATTCTTATACGTCACTTATAGTTAATACTAATTGTTACTCATACTCGTACACAACAGCTAAACGACTTCACTAGATCTTTTTTAACTCTTATACCAAATTACTCATAGTTTAAGTTAATATTACTTAAACTCAATCTCATAGTGATATTTAATAATAATAACAATTTATTATTAAATTGAATTTAACATCAACATGATTTAGCTTCACTTTAAGTTTAATCTTGAACTTGAAGTTTATAATTATACTCCTAGACCATAGTCATAGTGAATGTGATACTGATAATCATACTGAATCTGATACTTATCGTTATAGACTCAGACTAAGACTATAGACATAGTATTAGTATAAACATAGGCTTTCACTTAGAGTGATACTGATAGTGATACTGATCGTCATAGTGATACTGATAGTCATAGTGATAGTATTACTATTACTATTAGTGTTAGTATTACATTTTAATTTTTGATTTAGTGATTTACTATTACTATAACTATTAGTATTAGTTATAGTAATATTTAATTTCAAAGTTATAAATATAAGTTACAATTGAGTTATTCATTTTATTACTACTTAACATTCTATATCATGCAACAGATGATCATGAGCATCATTTACTCAGGCATTTATGATTAGTGTGTTGCAGAAAACTAAATTTCTTCTCAATTTGAATCTGCAAATGTAAATGTGTGAAAGTAAAAATGGAATCATTACATTCTAGTTTAGCAATAGCTTCTATTAAGAATAAAAATCTCAGTCTAAGTAATATCCCTTGACCAATTGTGATGAGTTGTGGAGATTTTAACTTTGTCAAAATAACTTTTAATAAAGTAGATAACTCTGTATCATGAACTACTTTATAAAATAGTTGATTTCAGTCTTTCGAAATCGTAGTAAAGGACAACTGTTTTCGGATGCAAGTAAAACACCTCGTTATCCCCAAACTAATTATTTTATAGTACAAATAAACCTGGCGATGCCAAGGTCAAATTAACGCAATTATATAGGCGTGGTTAAAATGGTGGGTATTTTATTAATTGCAATTGCCAATCGGTTTTCTTGTTTTTATTTAATTTTAAGCCCTAACTTTTCTCCTAAATATTCAGTTACTGTAGTGATGCAGTTGATTACTTTGTAATTTAATTTTGTAATTTGTCTGGGTATTCATATTCATTTTGACTTGCAGTATGACTATCAGGATTTCTATCAGTATCACTATCAGTATCGCACTCTCATTCACTTTCACTTTTAGTCATTCTAATTCACTTTCAGCGATTCACAATGACAATGACAGGGACAATCACTTAATCACTATTTAGTATTTTCTAATTTTTATTAGGTTTAGTATTACTATTAGATCTACGTCTACGGATTTGCAAATTATTATAATTCAAGAATCGGGCTGCTTAGACTTAGCATAGCTTTTTAGCTGTATGATTTATTATTTTTGTTGACTTGATCAACCATTGATTAGAATTGACTTGATACAGCATTGATGTATCAACACAGCAGCTTTAATAATATTATGATTAAGTGTTACGTGAATCTTGCCACTCTATTTCTTTCCCAAGAATTCTTATGTAGTGGGGAAATATGAAAATTATTCGAAAAATTTAAAATTATAAAATTTCGAAACTGATGATGCTTTTTTAATTTAAGTGTTAAAAAGTAACTCATAAAAAGTCCTTTGTTTTAAAAAAAAAATTACCATGATTGAATTTGCTGTCAAAAAAATTTCACATTATTATAACGGTAAATTTACAAATATGAACATCTCCAGTTTTAGACTCAAGGTATTTTTTTAAATAAAGCTTTAGTGCAGTTCGAAGTTGTTGTACTTTTGAAAAAGTCAATATTTGGTAATATCATAAATTATACAATTTTAAGCATAGTAAATGTTTATTTGAAAGGTGTTTTAAATGTGAAATTTGCGTTGAACATCTTAAGTAGTATATATAATTCATCTTTAGAGCTGTAAAGATCAATTTTAGCACCTGTGTGTTTATCAATACAACATCAGGTTTAAATCAACATTGAAATATATAATCCTGTACTTTTTCTATAATTTAAGTTGTGGCAAAATTTGTTGAAAGTTTTTACAGTTTTTCTTTCACTCAATGATCTACCATCAATCCCCCATTCATGTTGTAACTAGTTTTGTGCTCTGTACATTGGCTATTCTAAATAAAACATTAGTTTCTATTGTTTGGGATTGTATTCTTTGAACTGCATGCATTCAATAACATGTTTTTAATATTTTATTTTATTATTTTACTGATTGTTTGGATAGGATTTCTTAGAGCGATACTTACCAAAATGGCCCGAAACCTCACTTCAAATCGGACTGACTGCAGCTGGGGCTGCTATCGTCTCATTTCTGCTTCTGAGAGGTTTGTTTAAGCAGAGAAAACAGTTGAAAGGAAAGGTAGTGGTTATCACAGGAGCAAGTTCTGGTATTGGTGAAGGTAAATTCATGCACAATGCACCAAAATTTACACTGTTCTATTTACATAACATGAAAAACATGCATTTTTACAGTGACAATAATTTATAAAGTAAACATTTATGTTTATAACATTCTCTTGGAGGTTATATTATTTATGGTTAGTTAGATCATTGGCTCACCTTTATATCATTATAATTGACTCAATAACAGTTAGTGCCAATTACAATGGATCTCTTGATTTTGACATGCCTCACTCGAATAAAATTTTGTGAACATGTTAACAGGCATAAAAAGAGGCGTTTTTATTTGTATGTGTAATATAGCAATAGGCTTATACAGACAATCTACATGGATGGCAGCTCTGCATGGCGGTGTTTAGATTACTTCCCACAAATGCTACAAGTCAAGTTGCAATCTCTGTTATTATTTCATAGCTCTGGCCACAGAATTCGTTCAAAAAGGCTGTAAAGTGATTTTAGCTGCTAGAAGTATTGAAAAACTGAAGCAGCTGAAAGAGAAGCTTGTCTCTAGCTACAAGGTACATTTAATTATATTTTAATAGAATTATATTTAATAACTGTGTTGCTGTCTGACATCTGCAAACATTGAAAAACATAATTTTTCACTGTAAGCTTAAGTACTGTTGTATAATTCTATAAATTTTTGTACAGGGTGTTTAATTTAACCTATATTTGCTGAAATTGATTATGGTGACAGTAAAACTGTTATTGGGCTGTCGTTGCAAGGTTTTAAACTCGTAGGTAGCACTTTTTACCAAATAGCCATTATAGTTACCACTTTACTCTGACTAATTACTCAATTATTGAATGAAATAGAATATTGTTAACAGCTGAATGATTGTTTTGTATTTATGGCTAGTTACTTGCTGAGTTTAATGATAAGCCTAGCCAAACCCTCCATTGGGAAATAATTTCTTCAGCAAATTTTGATTTTTCGGTTAGGAATCATGAGCTAGACTCACACCAGTGGAGCAGAGCACCTGTCCAGTGTTGACATCAGTGACATTAGCTGGTGTGTCATGTTTATTGTGCTGTAGGTAGCAGAAGACAGTGTAGCCTGCTTCTTCTTGGACCTTGAAGATCATGACGCCATTGAGGAGGCTTGCAGCTCCCTGTTGGCTTTATATGGCAAGGTTGACATTCTCGTCAACAATGCCGGAATCAGTGGTGGAGACAGAGTTGAGAAATGTCACCTGCAAACTTATAAGAAGATTATGGATATCAATTACTTTGGACAGGTTGCCTTGACTAAAGGCATGTATTACTGTGATTCTTTACTACATTTTACTTTTCAAATTTGATATTTCTGCTTAGTTTTATGATTTGGTAATGACTACTAAAGGCCTGGCCACACACGCGTGAGAATCGCACGAAATTTGATACAAAAACACAAACGTACGATTAAATTTGAAGGAATTCAAACGAAATCGTGTTCGCTGGGTGCACCCACCGAAGACGATGGATGAAAAATCACAATTAACGATAAGCACCACTTGATTAGTCAATAGAATTTTAGCAACAGTGATTATTTCTTTTCTACCACGTTTCTGTGTCTGGCAATTTTCTGCTGTTTGTATCTCGTGCAAGACTCATACACGGACTATTTATTATGTACTTCGTTCGACCAGTGTGTGGCGGGTCATAACGAGAGAATAACTCACAAAAATATTCACACAAATTTTGTGTGATTCTCACGAGTGTGTGGCCAGGCCTTAACTAGTAACTATCATTATATGATAGTCATAATAAACACACTCGTTGTAGGACTACTGCCTCATATGATAGAGCAGAAAGGAGGTACTATTGTAGCTATAAGCTCTCTGCAGGGTAAATTTGCTATACCCAAGAGATCAGCTTGTAAGTATGTGTAGTATTACAGCTCAAGGTGTTCTGTTGTTAGTGTAGGTTAAATAGTATTAGAAGTCAATGTGTTCTGTTGTTAATGTAGGTTAAATATTATTAGAGCTCAATGTGTTTTATTGTTAGTGTAGGTTAAATAGTATTAGAGGTCAACAAGTATATTAGGGCAGCCCATTTCATACTTATAAGAATCATTGCAAACATTGTGAGCTATACACTATGTATCATTTAAGACTAGAAAATTTTGTGAGAAATGGAACCGTGAGATAAGGAGAGAACACTGTATAATGTGCTACAAGACTATTTTATAATCTAGTGCAGTATAGAAGCATACTATACTGTAGTACAGCAATCTACAGTATAGTATAGTACAGTATAGTGCAGTGTAGTATAACATAACACAATTTATTATACTTTACTATACACTGCTATACTATACTATAGTTTGTAATTTACCCAGTAAGCTGTAAAGCCCTCACCATTACGTTCTTATGAGGATTATGGTCTCAACAAGATGAATTATCACAAGTTATGGGTTTTATTTGCATTTGCTATTCAATAGATGGCGCCTCTAAGCACGCCCTGCAAGCATTCTTTGATAGCCTGAGACATGAGAATGTGAAGAATGGCATTGATGTACTTGTGGTGAGCCCAGGCTATGTCAAGACCAACCTTGCGCAATCGTCTCTCACTGGAACTGGTGAACGCTCAGGAGGTAAATTCAGCCATGTTGGTGTAAAATATTTCTCACCCCCCCCCCACCTGTAATTGGACCTCAGGCCTCCAACTTACAATGCCAGTGTGCTAAACACTAAACGGCGGAGTCTACTGGGGGAATCTTAACACTGCAGTTGACATGTTCAAAGTTGTATGATTACATTTTCTACTGCTTATTAGTATTGTGATAGCAAAACTTGTTATACAATTGGATGCCATGTTCGGTCAGTATTTTCATCACAGCATGACGGAGTGTGTGCAGCTTTATGCTTATATCTAGTTCTGAATAGAATAGGTTTACCCTTACTAGCATTATATTCACTGTGACTAGGGCTGTGGGAGTTGTCAACTCAGGGCAATAATTGTATAAATATTCTATTAGTTGTGGAATAGCCGAGTATTAATGCTGTAAAACTCATACGTGAGTTTATAGTCACTATCCCCGTGAAATATCCCGATGGAAAGGGCTAAGAGTTTATTCATATGTGGCACAGGGTGCTCTTCCTAACATCAACACTAGTGCTTGTACTTGAACCCATGACCTCGTGTTTACTAGCTGCTAGCACTCTAACCACTACACCATGACTTCTCCCTACAGTATTAATTCTATAGCTGTAAGCAATTTTTGTGTGCATGTGAGAATGTGACGGAGTTATCTACCCTCTCATTACACATTATAGAGTGCTGTGTAGTTGTTACTTGTTAGTGTCCCGAATCATACATATTGCGTTGAATATATTGCATACTGTAACTAGTAATGTTTTTGCTTTTCAGTTCAGCTTCTTCTGTCAGATTCATTGCATGTAACAAATAAATGGCTCAAGCTGTTGGTATTTGAAAAAAAAATCCATATTTCTGTAGCTCAAACAAAGGAGATTGATAACGGAATGTCGCCAGAAACCTGTGCTAAGGCAGTCCTGAAGGCTATCATCAATTATGATACGGATTTGCTGATTGGTCGATTTCACCACAAGCTTGTAGTGTACATCAGAAATCTCTGCCCTTCTTTATATAACTATATAATGTCTCGCCTGTAGCCTCTGTACCTGCGCACACAGCAGATAAGTAATGGGGCTCAGTCTATGACTGGCACTGACTCTTTAAATTATATATAGCCATGTTGGACCAAAGGTTATAGACAATAGTCATGATATGTACTGATGATTTTACTAAAATTAATGTTGATGGATATGAAAGAGTTCTGTTTTGAATATTTCTATTCTTGGCTTTTAAATAAATTTTGGTTTGTGTTACTTAGTGAACAAATAATACACAGCTACACTATATGACTGTATGTGTGTTTACATACAATGCACAACTACACTACATGGCTGTATATGTTTGGCTAATTGTATACATTTATATTTTAGCATTGGCTCAAATATTATTTCATGCATGGTATAGTTGTTTTAATATCAAATGGTGTATTTAACATTTCCTAAAATAATTACAGTGCTCCCTCCGTATCTCACTAAGTTGTATGTCCTGATACCTCAGTCTGTGACGTAGTAGAATACCAGATTTAACTCCCGAATTCATTAAATTCCCAATACACACATACATAAGCCACAAACTGGGTGTAAGCCCTTCTTGTGACTTATGGAATTTCATGAGAGCGCGAACCGCGAGATACAGAGGGAGCACTCTATTAAATTTATGCTGTTCTACTTCGTATAGGAATATTTTAACTGATGTTGGATATTATATTGCTTAGTTTTCCTCAATCCACCATCTCTCAACTGTGATTACATCATCTTGATGGTTTCAATGTTCAGATGATAGTCAGCCAGTTGTCATTCTTCCTTTTGTTGATACTCTGTCATCTTGCTGATAAGTGAAGAACTCTTCACATACGTAATATCTGGGTTAGTGTGTGTGAGCCATCAATTTTATGGCCCTCTTCACTCTCTAGTGTTTCTCACCAGTACATTCCTTGTATGATAAACCATGTTATTTGATGCCACAGTACCCTACACTGTGTTAGTGAGTTTGCCTTAGTCTAGTGTTGTGTAGTGATGTTCTCTCATCATGGTAAGTTATATTCATATATTACTTCTATATAAATACCTGCAACTCTAGCCTTAATTAGGTAACATTTCCAATAACCATTCATATTTACCTGTTATTATCGTTTTTATTTCAATCATCAACTGAATATGTTTAACACTGTAATTTGTCCTGTGGTGGTCGTATGGTAGCAGTAGACAGAAGTATACGAATATATGTATATATATATATATATATATATATATATATATATACTGTATATATACTGTATATATGCTGTATATATGCTGTATATATACTGTATATATACTGTATATACTTTGTAGTCTAAAGAATATGAAAACACAGCTTTTATTCCTGACCAACCAGCTAGTCGCAGAGAAAGCTATCAAGCTGCTAATGGTCACCAGCGACCAGCCAATGACTATGTGGAGATGACTTCAGTACAGTAAGTTATTCAACATGTTAAATTCATTTCTGTAATAAATTATCTATTATCTCTGCAGGTGCTCAGACTAACGAAAACTGACCATCTGTATCAAACTGCTGGTAGAAATGAGTAATAAGCAGATAAATCCAAGCTGAAAAATATTTAAAAACTCTCACTTGTATGATTTTGCCGTTATTTTTTTTGTACTGAAAAATTAGGATGTGTTGCTATAAGCTAAGGAATTAATTACAGTAATTACACTATATTGTTTCGCAACAAGTACCAAGGTGAGTGATGGAAATGGAAACAGTAAGTGGAATGGCACAGTAGATGAGGCAGCCTTAAAATCTGCCCTGGCAGCCGAACCTCTCTGGAATTCGTTCACCGTGAAGGCTAGAGATGAGTATTATGATGACGCAGATATCTGGTTTGTGCTGAGGAGGGCAGCGAAGATTGTCACTACTATCCTGTGTTTTCTGCTCATTCTGTTTTCAGGTACACTTAACTACGCTGTGCTATAATATACTATGCTATGATATAATATACTATGCTATGATATAATATACTATGCTATGCTATTGTAATATTATATACTATAATATACTAAACTATGCTATAATATGTCATGTTATGTCATAATATACTATGATATACTATAATGTGACAGACTGTAATGTATTATGCTATGCTATAAAAGTATTCTATATGACGTGGGTGGTCTATATGACGTGGGTGATGTTATCTAACTAGTTCTGTGTGGGCCCACCGATAAAGGCAACATTATCTAATCACTGGTACTTGTACTACAAACTCCACTTTATATGTTCCACTTTTTATAAAAACTCACGCAAGTTTATAGTCACCATCCCTGTGCGAAAACCCCTGATAGAAAGGTTTTTTGTGAAATCGAGCTAAGGATTTATTCAGATGTGGCACAGGAGCAATTATGACTGGATGCCTTTCTTAGCATAAGCGATGACCTTTACTGGGGTTCAAACTCATGATTTCGTGTGCTACTTTTTATATCTATTCAGTTCAGGGCTGACTTTGAATACCTGATAATACCAAGAATAATAGCATGCTTAGCTGTAGTAATACTTTAACATACTAGGATCCTTTCTGTTTTAGGGGTATTGAGCAAGCTTTGCTTCACTCTAATAACTACTAGTACTAACTTTACTCTCTGCAGCAGCTGTACCCCCCAGGAGAGGATAACTCAAAACAGGTATATAATAACATGCAATGTTTTTTAATGGTTGGGAACAAGGAAATGGGGAAAACCTCACTGATATTTTCACCGTGCAAGCTTATAGGCTATCCTGATTAAAAGTGGCAAGGCCGTACCTTGCGTACATGCAGTTGTATATTCCCAAATTATTGCTTACATGTAATTGTATATTCCCAAATTATTTTTCTCACTCATAGAAAGAAAGCATTGGAGAAATTACCGTTACTACATAATTATGATAAGTTTTTACTACTTTGCTAATAAATTTATAGACAGAGTTGAGATCAAAAATACCTTTAAGAAATAGGGAAACATGTCATAAATCTAACCAGTTAACCAGAGTTCAAATGGTGGAAGATTATTGTGTCACCTGATTGCTTGTTGCTGTTAGGGAAATGATCTCCACTCCAGCATATTATTCATTCTACATTCCTTTATAGCAACATATTTAGGTTCTGATTTGCATAAATTAGTGTTGAATATTTACAAATGATATATATTCAATTGTATCAATATGCAATATAACATGAATATAGTATATATTCAATTTTATCACTATATAATATAATATAAATATAATATATATTCAATTTTATCAATATATAATATAATATAAATATAGTTAATATTAGATTGTATCACTATATACTATAATATAATGTAATATAAGTATAGTGTATCTTCAATGGTATCATTAATAATGGACATGCTATAATACTACAAGAGCACTCTCATGTTAGACTGTAGAAGCTTTAGATTTACTTAGCTTCATCTTTCATGCAGCCCTTACATGTTATACTTGAATAACTTAATATCTAGATGAGTTGAATGCAGTATCGGGGTATCACCGTTTCTCTCACTCATAGCGAGTAATCTAACTCATCATATCTTCTTTGTAGTCCTGCAATTGCCTGGACCTGGGCACTGATTCTAGTCATATGTTTCCCGTACTCTCTGAATTTTCTCAAGCATCTGTGGAAGATCATAAGTTTTAGCCGACCTCGGTGGTACGGCCTCCGGGTTCTGCTTCCTGTAAGTAACCTTGACCTTATAAATTATGTCCAGCATACAGGCGTGTCAGGGAAAACTATATTATGCGAAACAATTTTTTACAAAATTTCTTAAAATAGAAATTTCAAACACAACACATCAAAACAAATTAATACTATTTCTTTTGATATGCTATTTCGAAAATTTTTGTTCAAATTTATTTTTTACAGTGCTTGTTTATCAACTTATTTCATTTTCAACAAAAGCCTCTACAAATTTTCATTCTAAAAATTAAAGTAATGAAACTTTAGAAATTGTGAGCTACGAGTTCCTGCTCTGGACTTTTCTTCCAAAACAACATTAGGTTTGTTCCATTGTGCAATCATTACCGTCAGCTCATATCCTCCGCTTTTGAGACAATGCCAAGGTTTTATTGCTTCCGCTTTAATAGGCAGTAATCACTGAAAGTTTTCACTCCCTCGGGGTGGTCATTTTTACCACCCTCGTGCTTCCAGAACTTGACATGTTACACTGTGTGGCTCTCTTTCTCGGTTTGGGATGCATTCCGTCATTTCTAAGGTATAGTACACTCAATATATATTGGATACAAATGTATTTAGTGCATTCTTAACTTGCTTATGTTTTGAGCATATGATGTAGTTTTGAAGAATCATACAAGACATAATTAAGGAAATCATTTGAATAGTTATCACATCACCACCTGTTGATCTTGTCCGAAATTCTTTTCTCCATTAATTTGAATTTATGGCACTTTGAGACATCTCTGCATTGGAGGTTAATTTTTGCTATTAGAGCAAAATCCTAATCTATGTAAATAAAAATTGAATTTCTTTCTAATTTCGTTTCAAATTATGCTTCTATTACAGAAGCTTTATGCCATTTGTTACGGTGGCATACAACTCAAAGGCATTTCATTATTTACAGGATGGTGAACAAAGAGTCGAAGAAAACCTTTCGTTTTCTGAGAATTATATGCAATTTCCTGTCATTCTTCGGCCAATTAACGGCAGTCATTGCATATCCTCTGATACAGTTCATCGTTCAAGATGAAGCTATTGACTGGTCAATTATAGGTCTGTGATATTGTTATACTTGCAGTGTGTCCACTCAGTCTAGTATTAACATATATTATACCTGCAGTGTGTCTACTCGGTCTAATATTAATATACATTATACTTGCAGTGTGTCTACTCAGTCTAATATTAACATATGTTATACCTGCAGTGTGTCCACTCAGTCTAATATTAATATATATTATACCTGCAGTGTGTCTACTCAGTCTAATATTAATATATATTATACCTGCAGTGTGTTTACTCAGTCTAATATTAACGTAGATTATACCTGCAGTGTGTCCACTCAGTCTAATACTAACATATATTATACCTGCAGTGTGTCCACTCAGTCTAATACTAACATATGTTATACCTGCAGTGTGTCCACTCAGTCTAATACTAACATATGTTATACCTGCAGTGTGTCTACTCAGTCTAATATTAACATATATTATACCTGCAGTGTGTCTACTCAGTCTAATATTAACATATGTTATACCTACAGTGTGTCCACTCAGTCTAATATTGCATCTTTTAATTGCAGCGTACCCTGCCAGTCTAATTCTAATGTCTAGCCATTGGTGGCCAAATTTCTTTGACGAAGACACTGTGGCCTGTGAATCCCTATCCAACTGCATCCTCTCATGTCCGATAGAGATCCCTGGCAAAGTTGTGAATGTTGGGTACAAGCTGTTGATCAGTCACTCCAGTTCCATTGTTCAGGTGAGACTCGACTACATACATTATCCAAGGTGACCAAGCTTTAGTTTATTTTTTTGAGAAAAATAAAATAGCCACACTTATGCATTATATCTCATGCATGACAGGTGCTCTAGCAACGAAGTGCAGTGTATCTCGTATAAAAAACAGTCTTTAATGAATAAGACAACTCTCAATGTCTTGAAAGTTATTCTAAACACATTCAGTTCTGTTGCAGGTTGTGGTGAACTTTCTGAAGATCCTCATCACAGTAGTAGGAATTACTCTCTCTTCATATTTGTCAAATTCCTCTGAAATACCATATAAAGAGTTCTTCAAGTATAGCTCTGTAAGTGTAATATTTAAGTGTAAGTGCGTTTAAGTGTAAGTATATATAAGTGTAAGTATATATAAGTGTAAGTATATATACGTGTTGTATGTAAGTGTTGGATGTAAATGTATGTGTATGTAAATGTTTGGTGTAAGTGTAAGTGTATGTAAGTGTAAGACGAGTATGTAGCTACCAGGAAACTAACCTTTGAATCAAACTTGTATGAACTGTGATTAGACATCAGTTCTTACCAAAACTTTCAACATGCTGTGTTTTGTATACAAGTTATGACTATACAAGTTTTATAGCAAACACAAGCAGCTTCTCATGTGTGTGACATTGTGTTAGGCCACGCATGTTGTGTTATTTGGTACACATAAATCATAACAGCTGGAGTATATGTTACAATATATGTGAAATATAGCTTATTACGCCAAGGACACATCTAGCCCTAGCTAAGATAACATTAGAAGTTAGTGTAACATGTTTAAAAGCTATAAGGAGCAATGGTCACACTCTGAAACTTTTTAAATCTAGTAAATTTAATTTAATTATGCAAATAATAAAGCGGCCCTAGTTAATTACTTCAAACTAGAAAAGAACACTGTATTTTTTACTTTTGTATGTACCTGCTATATTATATTATACACATTCAGGCGGATTTCTCACCGATTTATGTCGGTGTTATATCCCTCAGCTGTTCACTGGTCTGCTACTACATTACCACTCACTGTGTGAAGAGCAAGTTCATGCCTGTGTTCTACACTCTGCCACTTCTTCTCATAACCCCTGTTTGTATCTCAGTGCTGGTCACTCTACACTACGTAGATTATTTGGGCTCAGCTATTGAGAACAGCTACGTAAGTTTAGTTAACTTGTAGACTTGTAAGTGCTTGTTAATCTGTTGAAAGAAGATTTATTTCTGTGTTTATAACTGCTTTTATTCTACTCTCGAATTTTTCTGCCATTATATGTTTAGCATTATGAGATTCAATTTAAGGGCACTTTCGGATTCCCTCAGGATAAGGAATCCTAAAGCGTCCTTCGTCATCATGCTCAAATTAGGTTGTAGCACAGGATGTTAGTACAAGCTCAAATTTTTTTATTTTTACCATAAAAATAGCAATTAGCTCGAAAATTTGTGTTTTAGACAACAATTAAATTCAATTTTCTGAATTCCGACATGTTTGGAGATGGTTTCGAGTCATACTGGATAGCATTTCTCGTTGTCATAACAATTTTGTCTGCCAGTCAGTTTATAGCCACTTTTCACAATTGGCAAAGATCATTAAAAAGTATTCCCAGTACGGAAGTGTAAGTATAATTATAGTCATTCACTATGTTACAACATTGACACACTACTCATTCACCCACACGTACACACACACACACACACACACGCATACACGCACTTACACACACACTCAAGTACACACACACGTGCACACATACATACACACACACATATGCACACACGCACTCACGCACGCACACACACGCGCACACACACGCATATACATATATATATATATATATATATATATATATATATATATATATATATATATATATATATATATATATATATATATATATATATATATATATATATATATATATATATATATATATATATATATATACATACAGATGTACAGATATATTAAAATGTTACTTCTTCCAGGTTGTATCTCTTACCAATGTTTGATGCTGAATGCATAGATCAATCTCTTCTATACAACAGAAGACCCGCATCATACAGTCACACTTTGAAGATTAAAAAAAAGAAGAAAGTATGCTACTTCAGTTTCAGAAATGTTCTGTTATTCTTATCTTTCCGACGTTTCTAAGTTCTCATTTTGCATCAAACTATTTCAAACTTATATAAGAAGGTCATTTACACTAGGAGGCAGACCGCCGGTTGAGCATAGAGACAAATGTGGAACAAAAGGAAAGGGAAGCGAGAGATCCTTCTACTACTCAGCTTTACTTCTGCGCCACAATGTGGCATGAGAACGAAAAAGAAATGTTGATGATGCTTAAGTCAGTCTTGAGGTACAATTCTAGCTTTCTCTAAGCTCTGTAGCTTCCATTTTGAGTCTTTCACTCAGTTGTTACTGTTTGTGAGTTTCATTTTAGGATGGATTTCGATCATTTTCAGAGACGCTCTTCACAAAAGTTTACTGGAAAAATCAAGCCTGACTTTTACAATTTTGAAAGTAAGTATAAACTGACTGTAAAAATATTACTGCATATATTTAGCATATGTATAGCATATTTATAGTGTATGTATAGCATGTTTATAGAATGTATATAGCATATTTCTAGCATGTTCTTGCAGCGTGTAGTATATGCTTTTGAATAGCTTCCTTTTCATGTAAATGCTGGAAATAGTTCACTGCCATTATTGTATTCATATTTAAAAGATTAGGTATACTTTAGTGGGTAAAGACACATGTTTAGCTAAACTGTGGTCCCACTAAGATGTCCAGTAACATGAGTATCCTAGCAAAGTCCATTTTAATGCCTTTGAGTCATGTTCTAGCATGACTTGAAGTAAAGCAACTTTAAATATATAGACGAATTATTTAAATTTGGCTCTCGCAAAGATTGTGAATATAAAGGGCGTTGGAGTCTACCGAGGCTGTAACTCAACTTTCTACCTGTAATAATAGAACTAATGATATGTCTGCCTAGTTTACACTTTTGTCATACAAAGAATAACTCACTGGCTCTTCCTTTGCTAGTTTTGTAAATTTGCTAATATTTAATGCCAAGGCGCTTACAAAATTTTCTGTCCGTTTTTACCCAATGCGTGTATGGTTAAATCTAAACATGTGCATATACGTTGTAGTCCACATTTTCTTTTACATAATGAGATATGGCATATGTGTATGTACAATGAGATGTCATTTATGTGTGCATACAATGAGATATAATGGTATACATGTATACGTACATTGTAGCCCACATATTCTTCGACGATGCTTTTCAGCCTCACAACAACAATGGGGGACATTACACTATAAACTCGTACGTCAAACAGCTCATACAGGTCTTACCTCAGTCTATTGCGTGAGTATTTGAGGCTATTAATTTAAAGATTATGATGTTTAATGTAATCTGTAATGAATAATTTAATTATAATGTAAAGTGTAATGTAAAGTGTAATGTATAATCATAATGCAATTTAATATGTAATGTAGCATGTAATCTATAATGAAATTTGCAATATAATGTATGATGAAGTGTATAGTGCAGTGTATTATCTAAACTCTACTGTATTGTGTGATGTAGTGTGAATGTTCAATAAGCATACAATAGTATTTCACTATCATGACTAACTTCAGTGGTAGAGACAAAACTGGATGGGTCTAACAAAAGTTAGTTATAATGACCGCCTAACTAATAACTCTTGTTTGTCTGCACTTTTACAATTTCTCTTCAATTGATGTTTAATAAATTTTGTATCTTGGAGTTGACAATGCGAACATTTGTTTACCTAAAACACAGAAAAAGCCACTCAATCTAATGAGCTGAAGAGTTATAAATTTATACCTTGATGGCTTTATTCTACCAACCTGCGTATTAATTCATATTTGGAGTCATAACTGATGAATTCACTAGTTTTATGTTTCAAATACCTTTTCATTATTTTAAATTATGAATATATTTGCATGATTGGCTGACGATATATAATCAATAGTATTCAAGTTTATTTATGTTTGTGAAATATTTGCTGACGTGATCAGTTAACACTCTGGTAGCTGTTCTGGTATTCTGCTGCAGACTCTATTATCCCAAACTCAATCTGACCGTGAAAGACCCAGTAAAGTTCCCCACCCCTTACGGTGGACGACTAGAATGGGATCTGCCCAGCGGTAGCAGGCTTATAGTTCATCTCAAAGACAAGATGAAGGTCCGTCATAAGAAGAGATGGAGTCAGGTTGGATTTCTTGCTTGGGAAAATATTTGATTGAAAATTTGCTCCCTAAATGAAACGAAGTGTTTTTTCTGGCCCTGCATGACACTAGAATGAGAATTTATTAGATTCATATTTACGTTTCATGTAAGTAAAATACATGAATTTGTTACCCACATTTCATATAGGTGATGTACATGTATTGTTACTTACGTCTTATGTAGGTGATGTACATGTATTGTTACTTACGTTTTATGTAGGTCATGTACATGTACTACTTTCTGGGTCAGCAGCTCATGAATAATCCACATTTTTCTGCTGCTGACAAAGAGAAAGCTGCCAGAAACACATACCTTCTAGCTCTAGATGGTGATGTTGACTTCAAGCCAGAGGCTGTTCTCCTTTTAGTTGACATGATGAAGAAAAATGACAGAGTTGGTGCTGCTTGTGGACGAATTCATCCAATCGGAAGAGGTATTGTCACGCTATGTGTTGTATACACCTGCTTTCACTTGCCTGCCTCCACAAGTGTCAATGCACTTATTATGGATAAATTTAAGGGTGATTTGATCATCTGTTGTGTGACTGTGTGAGGTTGACTTGTATTGTTAGGTTACCTATATATTATTGAGATAATTTTATTTCAACTTTCTGGCAACATCACTTTAGGTTTTCTAATTTAGAAATTAATTCCAGAAAACTTGAGCATAAAGCAAACGATTATAAATAGTCTACGATATGATGTAACATTTTTTTAAAGGGGGTTTCTTCCCAGAGCAGTTCTTTGTTGGGTGATGGGTGTTGGGAATAGCACACATGTAACATTTTCAATCTAGTATCATAGTACATTATAGTACATTTAACGTACTATAATGTACTATGTACCTTTAAGATAATAAATTCATAGTTTTTGTCTAATAAATTGAAGCCAAGCAGCCCTTAAGGCACAGATGCTATTATTGTACACCACCTGCTGAAACCATGAACCTGCTGTCTGCTATATCAGCTAACAGATGTTTATATTGCCCAATCAGAACTCGGGATGATGAATTTGTTAGAAAGGCTTTAGAACTTGATTACTGGCAAATTTTCTCGCATTGGGAGAAACACAGAGAGCTTGTTTAAAAGGTTTAAGTTATCCCCTCCTGCATCTATAGAGATCTCTGCTACAAGGTTCACCCATGAGTAGCAGCTACGGTTTACTGACTGCTAACAAAGTATATCATACTTGTATGACTTTTTTCATTTTCACTTTTGTCTTACATAGGTCCTTTGATATGGTACCAGAAGTTTGAGTATGCCATAGCCCACTGGCTTCAGAAGGCAACTGAGCACGTGTTGGGTTGTGTACTCTGCTCTCCCGGATGTTTTAGCTTGTTTAGAGCTGAGGCTCTGATGCAAGAGAATGTCATGGCTAAATACGCCACAGTATCTGAGAAGGCAACAGACTACTTACAGTACGATCAGGGTAAGTTACTGTGTCTACTAAGGCAGCACACTACTTACAGTATAATCAGGGTAAGTTACTGTATCTGATAAGGCAGCACACTACTTACAGTACGATCAGGGTAAGTTATTGTATCTGATAAGGCAGCACACTACTTACAGTATGATCAGGGTAAGTTACTGTGTCTACTGAGGCAACACACTACTTACAGTACGATCAGGGTAAGTTATTGTATCTACTAAGGCAGCACACTACTTACAGTATAATCAGGGTAAGTACTGTATTTACTAAGGCAGCACACTACTTACAGTATGATCAGGGTAAGTTATTTGTGTAGCTTAGTATTGTATAACCATCGCTTATTATTGACAGGTGAAGACAGGTGGTTGTGTACACTTCTGTTACAAGCTGGATACAAAGTAGAATACAACGCAGCAGCTGATGCCTTCACATATGCTCCAGAAAGCTTTGATGAGTTCTTCAACCAGCGGAGAAGATGGGGTCCTTCTACAATGGCAAATATACTCGATTTAATCATGGATGCTAATCATGTTATACGTACCAACAGGTAAGTGTAGTAAGTACATACCATTAGGTAAGTGTAGTAAGAAGTAGTAACATGGATACTTGCTTAATCTGTATTTACCTATGTTACCTACTTACTCTATACTTACCTTTGATACTTACTTACTCTGTATTTACCTTTGCTACCTACTTACTCTATATTTACCTTTCTTACCTACTTACTCTGTATTTACCTTTGTTACCTACTTACTCTGTATTTGCCTTTGTTACTTACTTACTCTATACTTACATATGTTACCTACTTACTCTATACTTACCTTTGTTACTTACTTACTCTGTATTTACCTTTGTTACCTACTTACTCTATACTTACATATGTTACCTACTTACCACTATAGCGACATGAGTCTAGTCTACGTCATCTATCAAGCTGCTCAGTTCTTCGCCTCCATCATTGGACCTGGAACTATATTCATGATGATCACCGGAGCACTTCAAGTCGCCATCAAAAGTCTCAGTCTGTCTGATTGTCTCATCATCAACCTGATACCCAACCTGATATTTGTTATCGTGAGCTTCAACGTCAAGTCCAGTACACAGGTAGACAAAGTTGATAATATTGTGCAGCTTAACACTTTCGAGACTAGTTAGTTGAGAACAAAACGATTTATTGATTTTATGTGTTTTTAAGATATAAATTGATATTGTAATTTGTATGACATTTTTATACCTACTATAAGCCTCGGTGCTTATAACATACTTACCTCTGTATTTACTTCTAAATAAAATAGATCTGACACAATTCAATGATATAAAAAGTATTGCTAAGCTACAAGCTGTAAATTTTGTTACCAGACAAGTGTATATTATAATGTGCTAATAAACTCTTCTTTCTCTCAGAGTTCTGGTGTAGCTAAACATACTTTATGGTGTCTAGTTCAAATTTCAGGATTTATTTGTACCAAAATCAAAAAGTCGTCTAATAGGGAAACGTCTAAGTGGGATGACACCTAATCATTATAGTAACCCAGTTCTCTGTTATTAGTCAGCAAAATTTCCATGAAAGTTTTTTTTATCGATTCGAAACGAGTTTAGTGTTTCTTTTAGTGGTCATTTTGATTTTTTTTGGCATGTTTAGCGTGTGTAACAGATGTAAGCTCTCACATTCACACTGAAATATTCTCAACATACAAGGAATAATGTAATGAATTATGAGGACCATGTATATTTCAGCTAAAGATGGCCAAGCTGCTGGGTATTATCTATGCTCTGGTCATGTGCCTTGTGCTCATATCCATCATAATAGACATGGCCAGTAACTACTGCTCCCCCACCTCTGTCTTCTTTTACACAGTTGCCGGCACTTTTATATTCTCCGCCATATTACATCCACAGGTGCGTGACGTACTCAGAATGTTGTCATCCGCTCTTATTATTTTATCCAACAGAGAGAAAGTTATTGGGCTTACTAACTAGCTTGGTGGATGTATTAATTTGTGACTATGTCAAACTTGAGTTTTTATATTTGTATTCACTGCACATGACTGGATTCAAACTTTTTAATTTACTTTACACATACATTGTTTGTAGTAGATACATATATGCACGCGCACATACATACGCACACGTACATACGCCCACGTACATATGCACAAACGTATACACATATATTATTTGTAGGAGATATCGTGTGTGCTACACGGCGTGACTTACTACGCCCTCATTCCCTGCATGTACATGTTGCTCATTGTCTTCTCCTTCATCAATATAAACAACGTGTCTTGGGGCACCAGAGAGACGGTGCTGACGCCCACCGAGCAGCAGGAAGCTGCCGACAGGGCAGCAAAGGCAAAGGCTATGAGCTCTAAAAGGAAGAGTGTCATTGATATGATAACATCTGTATGGAAGGGTGGAAGTGGTGAGTGGGTTTAGATATGAATTGGACGTAGTCAAAGTATACTTGAATATAATTATTAGAATATATGTAGAGTGATATTGAAGTAGGTATTTCTAGAATATAATATATTAAGATGACACTAAAGTATTTCTAGATTATATATTAGAATGATACTAAAGTATTTCTAGATTATATATTAGAATGATACTAAAGTATTTCTAGATTATATATTAGAAAAATATTTTCTACAAAACAACTTGAGTGTTACTGAAAACCTTTTTTAAATAGCCAAAATTATTTAAAAAGTTATTGCAATCTACTAGCGTAACTGGTGAAGTGATCATGTATGACACTGCAAGACTAGGCCATTTATTTATCCACTGTTGAATGTTATCTGAACTATAATTGCATAATCTGTCTTACAATATGGTACTGTGTAATTTAGTGTAACATAATCTAACATAATACAGTTTTTTTTAATACAGCTTTAGTTCTCAGGGGTATTTTTCATTGTATGCTGAAATTTTGCATAGGCAGTCAAAAATGCTTTTGTAAAACTAGTCATCATTTACAAATTGATTGAAAGGTAAATTAAAAAGCCTTTTGCTGTATAAATAGTGCGATGAGAACAAGTAGTACACTTTAGGAATACAGTTTGTTAAGCTAAGCTATGTGTATATCTAGTTTTGGTTATGTATTTTTCACATAGTTATATGCAAGGTCCTATTGTGACTGCAGATACCATTGTGTTAACTGAAATCAGATTTCATTTTACTTCAAGTTTTAAACATTGCCCGAGTTCAAATTTATTTATTTCCTGGATGAACATATAATATTGGTAATGACTGAACACTTTCATAGCAAAACAATCCAATGCTATGTTAGGTGTTGCTTTCAATTGTAGAATCTGCTTCTACATCCACTGAGACTGAAGGAACTAGATTTGCTTGTGGAAATGTCTTTCATTGTTTTTGTTGTCCCAAACCGTCTCAGCAAAAAAGAAATGAAGAGTACTGGCAAATAAACAAAAAGTATGAAACGTTATATGATTTTGAACGACAAGCTGTCTAAATTAGGATATGGACTGTTTTATATCATTTGGGTGTCGAGTTGTTAGGAAATACAACAACTTAATAAGAAATTTAAGGAAATGTTGCAGTGTTTATGCGATTTTTCATATAACCTTTCTCAATATATGGTGCTTTCAATTTATATGCATACATATTGATTTTATTCATTTTTATGAGTATTTAATAGTTTTATAAAGGTATTTCACTACATGACTAGTTTGAGATATTTCCTTACATAATCAGTTAGAGGCTGGGTGAATTATTAGGTCTCACGGGTACGTGTATGCTGTTACAGGTTAGATCAGTTGCAGACGCTAGTATATGAACGTCTGCTACCAACCAGAACGTCTGCTGACGATCAGTCCAGCAACTGTGTCACTGACTCTGATGACTCGGAGGATGGCGATGAGGCTCGTGACGTCTTTATAGAACAGCCTAGAGAAAAGATTGGCCACAAACTGTCTAGTTCAAGCGTTGGTCGATCTAACTCGATTGTCAGTCGGTCACATAGCGTAAGGAGGCGTCCAACATCTCTTAGAGGTACTCCATAAATTACCATTTATTTCATATTTAATCACATTATATGGACTTGTAAGTGAGTTGCATGTCTGTAAACCTAATTTAAGTTTATTTGCTTATGGAAGTCGTTAGCGCACATATATTTGTATTAGTCTCAAGATAAGCTGCAGTTCAGACTAATTGAATTTATTGACTTTATTAGTTTTTAATTTTATATGTGCGGATTATTTTGAGCTATACGAATTTATTGTAAAACTACTGCTGGTGTTTGTCACTGAAACATATTTAAATATTATCATTCATGCTGTGCCTGGTTTTATATTCTGGTAATTTGCAGAGCCCAGCAATATTATCGCTTGCCGAGATGATCTCGTTGACCCCTTCTGGGCAGAAGATTCCGACACTGGTGACGGCGAGATAAAGCACCTTAAGCAGGAAGAGATAGAATTCTGGACGGACTTCATAGAAAAGCTGCTGAAACCTTTAGACAAGAGTGCAACGCATCAAGAAAAGGCAAGGCTAGCTTATGAAAGTGTAATATCGTGTGACTGATTGACTTGGCAACACCAGATTATTTCGTCTGATTTTTTAACAGGAAATATTTGTATGATTTGTTTTCAATAGGTTGAAATGCAACTCAAGGATCTAAGAAAGAATGTCAACTTTGCTTTTTTCCTAACCAATACCATGTTCATCACGATTGTCTACACACTGCAGGAAAATGCCAGTAAACTGTATCTTCCTTGGTAAGTTAGCTGCAATCATTTTATTGATTTGTATCAGCAACTCGTGTGGTAAAAGCTCTTAAAGCTCAAATGTGACTAAACATTTATGTAATGTAAATTTAGTTGCATGTACATAAACTAAACTACATAATGTATGTGATGAGATTGCATGACTATTCAACTAATAAATTTTAGGGTAAAATATGCTTTTGATTTAATGCATTAAGCTTCAACTAAATTCCTATCTCTTTTTATAAACTTTTTGAGATTATGTGTATTCTATTGTGTAAGTTTTAGTGCATGTAATACTTTAGTTGCTTTTAGCTTATGTAAGTGAGCTGGGGTTATGCATTAGTGGTATCTATTTCTTTTTCTCATAGGCCATGTGGGAAGAAAAAAGGAGAAATTGATGTTGACCCCCTTTCCGTCATTTTTCTGTTTTTCTTTGTTCTGGTTTTGGGTATTCAGGCTTTGGGCATGATTGTGCACCGACTAGGCACATTCTGGCATATCATGGCGTCGACCAAAATGAGACCTAAAAAGCAAGGTGATGATTACTATATATACAAAAGTACTGTCTACTTTATGGTAAAGTTTTATAAACTGTTTGTATTGTTATACAATGCAATGCACTGTAATGTTATGTCATACAAAATAACACGATTTAATACAATAAATGCAACTCAGTACAATATAATACAATGCAACACATTGCAATTAAGTGTAATACAATACAATGTAATACATTGTCAAGTAAAGCAATACAATGTGACACAATACAATACAGTGTAATGCAGTGCAATTCAATGTAAAGTAATACAATATAAAACAACACAATGCAATACATTGCAGCTCAGTCCAATACAATACAATGTACAGTAATGCAATACAATACTATACCATACAGTGTAATGCAATACAATGTAAAGTAATACAACACAATGCAATACATTACCGATCAATACAATGTAAAGTAATAAAGTACAATACAACACAATATAAGACTGTGTAATGCAATACAATACAATACAATGGTCTCACTTCTGTAGACTCTGCCCAGCAGTGGGAAAACATTGTACGTATGACAGCTCAGACTGATGATGACGCTAACGATGAAGCCGATGAAGGCATAGAAAGTGACGTAGACGATGACAACAATTCGGTATCTACTGACCCTGATGAAGTTGACCCCAACATCTTCTCTAGGAGTAAGCTATTGGCGTTACTCTGTAAAGTTCATTCTAAGTCCCTTAATTTAGTTGCTTGAGATCAGCGACTGTGTGTGTTGTTTTCTGTCTGCAATGTCAGTATAATCCAAAGAGAGGCAGTGTTTCGAATTATTTCGGTCTTAACCTTTTTTCAATTTTGAGATTTGCAGATGATCAATTTACCTTTCGTTTAAAACAGTGTAACAAAGCATGTCTTGCATTCAACCTGTGTTTTTAGTCGTTTTTAATAAAAATTCAATTTCAAATTGATTTTACAAGCTCATTGGATATGTGTATCTAGACATGTGTTATTTGTGCTTTATATAGATAATGTGGTGAGGAAAAGTCTCAGAGCTACAACTAAGAAGATTATTAAGAACCTCTCCTCTCCTGTCACTGCTGTTACCACTCTAGACGAAGCCTTGGGTCCAAAACTAGAGTCACTCACCAACGGAAATACGGATCAGATTGAAAACCAATTACGGAAACTTTCCGGTGTAAGTATATGGTCGTAGCAGATGTTTGTGAAGAGATCAGGGTGTCTGTGAAGAGATCAGGGTGTATGAAAAATATTAGGGTGTCTGTGAAGAGATCATGGTGCTGTAACTAATAGTATATATAGGGTACACGTTTAGGATTCAGGCACCAGAGTTTGTATTGGGTTTTAAGCTGCCACAATTTTGTCAAATCCATGTAATGAAAAGAAAAAAAATCAACATTATTTTAGAATTGTGATGGTAGTTCTAGCTACTTTTTATTAAGTAGTTTGCAGCAGTAGTTTGAAAATCCTCAGCACACTCAGCCTCTATTTGAAGCTAGTGAACTAAGTCTAATAATTACTTGAAATTTGCTCCTTGTTTGTGATCTTTATGATTTTATTAATCACTTTAAAGTTTAAATAATATCATTTCCTTTCTGACATATCGCTCAACAGTTGGCTTATGATACCACTTCAGGCACAGCGGAGAAAGACAGTAAGATTTCTAAAGAATGAGACTACAGCTGGAGGTAGACAGAGGTTTATGAGTGACTGTAGAGTCGGGAGAACAAGTTCTGCAGAAGACACTGCTGGCAACAGGTGAGTGTGCATGTGGCACAACGAGGACATGATTTTATCTCATGCTATATATATATATATATATATACATATATACATATATACATATATACATATATACATATATATGTATATATACATATATATTATATCATAGGAAGCAACATAAACGTGCAATGTATACTTTTTAGTCTACATTATACAATAATTTTCAATTGAGTTTTAACAAATAAAGTAAAACTGCACAAGAGTATTTCTTCAAACATATTTTCGTTGATTGCTGATGCTGCATTGCTTGTCTTTTTTATTTTTGTAAAATCACATAAAACATTTATTATTTCATATAAAGTATCTTTCATAAACAGTTGATAACATAGAAATAAGCAATGGCATGTGTAATTTCTTACTTGATGAACTACGGAGTATGTACACTCTGTTTAATTTACCATTTTAGATGCAACTAATTGATGCTATTATGGAATAAAAATCTAGTTATTAAAAGAATATAAAAAATTAAAACTTTTTTACTACTGCAATTCATCAATCTCAGTTCATTGCTCTGCCAAAGTTTTAATGATTACGGCTAAAAGTGCTGGTAAAATGCATTAGTAAACATGGAAAGGTAAAATGCCTTGCTTCTTCTGCGTAGCAACTCACAGGCAGTATATGACTATATGACACAGCTGTTTCCTGATGCCTTTCATTAGAGTGAATATTTTATATTTTCACCAATAACTGTCAGCACCAATGTCATATCTAGCTATTAGTCATGACATCATCTGCCCTACATATATAATATACTACACATACACATGCTATAAGTCAGGTATAAGGAAGTTGTATACACTAGCACTTCTACTCATATTTCACCTGGGAGTGTGACTGGTTTTGACTTGCATCTCCGATTCTCACTCTAAACTTTCATTACACGCATGACTTCGCACGAGTTATATTCATGTACAGTTTTTACTTTGATAAGGAAATATTGCATTTGTCATTGCCAAGATTGAATACCAATTATTCCAATGATAGCTTTAACATAATATTTTACCTTATATTCCTGCTTTTAATTTGGGTTATGTTCTTTTGCAGGCGTTCTATGGCAGATATCCCTGTTGCTTTCTAAATCTATGACTTGACTATTTAGTGTTTGTTACTTTAAGCTTTCTCCCTGGTTTGTATCCCAGAGCCATGAAATATCTGAACAAAAGCTGAATTCTAATAACAGTCTAATAACAGTCTAATAACAGTCTAATAACAGTCTAATAACAGTCTTATATCTATTTATGGTTACAATATTACTTCCATATATGTTATGCGAGACAAACAAACCAGTCTAAAGCTCTATCTTTAACCACTTCCTGTAATATTATTTATACAGTATAATTTTTTTAACTATACCCAAACCAGATATCTTTATTTTAAATAAATGTATTAAAGTCCACAACCAGAAGTGCTTTGATAACAAGAAAACTGGTGATGAAAAACTTTGATGGAGTTCAGAAAGCTGCTGTAAACAGTATTTATATGTATTGTTCACAGTTTGTACATTAGCTGCAGTTGTTGGTTGGTAGGAACATTATTAACTGTATGCTTAGGCAGGTGTCGTACTCTTAGGTGACATTAGCATAAGCTGTTAGTGCTAGGTTATGCCAACACCTGTTATAGCTTATATAGTCCTACTAAAATAGAATTAGTTGTCCATCTAAATAGCTGACAATAAATAGTTTTTAATATAACTAAGTAAAATAGGCACAATGCATGTTATTACATTTATTAGGCCTATGCCTTTGCAAAGTTTTAAAAGTTATAAATACGCCAGAGTAAAATATTTAGTCATAGTTATGAATAGCCAACAGTTAGGAGAGCATCTTGCTAGCATTAGGGAGGGCTGCCTCCTCCTCTCCGGCTATCTTGCTAGCATCTGGTCTGACCTTTCTGCTTGACAGCACCAGAGTTCACTTGACAGCACTATAACTAACCTGACAGCACTATAACTAACCTGACAGCACTATAACTAACCTGACAGCACTATAACTAACCTGACAGCACTATAACTAACCTGACAGCACTATAACTAACCTGACAGCACTATAACTAACCTGACAGCACTATAACTAATCTGGCAGCACTATAACTAACCTGGCAGCACTATAACTAACCTGACAGCACTATAACTAACCTGACAGCACTATAACTAACCTGACAGCACTATAACTAACCTGACAGCACTATAACTAACCTGACAGCACTATAACTAACCTGACAGCACTATAACTAACCTGACAGCACTATAACTAACCTGACAGCACTATAACTAACCTGACAGCACTATAACTAACCTGACAGCACTATAACTAACCTGACAGCACTATAACTAACCTAGCAACATACTATAATAAGGCATACTGTGTCAGGTGTCACAAGGACTTCAGATTCACTGCTGCTATACATCTTTTAATATCTTATCAGCTTAAATATTATCATAAGTCAATAAATATATTTATAGACTACCTAGACAACTGATTCAATTGCAGTGAGAATAAGAAGCCTTGGCTATATAGCGTCCTCCGCACAACTATCCTAATAATAATGATGAAAGAAAGCTAAGATAAAAGCTTCAAATTTAGTCTAAATATTTCAGCCTAAAAATTGATCAAATAATTAGAAATAAACCAGAAACATTTTTCTTACTACTTTATATTAAAACAATGAAAACTAATATTTCGAAGACCCCTAGATTCATCAGAGTTTCAAACTCTGAAAATAAAATTATATATATTAATATATTATGGTAATTATATATTGAAATTATTACAATATATTTTTAGCCAATTATGTTGTGACCAGCTGCAAAGTTGAAAACATATATGGGTCATTTTACTTAATTTAGTACACACTGGATATCTTCAGTTTTTGGCTATTTTTTACAATTTAACTGGTAATGAACATGGTTTTTTGGCAAAAACTAGTAAAACATCAATAAATTGACCTAAATAATCAAAGTTCTTTTTAATTTTGCTTCATTTCCCATGTTTTTCCCTAATTATTCAGCTAGTTTTGGTTACGGACTGGTACGAAAAAACCTAACGGTCGCACATATAGAATATTAAGTGCATATGACAATGACCTGTGCCTTAATGTTGGGGAATCCCCTCCCAGCCTTTTCTGTTATGCGTAGTTAAGATCAGCACATAAAAAATACCATGTATAGTAAATTTCAATTGCTTTTGAGCAAACTTTATTGTTAGGTCATAAGTTGCTGGTGTGTACTAAATGAAGTAAACTGGCTCATATATTAATATCTAAGTCTAGCCAGCATGCTGATAATAAGAGAAGATTACAATTACCAGGTCAACCAACACTTCATATACATGCACATGAGAAAAGAACCAGTGTCTAATTTCCCTTAATATGAAACTGATCTGAAGTAGCAGCAGTGCAGATGCACTACAGTAATTAGCAAGTGACTAATATAAGTTTTTATACATGATGCTATATATATTATATGATATTTTGTGTGCCATGCTGACACACACACACGCAAGCACGCACGCACACACACATATATAAATGCTATATATATATATATATGTATATATAGCATTTATGGTTTAACACTCAAGCAGTGCTAATTAATAATTAGCCAATAGAGTTCAATATTATTTTATGTCAAGTGTTTATGTGTATTCCATATTTTTTTAATATCTTATGCATTGTTATCTGCGTACACATAATAGCGACAATTATATTATAATATTATAAATGACACATACCTAATTACTGACGATATGTGGTTGACTGAATTACGGTGTGCACACTTTTACAATACACTTTCACAATACACTTTCACAATACTTGGGTGTGTAATAAATAAACCCTTTTGTGTACTTGCATGGAATTATGGTTTAAGGAATATAGTTTTCGATACTTCGATACCCAATCTTTTCATAAACATAATATTTATGTTGAGTATCTGAGTTGTAGGTCCATTGAGCTGGTAAGAGAAAAGGTGACTAGTCAATATATTCTGAAGGTCCATTAGTCTGAATGTCCATATTAGTCTGAAATCTAAATGAAGTCTTTTAATACAATAAAGTGTTACTAATTTTATTGTGTAGGCCTGTATGTATTGGACCTAATATACTTCAGTATCAAGCCCGACCACATAAATATAGCTAGCCATATGTATGTGTGCATGTGTACTAGGCAAATAGTTTTAGATCAATGGACTTTCAGACCAGCGGTTCTTAGGGTTATTGGCCCATCTCCAAGAGAAAGGCCCTCTCAACTAGAACAGTACACCTTTGAAACCCAACTCCTTCCCTCCATCTTTCTCTTACAACGCACAGAATTTATTCTGATTAGATGCAACTGAAGTTTTTACAAACAACATAGCCATGCAGTTGGTGTATAATACCAACATACATAGTTCGTATACTCAATACAAAACAAATAATATGTACATATATTTACAATATAAATGTACATACATATGCATATTTTATGTTGCATTAGGTACTTAAGAAATCTATATTCTTTGAATACCTGATGTGTAATTTCAGGTATCTAATGTAATATTAGAATGGGATTCAATTATTAGTAATACTATAAGCAAATATAGAACAGGCCAGCATATTTTCGAATAGTAGATATATATTTAGTAGAACTTGGGTGAACTTGATAATAAAGAACTTTGTGTAAACCAAGTTTTTTATACCTTTATTTCCTGTAAGTGAATAACTATTATACTAACCATCAACTCCGATAAGCATCCAAGTTGAGCTTGGATAAAAATACAAATCTTTAGACATAAATAAACCAGCAACTTGCACTGGAATGAATTTATTTAAAGGCTAAAAACTTCGCCACATCAGTAAAATATATTAAATTACACAAAAAATCTTAACAAAAATATTTAATAGACCGAAGAGATGTGGTATATGATCGCATCAACTTTCATAACCAACCAATGGACTGATCAGACCAGAGCTGTGTGGGTTAAACAATACACGGATGTTCATGGTAATAGACTTAGATATAACGTGGTCATCACTACATTAACCAAAATGTACCATCGACTGAGTATTACCATTCAAACAGGAAGCAGCTAATCCTCTCACGTTACTTGCTGGTTATTGATTGGTAGAATTCAACTCTCCAGTGAATGGGTCAATTGCACAAGACTAATGTGTAACGTATGCTTAGTGTGTAACGTATGCTTAGTGAAGCACTATAGACTATAGAGATACTGGTGGGAGTACAGAGGACACATTACACATAGACATATAATAAATAACCACTGCCATCTGACTCAGTGTCAATTAATATATAACACACGTGACTAATGGGATTCGTACAGGTCAAGGTCAGTGGTAATGTCAGTATCTGTTGCCAGACGCCGTGGCATCGTTAGTCATGGCGTTAGTGGCCACGTCAGACGCGAGCTGGGCGCCTGCCTTGCGTACACCCTCGTTCTTGAGGACACCTGTAGTAAACTCAGACTGCGCCTTCTGGAAACTTGCATCTGTCGTTCTGTACAGCCTGTGAACCTGGAACAGCCATCACATTGCATTCTATAACTCTAATATCATTGCATCTCTCCGTATAAGTATTACTGTATTTCTTTTAATATCAATACTTAAACAATTCTAATTAATAAAAATGTTTCATACTTTCGTACAGCTGTGTTGAAATAAAATGAAACGGTTACGAATGCTTGAAGTGTTTTGCCAACTTCAACTGGCTGAATTAAACAAGCGGCTGTTGAAAATAAAAATAAAATCACAAGTTCGACGAAATACATGGTCACAGAACCATTGACGACCCTATCAGTCACACAGGTATACAGCTTACCTTGATTAATAGAAACAGGTCCAGAGGAAGCAAAGGTATAGCAACCGCGGACACAAACAGAATTGCGTAGCCGAGGTTTATATTGACTGTTGAACCAATGTTCAACAGATCAACAGCTGCTAGCACTCCCCTACAACAGGAGTGTAAAGTAGAGTATAAATACATGAAAATCAAATATGCATTAACTGATTTGTAAATTGCAATAGATGAAATTCTGCCTGTAACTTCTGCACAGAAGTTGAAAAATATATAAATATAATATCTTGTAAATGGAATACGTACAAATAGCCGGTCTTTGATGGTCCAAGGATGGCTATAACGTCTGTAATGATCTGGCAGGCCGAGACGATGAAGAAGACAAAGAAGCTGATAGATGAGTCACTCCTGTAAAAATTGAATATTTGTCAATGAAAACTCGAGACTACACTGTTCTACTAGACTAGCAGTGACTGGTTACTAACTGAGACTACACTGTATACTAGACTAGCAGTGACTGGTTACTAACTGAGATTACACTGTTCTATTAGATTAGCAGTAACTGATTACTAACTGAGACTACACTGTATACTAGACTAGCAGTGACTAGTTACTGGCTGAGATTACGTTTTATGGAAGCTGGTCAATTCTAGCCAACTATATTTGACTTAAATTATTATCAACTGCTGCCAAAATTGCCCCCCCCCCTATTTATAGCATAGCTCTCCCACTTATAGCATTCTAACTATTGTAGTGTGGGCCAGACTAACCTGAAAGCTTTGTACAAGGGCCTGTACCAGCAGAGAAAAGAAAGTGGTATGAAAGCCAAGAGGAAGAGAAGGGCCAGTCCAATAGTAGTACCAGTAACAAATGAGCCCTGCTTGGTCCCGATGTAGCCCAGTGATATCAGGAAATTTATTAAGTAGTAGACGGACCTCCCTGTAAAATACATACAAATATACATTAACACATCTAATTACTACCTGTGTATGTCATATACACCTATTGTGATACACGGGGTCGTACAATCCACAACGTTAATCTCATCGAGGAACTTTGTTAAATCTCCATTTCATGCTGCGCAGCCTGTCTGTGACACCATCACGAACTCTCTCAAGTGACAAATTAACTCAGTACAAACATAGTCAGTGCTTAGAGCTTTTACCTCGCTAGTGTGTTACTACCACACTGGTACAAGTTATTGATGTGGACCGTTTAATAGTAACAAAGAGAGAACGCAATATATACTACTCAGTAGCATTCTTGACACTTAACACAAGTATTGAGAAGTGTCCATATAAGAAAAGTGCAGTAATGGAGAAATCCGGGGAAAACAAACATGTGTTCTTTTGCAACAGAGCAAATCTCAGTCTATGTGCATTGAATGAGGAGTTATCCTAATGAGGCGTGATATGTTTGTGCATGTTGAGCAATCAGCAAAACACACTTCATTAATTCATTTCTTCTACACCATAAACTAGTGATTCCCATGTTTTATACAGAAGTGCATCGGTGTGTGTACTTTTCATATTTTAAAGAACGCTTTAAATGAGTGCCTTAAAGTTTGTATCTAATACTGAACACGATTCTCATATCCACAGCTTACCAATCCACGTGTAGTATCCCAGCTTCACGTACTTGCTGAACTCAGCGGGGATCTCCAGTTCAAAGTCTTGGAAGAAGCAGGGCTGGCAGGGGCAACAGGATGGTAGAGGGGGAAAGTTGTTCTGCTTGGCTGTACAAACATATGTACATACCTCATCACATTAGTGTACACAGTTGAATAGCAGAGTAATAGCATTATAGTTAGTAGTACAGAGTTAAGTAGCAGAGTGATAGTATTATAGTTAGTAGTACGTAGTTGAGTAGCAGAGTGATAGTATTATAGTGAGTAGTACACAGTAGAGTAGCAGAGTGATAGTATTATAGTGAGTAGTACAGAGTTGAGTAACAGAGTGATAGTATTATAGTGAGTAGTACACAGTAGAGTAGCAGAGTGATAGTATTATAGTGAGTAGTACACAGTAGAGTAGCAAAGTGATAGTATTATAGTGAGTAGTACACAGTAGAGTAGCAGAGTGATAGTATTATAGTTAGTAGTACACAGTTGAGTAGCAAAGTGATAGTATTATAGTGAGTGACACAACTTACGCCCTTGCATGCTGCGTTCTCTCAACTTATTTTCTCTCTCCTGTAGCTCCGCAGCCTTCCGCTCCAGTTCCTAGAAAACATGTACGTATTCAGTTACTACATGTTCGAGATATTCACCTTCAACCAACACAACGGATCAAACCTGACATACATAGATTGCCGGCAGTGAATGTACCAACAAATTTGAGAGCAGCAGAGCGTTTCGTGCTGTACCAAAACATTCTCCAGCCAGACTAGCAATACCCTGGTTGTGACTAATTAACAACTCTGACCACAACTATCAACACTACTGTCCCCCCCTTCCTCCACCACTGCTTAATACTATTACCACATCTACCAACATCACTGATACAACAATACCCAATTTCTATAACTTTTCTGTGAAAACAAATATAATGAAGTGTATAACATACTGTTACCAAAAAGTACAGAGTTTTATACAGTGACAGAGCGAATAATTGAGGTTACCACAAGCTCACCAGGGAGTGGTATGCCTGTATCTACTACACTAGGAGCGCCATAAGGGACACTCAGTATAGTGTGGACTAAGAAGGCTGGGGAGGACGTACTCTACTCACTGCGCAGCCTTCTCTTTTATGGGATAGTCCTAAACTTGTAGTGGACTAACAGAGTAGTGGACCAACATAGTAGTGAACTAACAGAGTAGTGGACCAACATAGTAATGAACTAACAGTATATTGGAGAAGGGCCAACTGGACTAATAGAATAAGTGTTGTAAGAATTCAAACCTCACTATTGGCATGTTCTTCTCTCCATCAGAATACAACATGAAGCTAGAATAGTATACTATACAGGTATAGCATACACTTGACTATACTACAAGGTATACTAAACACTCAGACTATACTACAAGGTATACTAAATACTGAGACTATACTACAAGGTATACTAAATACTCAGACTGTACTACAAGGTATACTAAACACTCAGACTATACTACAAGGTATACCAAATACTCCGACCAGAAACGGAAGAGAAACACAACTCACTTCCTGTCTTCTTTGCAGCTCAGTAGTATCGACTTGCTGTGCTGCCGATGGCTGGTAGGGGGGCGGATCTTCAAACGGCTCCTTCCTGGCTGGCGTAGCGGCAGCAGGTGATGGTGCAGCTACTGGAGCAGCGACTTGGGGCTGAAATCAGCACAGAATGGTAATTCCTTCATATGCGTGTATTAGGAATACTAAGTAAATAGCCAACTTGGCAGTAACATGTCCGTAGTTGGGTGCAACAGGACAAAGTAGATATTTAGAGTTGACCAACCAGTTTGGAAGGTAACAAGTCAACAGGCTATGTTATACTCAGGTAAGGCATTAGCAGGGAGTTAAGGGAAACACATTCCACACTAAACTTCACCGAGTTATTTCATTGGCTGGTGATAATCAAATATTAAACTAAACACAGATTTACACTTGAAATGAGACACTGGAGGAACTCACTGGTGGTAGTGAAGCTGCCGCAGTAGCTTGCTGTGCAAATGGATTATAGTCATCTAGTGGGGCTGCCTGAGTTCTTCCAGAAGTATCTATGGAGTTGTCCTGTAACCAGTTCACATGTGTTTGTATCCAAACTATATTGTACTACTATGTACATACTTACTCCATGTACGTACTATACTGTGAATGTATGTACTTACTCGGCTGTAATATATGTACTTACTCTGCTGTAATATATGTACTTACTCTGCTGTAATATATGTACTTACTCCACTGTAATATATGTACTTACTCTGCTGTAATATATGCAAGTACTCCGTGTACCTACGTCATGTACTTACTACACTGTGCTATGTACTTACTCCGAAAGGGTTCACCTCTGGATCGGCAAATGGATTGCTGTCATCAAAAGCTGCCATTTTGCGAAACTGTCAAGCCTAGAAGCAAACAAACTATAATATTTGAATTTAGCCTAACCAGTTGTGTACTGATAGGTCAGACTAAACCTGAGTTACTCCACACCTACATTCCAATAATATGGTAGGCCATAAATTGTAGATAGTCTTGCTTTATTTCTATATAAGGGGTCTCACGTGAGAGAAAAACAATAAATAATTAACTCTAAAGACTAAATGTTAGGCAGTTTATGCAATGAAACGAAACCCACATTTCAAATAGTAGCATAAAAAACTTTGGTTGTATTGCTAGGCATGAAAACTCTAACTGGTGCATTATGCTGTTATTACAAAACACTACAACTTAAGTATCACAATTAGTTGGAAATGGGACCACAGGTAATACTGGTACATTGTAGAGTAATTGAAAGCAATGTCACTTAGATGAATCATTTCAACAATTCTATTTATAGTAACTTATATTCTACTGATGCTAGACACACAAAAGCATGGCAGAACTTTGAAGTTGTAATATAGTGGCTGATAAGAAAGTGTGCTAATAAGCTATATTATTCTAATTACTGAGAATGAATGAACACCAATTTTTGTAATGCTAACTGAGATGTGAGTCCAATTTTCACAGAAATTGGAATAGGAAAGAAAACGAGAGTAGGAGTTGAGTTTTTAGAGTTAAATTTAATCAATGCCCCTCATTGCAAAAATTATGGCAAAGACTGTAGAATGTACTTTAAAACATTCTTGCCGGTTAAGCCAGAGCCGAATGTGGTTTGTTGACAGTTAGTAACTGTAATAACTATGCCAATGTAAAATAAAATAATTACAGATTACAGTGATGAGCGATAATCATATTACTATGGCTATCGACATCAAAACTAATGTAAATAATACAATAAAGTACTATTATTAGTTATATATTTACTTTTACTAACCTTTAATTATTATTATAGTAACAAATATATTATTACTATAACAATTAGTAATATTATATCATGATGAAAATGATTAGTTATCATTATATTTATCCTTATAACACTAACGAATAATATGCTACAAGTATAAGGAATATTGTTATTACTAGTATTACTATAACTATTTGTCACTCTGTGTATACCAATACTTATAGACTTTGAGTAATACTTATACTGAGTATATAATGTAAAAATAAACACACTTACACTATAACTACAAATATAAACTAAATTTAATATTAATATATCATTAACATTATTGTTACAAAAATTACTAAATAATTATTATAACTAATAAAATTAAATAACAAAATAAAAATCACATTGATATTAAAATATTAAATATTCTTATCACTTTAATTAGTAATTAATATAAAGTGAAACCATATTTATATTGATTTTCAGAATTAATTATCAGACTTATAGTTGTATTAATGTTGTCAATAAGATTAATTGAATATTAATATATCAGTAATTAACACTAATAATAAATTTATAACAAATATAATATAAATAATAATATTGTTTTAAATACAATTTATATCATAATGATAATGATAAATAATAATATTATAGTTTAAATCATTCAAAATGAATACTACTATTTAAAATATTAGTATGAAATAATTTGAACTAAAACTATAATTATACCATTAATAATAATTGTAATAATTATAATATATGAAATTACATTTACATTCAGAATTTTAATTAATCGTTATGATTATTAAAATCAAAATCAATGTGAATCTGAAACTAGAATGAAAAGTGAAAGCTGTGTTGGTCAAACTTGATAGGAAAAGCTAAGTAAAACACTAAGGCCAACGGCACCATTGACAGTCACAACCCTAAATCTCAAAGACTAACAAATACAATACAGCATAACTCTAAGTATGAAAGTTTTAAAGCCTCGCCGCGTTTAGGTTTGAATTTTCACTTACAGTTACACTTTGACTTTGCCTGTAATTCTAACACTAACAGTAACTGAGTAACACTAAGACTAACACTAAACCTCAAACTCAGAGTTACGTTATTCTTAGTAACGTAAACATAAATCTAAGTTTAAAGTTTAGTGAATTTAGTTTAGTTTAACTTTTAGTGTTACTTTAAAGTTTAAGGTGTCTTTTTAAGCAACTGCAAGTGAAAATTAGTATTACTCTTTACTGTTAATCTGTTACTGTTAGTGTTGCTGTTACACTTACAGCCTACAGTACTAGTAAAACTAGTAGTACTACTACGTCTACTCATAGTGGTCGACAGCACTGCCACTGGTACTGGTAGTGTTAGACTTAGTCATAGTGATAGATCATAGTGGTACAGACTAAAAAGTAAAAATAAAATGCAAGGCACAAGTATTAATAAATAATAATACTAATAGTCACTGTACCACACACATATATCTACTTCGCTAAACACAATTCTATGGTAAAAGTTTGAGTTTTTACTTAAATATAAAATAAACATTGACATATGTGATATGATGAGTGAATATCTTATGACCCAGAGTGGCCGTCAGAGAGGAGGTTTTTTAACTTGTCTCGATAAAATGGCAAAAGTTCCGGTTTTGAACTTGACGTCTTCAATTCATTCAGCTGGTAATAGTTCGTATTTCTTAAAAATTTATCTTTGCGATGTCCAACTCAGATAGTTAGTTGCGCGAAAAAACTAGGGCTACCACAAAGTTCTCAATAATTTTATTTTGAAAAAGCAGCCTTACAATCATAGGTAATGACGCTATATTAGCCTTCAAGTTAGTCATGTTCAAAATAGTCGGTGCAATAACTCCCCTCCATTTGCCTCGTTTTATCTGTGGCAGGATCTCATGTTTTCAGCAAACTAGCAATTTTTATCGCATCTAGTTTATGGCCCGAAGGCTTGATTTGAAAAACATTCCGCCTGACTCGCGAAAATGTTGCTGTAGAATAGGCGGGGCTATTTCGAACACAAAATAACTATAATAATAATGGTGTAAACTACTAGTAGTAGTATCAACTATTATTATTACATTATCATTATGATTATGAATAGACTAAAAGTAAAGCATCAATAACTAATACATTTCTTTACGCTTAAGTTGAAGTATAATTAAAACTTTAAGTTTAGGTTTTAAATTATTTAAAATAGCCTTAGTTCTAATTAATTATTCTAGCTTCAAACTGTCTTCCAGCTGACAAAATCAAATCTTAAAGTTAATGTCAAGCACCTAATATCTATTGTTTTATATAAAAATAAAGAGATTGTTAAAGTTATGCCAGAGCTTGAATTCTAAATTTTATAATTATTGAAATATTTATTTTTGAACTTGTGTTTTATCATTATTTACTATTTGTTGGCTATTACTCAGTATTAGACTTAGTATTATAATTATGTGGTTTTGGTACCAGTTAAAACAACTTTAACTCCACTATATCATATTGCAGCATGGATCAATTTCAAAAGGGAAAAAGCCTAAAAGAGCAAAATGCAAATTCACTTTTGCACTCTTCAATATTAAAAGGAAACATATCTACTCTAATGCAAGCTTTTAAATTAGGCTGCAATTTGAATTCTATGTCCAAACATGGGGACCTTGCAATTGTGGCAGCTGCTGGGATTGACCCATCCATTTCCTGTGATGAAAAATCTGGAAAAGATAAGATGACAGACATACTGGACCTGCTAATTGAACAAAAAGATTGTGATATCAACAGCCGTGGTGTTGGTGGTGAGACCGCTCTTCATAGGGCTTTCAATGCCAGGGTTGAAGGAAGAATAAAATTGCTGTTGGAAAAGGGATGTGATGTAGACATCAGAGACAGTCGGGGTCAGACTGCTCTGTTTGCTGCCACTATGTTCGTGGAAGGGTTAGAATTACTTCTCGCTTACAATCCTTTACTCGACGTGTATGATGTAGACGGCATCACTCCACTCATGCATGCTATGATGTCAGAGGTGCCGCACTCAATTAAGGTCATTCAAATGTTGACCAATGCTGGATCTGATGTGAATTGCTCATCACTTCGAGATGGAAAATCAGCTCTCATGGTAACAATTCGACCAGATGATCATATACCTCGTTCTGCTCAGGTTAGCTACTAATTTCATAGTCTGCTTTATTAATGAAAAAAAGCATGATTAAAATTGCGTTGGAAAATAGATTTTGTGGACAACAAAGCCAATTGAAAAAATTTTAATCAACACTGTTTTGTAACTTAACTATTGTGTTTACAGCATTTCTTTTTTTGTCAGTATTAGTGAAGCAAGTTCATCGGTTTTCACATTAAAATAAGTTTCAGTCACAAATAAACAGAGAATCTATACCTACTGTGAATATTTTAAAAATGACCTTTTATGCATGATATTTTTGTTGACCAACTCTACTTTGTGTTCTGTTGTTGCATTCCCAATTTGCTACTTCATTGACTCATATAATCATATGCACTCTTTCCCTCCTGTGATAGCGAGTGAAGAAAAGTCTAATACTAATATTAAATGGCATCAATCTAGCCGCGCAAGATGTTCATGGGAAGACGGCACTTCACTACGCTGTGGCTAGTGACTGTGTGGAACTTGTAAAAGTTCTTCTGAAAAATAAAAGCAGTGTTGATATAAAAGACAATAATGGAAGCACAGTGAAGGATATGATTACAAAGAGCAGTGTCAACCCAGAGATAGTAAGGTACAGTCTACCAGTTCACCTTCATGTCATGTGTTGGCAGAATCGCTCTTTAGTTTGATAGCCTGATTTTCACTAAAAGCTGCTTTTGAGATGTTGATTATAAAGGTTATTAGTGGTAATGGCTGAACTTAGTAATTCACAAGTAATTTGAATTAGTGATGTTTTAGTTTCTGAAACTATCTTCTTTTTTAAAGTTTAAATGGGCCTTAAAACACCAAGTTTTATTAACATCTGCTCTATTGTAATGGCAGAGTTGTGTAATGACAAGAAAAGCAGCCTGCCATTGGTAATAAATTAACCTACTGTAGTGATTTGTTTAATTCTGACCTGCATTCCTCTCAGTCTGATAGAGCAAGCAGCGGACAAGACCTCCCGGTTGGCGCCCTACGAAGAGGCTCTTGTAGCTCTTAACAGCCTCCACACTTCTCTCTGTGCTGATGGCAAAGTAGCGAAGGAGATGAAGGTTACTATTCTTGCTGAAATATCAGCCCTAGAAAAGTCTATGCAGGTACGGATCAGTATATTTAGATTATTTAAATAATAATGTGTGTAGATAATGTAGAGGTCAATAAAGTAAAGTGTATATAGTTATAAGTGTAAGCAGACAATGTAGAAATGAGCGCAGGTGGAAACTGTAGAAATTACTGAAAGTAGAATCTGTAGAACTTGGTTAAAGTAAACAAAGGAAGTGAAGGTTTATTGCATCTCATTGTACTGATGTAATTTCCAGGAGCTGATTTCTATTGGTCGTTCAGCTGATCTGATGTCAGTGGAACATAAACGTAAGCTGGTCAGCAGAAAGGATGTGCTGTGTGAGGAGATGATGCCTCATTTCATACTTTCTGACTTGAAAGCGGATGGGTGAGTGTTTGAGATAATTTCACGGACTACCATAGTATTGTAGTTAGCAGCACTGTGCACAGCGTGTATATATCTGTATGGAGAGTTGTGTTCACCTGCTACTCATTAACTTCTTACAGTCTTAACTAAATCTTGCCGCCTTTTGATAAAATCTGTTATCAAAACAAAATGATATACCAAATAGCTTTAAATGGCTCGTGCATCACTAATTTATATTCCCAGCAGGTTTGCTATGTTACATGAATTAGTTTATAGTTGGAGTTATCTGCTAATAATATAGAAGAGATAACTCCAAATACTGACACTGGCTTCCAGTAATTTAAGTTAGATATCACAATTACGTTCCAGCAGCTATATTGTAATCAAGCTATCAAATAATTCGGAGTTAAAAAAATATGTGGGTTTTTATATCAAGTTCAGCATGTAATCACTTTTTAACAGAATTTTAACTGAAGAAGACATACAAGTCATATCTGCCGAAAAGTCTCGTAAGCAAATGTGTGAGAAGCTGCTACAGATTATCCTTTGTCGAGGTCAAAAAGCTTTTCCTTCTTTACTCAGGGCTTTACACAATAGCAAACAGTCCCACGTGTGTCAGATTCTGTGTGAGGAAGACATTGTGTCGTAGACTCCATATTTACTTACCTTGTCTGCAGGCTTGAAATTCACGAACAGGTGCCTGCACTAACTGATTCACACTCTATATTGTTTAACAATCTTTCAAGCTTTTTGTTTAAATGCTGTGAAATTTACAATATCGCATTGAGCTAAATTTATATTTTTTTTCAAAGACAATCATCAAGAAGTTCAACTGTTTTTTCTTTATTATTTTTTGAATTATTGCATTCTGTTTACAAGTTTTGTTACATTTTTTCCTTTATAATTGCATAATTTAACTACTGCATAACATTTCTGATAGATCTGTAAAATTAAATTTCTCTCAATCCTGTAACCCGTTGCTATATGTAGCTATAACAGTGAGCCATGGTTATTCTATACATATGTTGTATTTTTCTCATGCTTTCTATAATTATTTATACAGTATCACAGCACTTTTGCTTCTAATATTTTGTTATTTTTATATTTTTTACTTAATGGGTATTAATCTAAAAATATTTAGATTATATCATTAATGCATTCCAAAACTGTGATGATTCAATTTATATTTAATTTTTCTTCATCAACCAGCACTAAAATATTTTGTTTTTCCTCACAATCAATATAATTATGAGTAAAATTCAGTTTAATACTACAAAGAAAACACAAATATCTTATTTTAATAATCTAGTATAAAACTGTATTACAAATTTTGTATATGAACAGGTAAAATCTATCTTTTGGCCCCCTCTTACACTCCTAGTGCACTATCCACCTGTCTGCTGTTTAACATAGTCCTCAATCACTTCATCTGATGATTTTTGACTCATTAATTTGGTCTTGTATCCGAGCCAAAGAAAGTTGGCTCTCACTTCCTCCTTCATGAGGTCTAGACACATGGCTAACAGTGACAGTCCGAAGAACAAGTATACACCGCATATAATTAGCTTTAGGGCGTTTCCGCCAGACTGCATGTTGTCCTTCTGAGTGATCCAGTCCCCCTTTCCTGTGTACACTCCTGGAACCTATAAAAATTTTATTCATTTTGCAAACAGGTTTTACAGCATATTTTAGGTAATGCAGGAGTGTCTCTCATGCCAACTAGGGAACTGTTTTGGGTATTTTAAACTCTAGTGAGTTTTCTAACTTCTTAACCTGTTGCTTCTATGAAACAACAAGTTGAAAAAGATCATAACTCTTATGAGTTTTTTTGGAAATAAATTATTTAAACTAAAAGGTCAGTGCCTCAAATCTCACTAAAAGCCATTAGTAATGCTAGGAAGGGCATTTAGTCATAGTTGATCCTCGACACAATAGTGAAAAGCCCTTAGCACGCAAAAGAGACCTTGCTATCAGAAGGGGGGGTGGGGTGGGGGTTATTTTAAGGATAGCAACTATAAACCCACATGTGTATTATTTAAATTAGAAGTTCTTTTCAGAAAGAAACTATTTAAATCTCAATTCCATATAATCACATGACATTTAGCTATTAGTGAGTACACTTATAGCAGAATGAGTATTTGCATACTAACAATATCACCAAATCCTATGGTAGTTAAAGTAATAAAACAGAAGTAAGCTCCATCCACAAAGCCAATGTTGTCTTCCCACTGAGAGAATAGCGCAGCTCCACTGAGGATGTATCCCACCATAATTATCAGAGATACTATTACTGGGACCTAGAAATATGAATGTTTATTAAATGCAAGAAAATTATTTGTATCAGAGTAAAAGTATGCATAACCAGGGCCAAGTTTTGCAAAATCCATCAAGGATGACTCAGAAGTTTAAGAAATAATTTACCCAATTTGCATAATATGACATAACGTAGCATGTAAATAACATATTATGCAGCTCTAACGACCTGAATACATTGTACTCTTTATATAGCAATGGCTAATTCTATATCTAACATCCATTCATAGTTTTAAAAGTCAGCCTGCTTTATTCCATCTGCTTTTATATTAAGACAAGAGACATAAGTCTAATATGAAATGCACTATATTATTCATACACACACACTCACACGCACACACACGCACACACACACACACACACACACACACACACGCACACACACACACACCCACACACACGCACACACACGCGCACACACGCACACACACGCGCACACACACGCACACACACACACACACGCACACACACACGCACACACGAATATAAATATGAATATGAATATGAATATGAATATGAATATGAATATGAATATGAATACAATCTACTAAGTACGAATGTTTGCAGGCGTTTCCTGTCTCAAGATAGCCAAGCTATGAACGACTCACCTCAGTTGACCGACCCTCGGATTTTTCCTTCTTCCTTAGTTTAGTAGTGACTTTGTGTACTTTCCTCACTTGCCTGGCAAACCATAGCCCGAGGTTAGCTATAGCCAGCATAGTTATGGGAATCCCAAACACTGAGTAGAATATGCAGATTATCCGACCAGTAACTGTTGCTGGCGTAATAAATCCAAATCCTCCACAGATATAAAAATAGGTACATAATATGTATTTAGCTGAGTATTACATTGAATTTAAACTGCTATCCCAAAATAATTCCATTATCTAAACTAGAACAATGAGCCTAACACTAAATTTAGGGGTTTAAATAGTCTACAATTCATATTGTTGGACATGATAGGCTATATGGAAAATTATTAAAGCATTTCTTAGCATATAAATATAGCTCAGAAGTGCTACCATTGATGTTTATTATTGAAGCATAAATACATGAAGAACTCAAAACCAACACACCTATGGTTGTAATGGTAGTTGCAGAAAATAGTATAGCTCCTGGAAATGTCCAATCTAAGCTAATGGAAGCTCCTTGTCCCTCTCCATCCCACTGACTGTTTTTAGCTGTGGAGTACGCATCTCGGCTAACATTGTTAAGAATGCCGGTTATGACAGTGATTGTGTCAACACTCTCATCTATAACCTGCAGCTGCTTGTACAGATTGGCAGCGTGTTGTTTCACCAATGCCTCCACATGACGTCTGTTGTTCACGATAGTCTCTTTCTCGGTGTTTGATTCTAGCCATTCAAACACGGCACCTCCCAAACAGCAGTAGCCGAGTACTAGAAATATCAGTCCTATGGTGGAAATTACCACCGTCACAAAGTTGATGCATATAGCCTTGGTGCTGGGTGTATTGTAGCCCGACACCCCTGGAATGTTGAGCCTCCGCCCACCATTTTTACGTGCGTTGTTGTTTAAATTTACTGTGGCACAAGGCACTGCACTTATGTTCCGACGTTGACGCAACTCGGCATGTTTGAGACCTGCAGACAACAATAATATACGTGTAATGTAATACATTCAGGCATATGGATAAAACAGGTTTTAATGTAGCAAAATCTTTATTTAAAACCCCCTGTGCATATAAAATAACAAAGTAATTTTGTACATATATAAGGATTTTGTTAACAAAATAATCAACATTGACAAAGGCATTGCAACTATAGTAGATATGATGCAGAACTTTTGTGTTTTTACATCTTGAATATTTTTAATATGCTGGGTTTAAGTCAGTATATAGAGAGCAGCCGTGGTCTAGGGGTTAGAGCGCATGGTTAGTAAACATGAAGTCATGGGTTCAAAACCTGAGAAAGGTCATTGGCGATGTTAGGAAGAGCATTCAGTCATAATTGCTCCTGTGCCTCATCTAAACAAGTCCTTAAGCCTTTCTAACAAAAACCCTTTCCATCACGGGTTTCTCACTCTAAACTTCCGTGAGTTTTTTGTCAATATATCCAAATAAGAGTTCTTATCCACTCTTGTTATTTTGGTCATGAAGTTTGATTGGTTGATTTTTGATAAGCTTTCAACTAACAGTCTTAACATTTTTGTAATGGGCCCATTTGCAACAAACCTGGTACTGCTATTTCATTTCAGGAACCAAGTACACCTATTTATTGAAGATAGATTTTGGAATTTTAAAGTTACAGGCATGCAATGTTTCAAATTTGAGTTTATTATAATTTTATAACCTTGCATTATAACTTATAAACATATAACATTATAACATTATAAATAACGTAAAATTGTACAACACAGATGGTCAAAGTACTTACAATCAACAATCGAAATACATTAACAGTTGGACATTAAATAATGAATGGACAAAGATGCAAAGTCTGTTTTTCACAACTGTGTTATAGTTTCGATTCAAGTTTATAAATAATTTAGCAATTATTTAAAAAGATATAAAACAGAAAATGCTGAGGTTGAGATAGATATTGTTAGGCTAAACAATGAAAAAGTTATGAGGAGAAGAGCAGCTCAAAAGTCTATAAGTTGTTGACCTTGACTTTATAACACAATGCTACTTTTTAATAGAATAAAGAACTTGTTAGCAGCGCATGATAGATTAATAAATTGTTTTGGGGAAAGTGTAGTAGAAATCTGTAAGCCTATATAATATGCTCTATGCTCTGTGGGAACTTTAATAGATAGGTATCCAGGATACCTTGGTCATGTATATACCCCTAGTCAGTATACACCCTTGGTAATCTGAAAAAAATCGACCTAGGCCCTACACCTGGCGCAAGACCTACCTAGGCCCTACACCTGGTGCAAGACCTACCTAGGCCCTACACCTGGTGCAAGACCTACCTAGGCCCTACACCTGGTGCAAGACCTACCTAGACCCTAGACCTACCTAGGTTAAACACCATAAATAATCTGTAGATCTAGGTAGGGCATATGTCCCGGGTAGGATAATCTGTCCTAGGTCTTTTACGAGCACAGAGACCCAAAGCTATCATGTAAATTAGTCTATTATTGCAAAACTGTAAAACAGTAGTTTTAAGCCCCAAAACTCTCTGACCAATTGACTTCAGTTGCTATGAACTGCTAAAAAATCACAACTTACTGCATGCTGCTTTTTGTGATCAATAAAGAGCATATTGAAGAAAAAGTTTTGACTACATCTGTTTTAAAAATTATATGATTACTGAATGCAATTTAGTTTTATACTATGATACCAAACAATGTTTTTTTAAGGTATAAATGATAACTTTGCAGTGGAATACATATAATTTAGTATTATGACAATGCATCATTACCTACTAATTAGAATTGTATACAACAAGCTAAGTTATATTAATTACTTACCTTGCATTTCATCCATATAATTCATTGTTAAAGTTGGTGCAGTTACCACACTATTGATAAGTTTATTGCAAACTAATAATTATAAATACAAAGTTGCAAGTTTTGATTATTAGTACACTATTGTTGCATTACATTGAATTTGCAAGTTGGGGTATAACATAGTGTAACATACAAACTCTAGTTTGACATCAGGTTAAACAAAATTTGGTCTGCGATTGTTGACAGTAGCTTATTGCTTAGTGTTATTACATCAACCAAATTGTTTATTAAATTTCACTGATGTATATAATTACAGCTGTTGATAAAAGAGTGTAGAAAAGATTTTAGTCTGTTCATCATTTAAAATTTATTTTTTATTCATTAAGCACGTTTATTCTTGTTGAATATATTATTAAAGTTGTCATTTTGAATTATTCTCAAATATTTTCATTATTTTATTAAACAGTTTCTTAAACTTTCCACAACTACCTTGGTATACTGCTGTAAAGTGTGTTATTATATAAATATAATCGCAAAGTTAATGCTATTTTGTCACACTTAATAAATCAATAATAATTAATCAATGCTTTCAATACAATTGATAGGTTTTGTCATATAGTTGAAAATTATGCAATCATGATTAATCAAATGTTTACTTTAAATTAGCCCTAGCTCTATTGAATATATTACTGTATTATATTTATTATAAAGAACTTGAAATTAAGTGAAGTTTCATTGAGTAAATAACTCTTAATACAAGTAGTAAACATTTGCATTCCTTTACATTGTTATAATATCATACAAAGAAGCATAGTTTAAGTGCATATCTTGGTAAATTCGGCAACCATTTTGAAAAGAGCAGCATGTTTTAAAGTTTTTACTATAAATCAATAATATAAGATAGCACTAAACAATAACAAATGAGGTGGATATTTTTTATTTAATATAGCATGTTAAAACCTGCTATATGCATTATAATAATATTATTATGCATTATGATACATAATCATATTATATGTCTTATTTTATTATTTAAAATATGATAAAGTAAAATAGAACTAATTGTGCAGAGATGAGTTTTTAGGCTGGTCTATGCCCTTATATTTTCATACCTATCTGCTAAGATATACACTTTATTACCATATATGTTATTTATACATATTCTATAGTAAAAAGTGATTACAGCATATACTGAGAAAGAATGCGAATACCCAAAAATATCTTCAAATCAAAATCCCAAAAAAAAAACAATAATTTCATTCAGTAAATAAGAATACACATCAAATAACAGAATCATCGACAGAATGGGCAGAATCAAGCAATTTTATTAGGAAACAGTTTAATGACAGAAAAAATTATAAGAGCTATTCGATATCATTACCAACATGTAGCTTATTGAAAGGAAGAAGAGTTTTTAGGTTGAATTGTCTTTACTATTGTTGAGAGGAGGGAGGACTGTAAGCTAGCATTAGAAGGGTTTTTCATGCTTAAAAGAAAGTGTGCTGCACTGGCCATGTTATCAAATTATTGTAGTCAACTATTACTTTTTTTGAGAGTAGAACGTTCTAGAATGTATACGCTATAGTCATATGCTATTTGCTATAATACTAAGCTGACCAATCAGATAACAATAGTTTTTTTCGTACTGAAAACTCTTGGTAATAAGAGGCAGACTATTGAATATGCATGACCCAATTCTCTCAATAATAATAATAGTAATTTAATTTAGATATCATTGGCAGCTGTAAAATCATTTACATGTATTCCTGGTACAGCAGACTTTTTGGTCTGAAGCTGCTACAAGAATTGAAGTTATCTCCCTTTCCACTACATGGCTGTGACTTTTAACTACTTTACCTATAAAGTTTAGCCCTTCTTCTGTTATTTAGCAACTTATTGAACATTGTCTACTGCATACACTATCTTCCTACCTAAAAGTGTTACACACAGTTTCTTTCTATATATATTTTTTTCCATTATCATCAAGAAAATTTTCTGATGGTGTCTAGTCCTTAATCTGCATATATAATATAAAATGACCATATATACAATATTCATATGGGTAAATTGTAATGAACTTAGAAGTTGCACAAATAGTTATTTAACTTTATAATGTTCTAGAAAACATATAAGGGTGCTATTGCTGTAAAGTTATAGCATATATATTTGGTTGTCATCATACTCTGCTATCAACATACCTACAAAACTAATTTCAAGGTGTACTATTTGTGTAAGTCAGTGGCCAGCAAATTATATATAGTTGACAAAGAAAATGCACCAATCTACCATGAACTACCCTTAAATGCTTAATCATGCATTTATAAGCCATTCCCTTCGTAAGAATGGAGCAATCATGTACAACAGCCGTTTGCTCTTCAATTACTACTGCATATATACCATTGGAAAAACATTTTAAAAGAAGCAATTGAAAAGTTAGAAATTCACACATTTATTAGATAAAAATCATTACACATATTATATATATTATACTAAATACAAAATGGCAATAAAACATTATTAGTTATTATGCTCTCTTAAAACATAGTTAAAACAATAAACTGAGCTTCTTTGATTTGTCTTCGTACAAAACATAAATATAGTGGATAACTATGTTAGGAATAGAAAAAGTGCAAAGAACATAATATGCATTGGGAATGATTAAAGGTTTTGTGTAAAAGTGAATATCACGCAATAAGATTGTCAAAACACTAGTATAAAACACTTGTAAACTAATGGCACAGCAAAACAACAAGATATGCATATATTATAAATAAAAGTAAAACAAAAATCTATAAAATGGACTCATAGCTCTAAATTAACAGTAAGAAATCTTACATCAGTAAGAAATAGATCATCTAACATTTTGTAGAACCATAAATGGTAAAAAGTAATTGAAGATCTACAAGAGAACATTATACTCTAGGATAGGTATTACAGAGTTGCGATAGAAGGCGTGTGAATAACTGGAATGACATATCAGGTTAGTGACAGAGGTGAAAGGTCACAATACTATGCTGCCATTATATCATACTATAATAATACTATGTAGTCTGCTTCATTTGATGAGATGGTGGCTTAAACAGACTCCTGATAGTGACCACCTGTACCATGCTGACCGTTATCATCATAATCATATAGAAACCTGCAGCAAACAAGTTACCAGTCAGTCACAGGCATAGAACTAGACAGAACAGACTTTCTAACAGTTTACCCTGAGAGACATGAACAAATGGAATGGAATAAGTAACATCACAGTATAAGTATATCACATACATTATAATAAGTAATGTTGCATTCTTATTAAATGTAAGCCAATCACAAGATGTGTTTTAACTCAAGAGTACACACATTATTAAAGATACAAACTGCTAAAACCCTAAACAAGTACTTTTATTTAGAGCTTATCAACTGTACTGCTGTATGATTGTTTAAGCATGTGCAACCCCATCAACAGTCTCTCTTATCTAAGAGGTTAATAATGTTCAACACAGATTCCAGAGAAACACAGCTCACTTGAGAATAAATTGACTCGAGAAAAGTTAGCCTCAGTTATACTTCTGTCTCTCTTCATGTACCCTCGCAGGTGGCTTTGGGAGTTCTTGATTTTACTGAGTTTACCGCGTACTATAGAAAGACTGCTCTAAAATACATAACACAAGAACACTGGTGATACACTATAGTCTATACCACAGATCAGTAATACTATAGAAAACTCCAACTCTATACACTAAGAAAACTCTACACTATACAATATCTGTACTATTACAGGAAAAGGCAACTCTACAATATACTACTGACACAATAAAGGGGGAGAGAACTCTATAATATACAAGATATTAGTGATAATATGCAGGCAATTTCACAATATACTAGTAATACTGTGGAGAGACAACTCTTTACTATACACAATAGCAATACTGTGGGGAGACAACTCTACAACATGCTAGTAATGCTATAGAAGAGGTCATTTTATAACTCAAGTGAAAGATCACCCAGAGCTTACCTTTATCTGGACAAAACTCTGTTTCATTCTATTTTTCACATCTGCTTCAACCTCGGATGTCTCAAACTTCTCTGCATACAACTCCCCATTCACAAAACTTGTTTCCTTTATTTCGGAGTATAACTCAAAGAAAACCATCTTTGATGTAAATTGACTAAAGGAGTTGTCGAAACAGAACTCATAAGTCCCGCCTTCTTTTGTATATACTCTACAGGAAACACACAAGAGCGAGTTAGCCTCATGAGCAAGTAATAGTGAATGAACCAACTGACAATCTATTCTGTAGTAAGCATAGTGAAGAGATATAGAATAGACAAACATGCCAGCATACTCTGAATTTGTTTCAGCAAAACAAATAATAAAAATAAAATAGGTTTGGTCTCAGTGTAGCACTGATGCATACTGTGATCAATTAATATATTTATAATATTGCTATTTAAGAGTGACATAGTGTATGTACGAAATTCCTGTGGAAAACTGCTAGTGACTGGTAATGTAGAATGACGTACTGATGAGTGCCAGTTCGGCTCCTCTCATCAGATCGCAAGATTTCATTGCCAGGAGATCGAGTTAAGAAGTCAATGTCCATTTCACCACCCTGTAGCACCTGTTGAATCGAAAGATGTAATAATCTGTTTAATTTAGAAAAAAGTTGCAGAACTAACTTGTAAGCACACCTCAATTCTTCTCAGTATTTCATTATTGTAATTGTAAATAAAATAAAAAGGTGAATCAAATCTTAACAAATTTAGCTGTATTTAAAAATCAACAATTATACACTTAGATTAGCAATTTGAAAGTTTTTCTGCGTAGCTAGAAAGCCCGAGATTAGGTTACTGAATCCAACTGGAATAAACACATGTACAAAAGAAAAATACATTCTATAATAAAAGGAGACTACATGGTTATGAGCCAACTTTTTGGAGCTTCTCTCTGCATTGTATAGCATATTTTTAAATTCTGCAAAAATTATTTTGGTAGATACATTTTTTTAAAACATTCAAATATTACCAAAAAGGATAAGCAGAAAATGGTAGTCTAGAACTAGTTAAGTAGCCAGATATTTCAGAATATTTACCTGAAAGTGAATCTCAAGGACGCCTTTCATAACAACATATTGATGAAAGCATTCTACTTTTCCAGCATCAACATTAAATGTCAGTTCATACAGGAAAGCAGATGCTGTGTAGGAGAATAGAGAGATGCTGACGAATAGCAATTTGACAAGAAGATGAGACACCATCATAAGAGTTCAAACCAGACCACTGCAACAGACATTGAGAATAAGGTAACGACACGTAGTCAACTTTTATGAAAGCCAGGAGTTTAAAACTAGATAATAACTAGGCTAACTAAAATTAAGAAAAAAAAAAACCATAATTTATTTCTTATGCACTGAAATACTATTGTGATAATGTTCAAGCAACTTTCTACAAAATGTATGACCTCTCTTCAAATTCATAAATTATTAAGCTTTCACTATATAATATTATTAGCAAGGTATTTTAATATCCACATTATACAGACAAGGGGTCCATTTTTATTTGCACCAATTTGCAGTATGTAATTGTTTTTTTCCTAATTTGTATCCATCTTACTGATATCTATTGTAACAGTTACTTGATTTTGCTTGCAAGACTGAATTACTATGGCCCCAACATCATCTGCAATATGCAATGTACAGTACAGGCAAACTTCGCTTATCTTATCATTTAGGATTGATCGTGGCTTTTGAAGTAATAGCTTTTTTAACAACATTTTTAATAAAACAGTAGGTTCTGAGTGACAAGAGAAGAATCTTGACCAAAAATACTTATGATTTGTGTAGATTGACTCATTTGAGTTACCACCACTACTTCTTGACCCAAAAGTGACTTAAGATGATAAAATGTTTGCGAGAGCCTATTAGGAGCGTAGTACACTAACCTAAATGCCAATTATACCAATAAAGTAGAAAATAATCATGGTAGGAAACAAATTTAGATAAAGAAGTAAAGTCTTATTTATGCGGCACAGAAGCAAGGATCTCATTGAAAAAATAACGTTCTAGCAAAAAGATGTAAGGGTAATTTCAATGGTATAATCTGCATCACATGCAAAAAATTGAACACGATGGATCAGGCTGCAATTAGAAACTCTGTCAGAGATATTTCCTTTACAAAGAAATTATCTTATGGTTACGAACTTCGTTGATGAACCAACTTGAAATAAACAACTTGAAGCTGGAAAAACCATAGTAAAATGAGAACAAAAGATAAAGTTTGGCTAAATGTGAACAAATGAATCCACACAATTTTTTCAGCAATAATAAATTTAATAACAAAAATCAATAATTGATTTGAATTTACTCAAACTTATTTAAAGTATCCATCACACTGGACTACTGTGGGCAGTGATTAAACATAAATTATACAGTTAATGGATCAGGTTACCAAGACAACTGCTTTACCCTTAGTTGAATGGCAGAAAAGAAATAGAGGGAGGCATAGACTCGGATTTAAAGATGTTGCTAAGAGAAATATGAAATTTATGGAGATCAATCAACTTGAGTTCCCGGCAACAGACGGTGGAAAACAGAGTTGTGTGGAGAGCTGCAACCAAATTCAAGCCAAATCCATAAAACAGTCTTAATCACATCGACTGACTACAAAAGAGATGCAGTTAATACTAGTTTAGCTGTATTAACTGAAAAAGCACTTTAATTCTGTCTATGTGGAGATTCTGCCCCGAACCGCTCTAGCTTTAAACTATTGCAGGGTTTGTGTTCAACCATCAGGTCTGTGATAGTTTGGGGAAAAAGCTGTCTAAACAATTGGTACAGTGGGCCATCACAGATCAAGGCTGTCTCCTTGCTTAGTAGCGAGTCTGTACAGTGCTTGCAATTAGCTTATTCAGCAGATCATCATAATCAGAGCTAGATGTTATTCCTCCTTTAAAAAAATCTTTAGGAGACTAAAGCGTCTATACTTTTCTCTCTGTTCAAAAGGCTGCAGGCAGCTCTCAACATCTTTGTAACCTTTGATATTGGTTATGAAGCTTACAGCATTCACTTGTATCCTTTCTAAACCAGAAATATTCTTCTTGCAGATTGGGTTCTGAGTTTCGCTAGTATACTCAAGGTGTGGTAGACACAATGCCTTGTACACAATCAACAAGACTCGTTCACAGGCCCGGTAGAGAACTCTCTTAACCATACGCAAATGTTTTCTAGCATTTATCATTTTCTTTGATATAAGTTTATTGAAACAGGAGTCTGACTGTAGTGAGACATTCGGGAATCTTGTGATGTCTACATAATTTAGGACTGATCCCTTTAACATTTACCTGAACTAAAACTTATGATTTTGCTATTAAAGCCATTAATTGACATGCTCCACTTGTCTGACCAAGCACTAAATACAATAAATCTAGGTTTCGTGGAAATTTTGGTAGACAAGAATCAGTGTCATGAGCAAATAAGACACATGAGGCTGAGCAGTCAAGACAGCATAACATTTTTATTTTGTATAATATTGTCAACAGCAATTGCTACAGCTGCAGTAACATCAATAGTAATAGTAACACTAGGTCTCACTCTGTGCTGGTAGAACATATAGTTCACATAAAATGTGCAAGTTAAATGCCTCATTTATAACACGATGTTAAAGTGAGGATGTCAGTGAATCAGCATATCACTGATTCATTGTTACTTAGGAGCATTTATTCTAAAATATTGTATTTTTTGAATAAAACTGCTGTGGCAAACACTAATCGTTGAGGCCAACTGCCCTGGTGATCATAGTTGTGGTTGACCAGTTGTGAACAATATCATCACAGCTAGAAGATAGAGTTTTATTACAGGCGTCATTTTCTAGAACTTTGTGTAGTAATGCAACCTGGTGATTTCGTCTCCTAGATTTTAGCAGTATAACTATGAATTTAAAAAGATTTTCGCCTTCAGTGACAAGTCTAGTAATAATAAAAGTTAATAGTAATTTATTAATTACAGAGTCTCAAGCTTTCACTATTTTGGGTTTTAGCTTTACTATGCCTATGGGTTATGGCAAAGCCAAAAGTGTTACTGTTAGTATGGATATCACCACATTATGAGTATTACTATCAGTATGAGTAAAAATAATAACTTATACTTATGTTTTAGTAATACTAAGTCTAACTGTTTAATGTTGTAGTTTAGCTGACTACTACAGGTGTGGTTTATTGTGTGCTCAGCCTGCTAGTTCATAGCCTGGCTAGGAGGTTTGTGAAGAGAACCAAGTAGATGTTAAATTTAGAAGAACAATTATATTTACAACACTCATTACAAAAAAAGTTTACATCACGTCAAAAAGGGAGAATATAAGTCAGAGTTCGATACAAGATAGTTAGCTTTACTCTATATCTACATGTAGAATGAGGCTGGGCGCCGGAAGGCGCTTCTTATAAAGGGGAAGTGTTATTTGATTGGCTGGTGGGTTCCGTCAGTGGGGACCGCGGCGGCTGGCACGGTACCTTGCGTCAACACCGCAGAAGTGCGGCATTTCGCAAGGTTAGCCTGAACGTAACAAAGATAATGGCATAATACATTTTGACTATGACACAGTCTTGCTTTATACGAAAGTGTCTGTATACCTAATGGTTGGGAAGTAACACGCACATCCACAGCCATTACACTAATACCCAATACTAATTACTAATTATTAATTACTATTAGTATCACTATTTTAATTTATTAGCCTTAGCAATAACTATTTGTATTAACATTACTATAATATTTACTATTACTATTAGTATTAGTATTAGTACTAGTATTAGTATTACTATTACATTTATGATTTATTATTATTGTTACTAAAACTATTAGTATAAGTATTACTATTAGTATTGCATTTACTCGAACTGTAAGTGTAAGCATAAGTATTAGTATAACTAAACTATAAGTTTATATTTATTTATTACTAATACTAATAGTAATAGTAATACTAATAGTAATAGTATTAGATTTAGTAATTTAAATATAACAAATAAAAACTCATTATGATTATTACTACTAGTACTAGCATTACTTTTACAAGTACAGCGATTTGTGATTTTATTACATTAAATTTAACCAATATTTTATTGTAAATCAAAATGAAAATGATTTTGAGCATTTCCATTTTCATTTAATTTTAAAATTAGATCATCATCATCATCATCATAGTCATAGTGATCATCATGATAATATTAATAATAATAGTCATAGTGGTTGAGATTGCAATGCCATAAGCATTTATTTAAGAGAGTCCTCCATCGAGGAAGGTAATGAGAACTTGGAAGAAGTGGAATGTCATAAACTTAAAGTAACATTTCAAAAGGAAAATAAAGCAAAGCCCAATAAGTTTATGTTAAACTTTATGTAAATGGAAAAGCTCCTTGCAGACCTTGGGCTTCAAAACAGTGATTTAAATTTACGAATAGCTACCGCTTTTCAACAGATATATTTCGGTATATTGCCAGGGTTAATCTGTAGAAAGACAGCGATTCAGTTTGTTTAATTTGCTTGCTGTATTGCTATCTTTTCAGTACTTGTGACTTTCACTTTGTCTTCAACTTTTATAAAATTAAATGTAAATATGAACAAGTATTTCTCATTTTGTAACTGCAAGGCCAAGTGTATTATTTCCAAGTTATTTTTATTTTGTTAAAGTTTGAATGAGTCTTTAAATTGTAAAATAATTAATAGCTTTAATTTTTGCTTTCATGTTTCCTGTAGGCTGTAAGTGTAAGTGTAATTTTTTTTATTTTTTCACACCTAAGCCTAAGGGCTAAGGCTAAAGTAAAAGTAAAAGTTAAACTTCAACTGTTAAAGTTAAAGGCTAGAAGTAAAACTTCAAAGTAATTGTAAGATTAAATGGCTAATCTACTATAATATCACTATGACTACGATTACGGATTAGTCAATTAGTATTACTTTTACAGACTGAGAATTACTTAAAGTTAATTGCATTTACTTTTACTTTTAGTGATTGCTGTAAGTGTAAGTGTAAATATTGCATTGACATTTAATTTTACTATAACTATTACTATGTTTATTAGTAATACTATTAACATTACTGTCGTACTTTACCAGTTGACTGACGGCGTGAAGTTGATACTCATACTTCTACTGATACAGTGATAGCCATATCAATAGCTTGAGTTTTAGTTGCTCAGTTAGATTACTTTGCTTAGATTTAGAGTTAGACGTATTCTTATTTTTAGTTTTAAAATTGCTATTATTATCAATGAGTTTAAGTTCATTAAATTTATGAAATTATTAAATTTAATCATTGATGACTGGTCCAGTCAGTATCACCAATAGACAATGGTCAAGGTGGTGGTGATCGTAAGCCGCAACGTTACTCATTTATGTTTTAAATTAATGGTTATTTTTTCTTAGTTCTACTAACACTATAATTATTATAAATACAACTGAACTATTTCTTTGTCCTTTACATATTCACTCTGATACCATTCGGTATCAACAATCCATATTTATTTATATCAATATTAATATGTAATAATTTAACATACCCATAGTGAATGAAGTAATCTTACTCCTGTGCTTGGTATTAGTGTTACAGCTAATTAGTACTCTGAGTAAGTATATTTTGCCTCGTTGTATTTTGTGTGACATTTCACATTCAACTTAAATGCTCTATTTGTTCTCAAACCTATTTAGGCCTACAATTTAAATATTAAAGTTTGAATTCTTGCGTTCCTACTTCAGTTAGTTTTGCTAGCATTGCACCAAGCTATTTAAAATTCATAGACTTTAAAAAATAATCTATTTTTGTTTAAAGATTTTTGTGTCTAAAATAATTTCATTTTGGTTACAACTATTTAATAACTAATAAATAAGTAAAAATACAAAGCAACTACATATTCAGCTGCATCAGCGAAACACGAATACCATGCAAGCCTATTTTATTGCTCAACAAGTTTAGTACAACCTCGTAATCTTCATAATTCAACTAATGAATTTCGAATAAAATACCACAGTACAATCAAGGCTAAATAAGATATCTGTAATGTTGTAAAATTCTCATATAAGACTACACTCAGTTTTAAAAAAGACATCTTTTCTTTTAAAATAGATATTAATGCTGTAGCATTCAAAAGCGTGTGACCAATACTTTTTATTCTCCATGAGCTGATTTGTTAATGTTAGACTTATTTATCATTTGTTTATAACAGTTATAATTGATAAAGTTAAATCCTACAGTTTAAATTTGGCTCCTTGAGATTTCCACTTATTTGGTTCACTCAATGAGTATCTGAAAAGTAGATTTTTAAAAATTACAAAGCAATTTAGGTTTCTAGCCGAACTAAAAATTTTGAAAGCTCATAGAAAGATGGTCTGTGTATGTATGTTGAAAATAAGATATTATGTAGAATAAAAACTAGGGTCTTGTTATACTTGATTTCTCATTACTTCCGTTGAATAAAAATGAGGGATTTAACTAACGTTATGGCTACAGTCTCATTATTTATTGCCTGACTTTCATTAGTGTTGAATGTAGGTTGTTTTTAAAGTACTTTACACTGACTGATTATGGGACATTTCGGCATTCACTAGTGACTAGTTGTATTTGTAGCTGTAGTTTGAGTATCCATGGTAACAAATGAGTGACGATGAGCAAAATGGCCACAAGGAGTGCTTCAACTGAAGTTGATGAAGCAGTATCCTGTAGTAATGGAAATTCTGACCAGTGTCTGTCACAGTCTGACATCATAGATGTAGATGGTGAAATGGAGAGCAATGCTGACACTGGCGTGGTTAGTTTGAAGGGATTACCATTCGAATTAATTATTCAATCCTATAACCATAAAACTAGAGAGTTCAACAAATTGCTTGATATTTTGTATCGTTTTATCAACTCTAGTTATGAAAGTAATTTTAGCCAACTATTGGCAAATGACAGTCCTATAGCTGTGATGATTTCTGCATTTTTTTGGTATGAGGCCATTACATACAAATAAGCAATATAGTTCTGGTGTCTCTTATAGTAGCAATACATGAGCAAATTGTACTACAAATAGGTTAGTGAGATCAATTATTTTGTGAAGAACTAGTTTTTCCTATCAGAAACATTGAGTTTGATCAGTAATAACCTTTTAATATTGGCACTCTAGGATAATGTAATCAATAAAAATGGAATACAATTGACCTCTACACTCCAACATGTGAGTGGAACCCTCAACCTCTTCACTCATGATGATACATCTAGTGACTCTAATGATCTCAGTCAAACACCCGAACACTCTGTGAGGAAGTTTCCTTTTCACAAAAACTTGTGTGATGTTAGAACAGGACTTCCTGTATCCGATGATCTCAGACATGGTGCGTAGCTCTCCTTGCTTTGTCTTTATTAGGTCTAAAATAGATCTCCTTTCTTGACCTTCGTTTAGGAAGCCTATTTAGTCTAATCTTAGCAACATTCCTTTTTGAAATTATCTTCTAGACTAGCTAGTAAGCTATTCAGTTAAACTTGAAGTATAAAAACTTGTTCAGTCACAGTTGATAGTTGAAAAAATTTGTAAAAAATTAATATATATTAACTTTATATTAGATTTATATCAATAAGTTGATATAAATCTCTATGAAAAGATGGAAGTCAATCAAAAGTGATTTAATTTCACAGTAGTATGCTTTTTTTATTGCTGTAGAATGTTTTGCTCTTGGAATTATATCAACATTTTGTTTTTCATGGTGAACTTTTCTTTTCATCCCACAAAGCTGTGTATCTATTGCAATGTCTTGTAGGATACCGTGTCCTTAAAGAGCTTTCCATGACAAGCTGTAGGTCAGTGAATACTATATTCATGACTGACTTGGGCTCCACCCCTGTGAATCCTGTACTTATGAACCCTCAACTCCCTCCTCTCACGTTACCCATAATTCAGCGCAAGTTTGAAAACTCCGAGTACACTACTCTCACCGACTTTGTGCGAGATTTCCGTGTGATGCTGGAGAGATCTATCAGGTATTTTGGACCAGAACACTCAGTAGTGAAGAAGATTCAGAAGTTTGAGACCATGCTGGAGCAGAAGCTGGCACTTCTTAAACGGTACAGATTGATACACATGTTATTTGTTTTATATTGGTGGTATTAGAGTCAGTGGTAAAAGTGAGTATGAAGAATTATGTGTTATGTGATGTTACCAGGTGGTGTGATGTCACCAGGTGGTGTGATATCACCAAGTGGTGTGATGTCAGCAGGTGGTGTGATGTCACCAAGTGCTGTGATGTCACTTAATGGTGTGATGTCACCAGGTGGTGTGATGTCACCAGGTGGTGTGATGTCACCAAGTGCTGTGATGTCACCAGGTGGTGTGATGTCACCAGGTGGTTTGATGTCCCCAAGTGGTGTGATGTCACTTAATGGTGTGGTGTCACCAGGTCAGGGGTGGGCAACTGGAGGCCCCAGGGCCACTTGTGGCTCTTTGCCCATTTTTCAGTGGCCCTTTTATTGCTTAAGATACCTAAGTAAAAACTGTCATTGTTATTCTAATTAGCACAGCATAGGTTTGGTGACAAACTACTTTATTATAATAAAATGTATTGTGTGTACAACCGTGTGGCCCTTCGATTTGGCTGATTTCTACACTTGGCCCTCGAGCAAAAGAAGTTGCCCATCCCTGCACCAGATGGTTTGATATCACCAGGTGGTGTAATATATCTAGCATACTATTCTGTAGCATACGAAATATACTGTAACCTAAAGGACACTTGCTCTGTATGTGAGAAAGAAATCACTATGCTCTCTGTACGTCGTTGTATGTATGTAGCGCCATGTAAACTTGTTAGAAGTTCACACATACATGTGTACCTATTGTCAGTAGTTTTCTGATGACTAGATGTTCTTGTTCAAAGGAAATATCAAGACATGACAACCATAGAGATGACTCATCCGTCTGCACTGAGTGATGTCACATCCTCTTTGGCCACTCAAACAAAGCCCAAAAGGAACTCTCGGTCTTTCACTTCTAACCTCATTCTTGCACTGAAGGAGGAGATGAAGGAAAAGGACCGGGAAAGTAGGAAACAGCAGATAGCGCTGAGAGAGAAAGAACGAGAAGAACGTAAACACGTGTGTTCAGTTTAATTTACGCTTTGCCTCATAAACAACCATTATTTTTTGTTAGACCCAATAATCTGAGTGATGCTGCTACACTGTACTGTATTGTACTATACACTACTATATGCTGCTATACTGTACTGTATTGTACTATACACTACTATATGCTGTTATACTGTACTGTATTGTACTATACACTACTATATGCTGTTATACTGTACTGTATTGTATTATACACTACTATATGCTGCCATACTGTACTGTATTGTACTATACACTACTATATGCTGCTATACTGTACTGTATTGTACTATACACTACTATATGCTGTTATACTGTACTGTATTGTACTATACACTACTATATGCTACTACACTGTACTGTATTGTACTATACACTACTATATGCTGCTATACTGTACTGTATTGTACTATACACTACTATATGCTGCTATACTGTACTGTATTGTACTATACACTACTATATGCTGCTATACTGTACTGCAGGGATGGGCAAATGTTTTCGAAATGGGGCCAGATCTCAAGATTTGGGGCATAAGAAGGGCCAGGTTTGTTTGTTGTAAATTCAAGGTACAGGGGTAACGGGAGGGGGGGGCACAACAAGCCGAATTTTGAATTTTTCGCTCTCATTTGTCTGCTTTTCAAGTTACTAGTTCAATAATCTCTAGTCTAAATCCTGCATCTGTTGTCTGTTATAGGCATCAGTTGGTTGTTTCTATCTCTTTCACAACTTTCAGAATAAGGAAATTTTCATGTAAAAACAATTGGCCCATTGTACTCGGTACTGGGGTACAATGGGCCACTGGGTGGGACACAACACATATATTGAAACTTTGCTGATTTAGTTGCATCTGATCTTTATTTATTAAATATTACAAATGAATAAAAATATTCTTTCAGATCTAAAGCAAAAATCATGTTTTAGCTGTACAGTTTGTGCCACCACGGGTAGCAGGGGAAAGGAAAATCAAACGCATCACTCAGTTCTATGGTGTCATTATAATTACTGTTTAGAACTAAAAATGTTTTCTTATTTTCACTTCACAGGAACTTTCATCAGTAACATGTACTACAAAATTCCGAGTGGACTTTTTTCTATGAACTGTAACTAAGGTGCATGGCTGAGGTTTGTGACTGAAGCACGGAATGGGAGGGGGGAGGAAATGAGCAAATCGCAATTTATTTTAGTCAAATACATGTATATTCCCTCAATGATATAATATATAATGATTATCATTACTATCCACTAGTAGCAACAACAGAGTGTTTTGTATTATGTATAAAATGGTGAAGTTATAACCTCACCAGACGTATATGTTAGGGGAGCTTCAACTTGTAGTTTGGTAGTCTTAGCATGATATCTTTTGATATTTTACAAAAAGGTCAGAAATGGCTATATCTATAGATTTTAGTAACATTTCATCTAACTCTTTGGGCAAACAAACTAATAACAGTGCTCAGGGTGCAATGATCAGGTGGCCCATTGTGCCCCGGTCAGCGTGGCCCATTGCGCCCCATGTGGCCAAGTTTAAAATAAATGTGGCTAAAGGAAAATATATTTTAGAGTTTGCTGTTTTACTAGTTAAGCAATGTAGAGACAAGCAATGGCAACAATATCAGTAAACTCTAGGCTTGTTACCTTTCAGTGTAAAAAGTTATAAAGCTTTAAAATCTTCAAAAATTTAAAAACAAGTAAGTAAAAACAGTTTTTGACTTGCCTCTTCAACATGTATGCTCCGCAAGTGTTGAAACTACAATGGCTGAATATTTATGTCAATACCTTTTTATTAAAAAAAAACCACAACTCTAAGTTAATAAGTTCTCTCACAAATTGGCCGGCTTTTTGTACCCCTATGACCGTTGTGCCCCCCCTTACCCCTACAATGCTGCATAACTAAGTGCATATATAAATTGCTTTTTTCCAGTTTCCTGGGCTGAAAGTATAAATTGCAGAATGTAGCTTGTAGATGCAGAATACAAAAGATGTGACAGTTTATTAACTTAACAACAAGTTGTATATAGTTTCCTAAGCAAGAAAGCAGCAAATAATATATTGGGTACACTTATAGTACTGGAATTAGTGAGAAGTATGAAAAACACTTTTGTTAGCCATAATAGCACTAATGTCACTGCTAGCAATGGGTTCATGTGTGGCTACTCAAAGCAAATCTTGCAGATGCTCATTGGTGAGCTAGCTGTGTTCTATTACTATTTTTATATGGTTCATGCTAGAAAACATGCATTCAAATTTATAAGTATAACCAAATATGCTCAGTACTCTTAGTCCAAGTTTAGCTATTGAAGGGTACTTCTCACTGGTTACTGGTGGGGTGTAAAAGCTAACTGTTGTTGTTGCAGCAAAGTGATAAATTGATCTGGATATCACATAACTCAAGTTGTAATGCTGCTATAATTGTGCTCACTGAAGCGTGATCATTAGTTTCAGCAGCTATGCATTGGCCAGAATCTTCTCACTAGTCATGTTCATGATTGGCCAGTGTTGCTTAGTACACACATTATTAGAATTGCTAGTGATTGGCTGAGGGCCTGATTAAAACAATAGAAGGGCCTGATGTGGCCCGCGGGCCGCCATTTGCCCATCCCTGCTGTACTGTATTCTACTATACATTACTATATGCTGTTATACTGTACTGTATTGTACTATACATTACTATATGCTGCTATACTGTACTGTATTGTACTATACACTACTATATGCTGCTATACTGTACTGTATTGTACTATGCACTACTATATGCTGCTATACTGTACTGTATTCTACTATACACTACTATATGCTGCTACACTGTACTATATTGTACTATACACTACTATATGCTGTTATACTGTACTGTATTGTACTATACACTACTATATGCTACTACACTGTACTGTATTGTACTATACACTACTATATGCTGCTATACTGTACTGTATTGTACTATACACTACTATATGCTGCTATACTGTACTGTATTGTACTATACACTACTATATGCTGCTATACTGTACTGTATTGTACTATACACTACTATATGCTGCTATACTGTACTGTATTCTACTATACACTACTATATGCTGTTATACTGTACTGTATTGTACTATACACTACTATATGCTGTTATACTGTACTATATTCTACTATACATTACTATATGCTGTTATACTGTACTGTATTCTACTATACACTACTATACACTACTATATGCTGCTATACTGTACTGTATTGTACTATACACTACTATATGCTGCCATACTGTAGGAACTGGCATGCTGGGAGGCGTCTCTCTTCACGGATTCAGAGAAAGAGCAGATGCTGTCGTCCTGGGAGGTTAGTGACAGCGTTGAGTATAATGACTACATGTTGACTAGTTGGGTTGTGTTAGTCCTGTCTAGTGTAGCACTCTACTATCTCATTTATTTGTGTGAATAAAGAGCCGTGCATATGTGTAGCCGTATTTCCTATGCTTTTATTAATTAATTACATCGGAGTCGCTTCCTTTTTAAATTAGTTTGAATAACCGAGTGAAATGGAGTCATTGAAGGCTCTCTTGTTAGAGAGAACATAATATAATGATCTTAGACTTTAGAGTATACTGATGCTATTTGCAGGCTTGTTCTTGACAACTTAGGGAAACATGCACTTATTGCTGTAGTTGTTGTGTGTGTACATATACTGGTACAACTACAGTCAGTACTGTTCGTACGATGTAAAGAGCTGTTCATGTGTTGTACGTCTGCTGTTTCAGTTGCCACAAATAGGACTCTTCCTCTACCTTTGTCAAGAACCGCTCAACTGCGGTGGAATACCTCACTATGAAGTTGAGAGGATGGTGTTGCTATGCCAACAGAGCCTCTCTATGGCACTAGTAATGACGTCACTCTTGAGTACACCTTATCAGAGACAATAGTAAGTCTCTCTTTCACAGTGATGCATCATACTGGGCTATACTGTCACTTTAACTAGTCTTCCATGCATTGAATCTACTGTGAAGCCACGATGCTTTGAAAGGGGCCAATACAAGTCATTTTTACTTCTATTGGCTTTCCAGTCACTGCTGTAAGGCAGAGTATACCTAATTTTTAAATCGTTAAACAATACTATTACGTGTTCTCTGGAGAAACGAAATAATTTCTTTGTACTGAAAAAATCCAATTAATAGTCTTAATGATTACGTAATAATAACTTAATTAATAACAAAGAACCACAATCTACTTTCTAAGTGACTACAATAACTGCTAATCTAACTAGCTACTGTTAATGCGATTTTCTTATTGAAAAACATTCTGCCACATCCCGTCCTACTCTGTCACATTCTGTCCTACTCTGTCACACTTTGTCATGCTCCGTCACATCCTGTCATACTCTGTCACATTCTGTCCTACTCTGTCACATTGTGTCACACTATGTCCTACTCTGTCACATTATGTCCTACTCTGTCACATTCTGTCCTACTCTGTCACATTCTGTCCTACTCTGTCACATTGTGTCACATTCTATATATTTAACTGTTTTAACTCTTTTATGCTATCTTACAGCTTAGACAGAAAACCTCCCATGCCATATGAAGTTTGGAATGCCAAGTTATCTCACAGACTAGACTCATGGTACAAGACTTTACAAGACTGTGATAAAGACTTCAACATGGCCGCAGATAGGCTTGGTGTTGAACACATGTTTTGGCATGTTGTGGGGCGCCTCAGGAATCCCCTTCTTTCTAAATCATTCCATGAACTATCATTCTATCAGAGAATATGGATAATCAAGTCTCTATGTGACGCTAGTGTGGTAATGACTTTATGCTATTGTAGTGCACTGTAGACATGTCTCGTATAGTATGGACAAAGTTGTACTGTATTATAGTGTAGTATGGAAATTTCTGTACTATATTGTAGTAATCTATATTCTAGTGTGCTGTACAATAGTATTGTTTCGTTCCATTTTATAAATTACCGATACTCTCGCATTTATAGCTGAAACTTGCAAATATTTTTATTTGATTTAATTTTATGTTGTTATAAAAAGCTGCTGTAGGTTTGCAGAAATGTTAAGTTTGTATCTGAAGTGTGTAACAAGGTTATGACTCGTTTCTAGTCAACGGAGAGCAGTCTGCGAGATGTACTCGATGAGCAAGATGCAGACGAGACAAGATCTTACCAACTCGGTACCGACTCCAGTGGCGCCACCTACTTACACTTCCCCCAGTTCTGCGGAGATCATCTCAGGATATACAGACTAAAACCTCACCAAACAACCTCTACTACCTCTAGACGCGGTGGCGGTAAAAGGAAACAGGTTTGTACTTTATGTTCCCTTGTGTTGTGATTAAACAACATCTAATTGTATTGTGTTTTGTACTGTGTCCTATTGGGTAAGATGTAAAAGCCCTTCAGTCAAAAGTGTTACAATTTCATGTCATGTGATACCCCATTGCCTAGCTGTGCCACCAATACATCTCTGACACTAATTTGCTTCTGTGTGTGTGAAGTTTTATGTGGCGTATAAGATTAAAGGCCTTGCCACACACTCGTGAGAATCCCACGAAATTTTCTATTTGACACGAAAACACAAACGTGCGATCAAATTTGAGGTAATTTAAACGAAATTGTGTTCGCTGGATGCACTCACCAAAGACGATGGACGAAAAATCGCACTTGACGATAAGCACCATTTGCTTGGTCAATAGAATTTTAGCAACAGTGATTATTTTATTTCTACCACGTTTCTGTGTTTGGTAATTTTCTGCTGTTAAAGTATCTCGTGCAAGACTCATTCACGGACTTTTTATTATGTATTTCGTCCGACCAGTGTGTGGCTGGTCATAACGAGAGGATAACTCACGGAAATATTCACACGACTTTTGTGTTTTTCTCTCGAGCGTGAGACCAGGCTTTTAAGCTTGATGAAAATGTATTTTCTTTGTGTTTGGTTTGCCAAGAAGGGTTTTGTAACAATATCAGTGTGTTTTAACACTGTGTATTATCTAGGTCAACCCGCCTTCATCTGGTACACATGCTAAAACCCGTGCTCTGCGAAGCAGTCCTACCATCCAGGTATGTGACTCTCCCACCAGTTCCGTCACTGATAGGGCAGCCAAGACCTCTTCTGATAAGGAAAACACGCAGACTTTCAGCCAATCAGATGCCAGAGCGTTGCGACTTGCCAGGAGATCTGAATTCTATCATGTAAAGTATATCATTACACATATAGATGCTGGAGTAGGGTTGGGAACAGTTGATGCTGGTAACCTACTACATAGAATTATGTGCATTCTATATCTTGTGAAATAGGGAAATTTTGGTGTGGTGTTAATAATATGGATATGTAATGGATGATGTTATGCTCTCCCCTGTCTGACACATATTTATCTCTGATTGCCTAGAGTGTTTGTAGGTCAAGAAATAATTTAGGTCAAAATTTACATACCTATTGAACGGTTATGGAAAAAATAAAAGTGTACAGTTTAAATGTTTGCCTTGATGTTCGTACATACACTTAATTACACACATTATACATACCTCATTGATGTTAGTACATACATTTAATTACACACAATATACCTACCTCATTGGTGTTAGTATATTCACTTAATTACACACATTATACATGCCTCATAGTTGGGAGAAACAGGTTTTCTTACAAAAGATTGCTTACTAAGAGTTTATTAGAAAATAATATGTCTGATTATTTTAGGGCCTATCAAACCACCGCCTCTCTCGAAAATCTAAACGCAAGAGAGAGTCGGTGACTGTTGAACCAGACTCAGCTGACTCAGTTAGAGGTAATGCTGCCGATGAGTCATCACTAGTCTCTGATGAATCAAACAGCAGACAAGGGGCTAGTGATACTCTGCCCAACTCCAGTGATTGTCTCAGCTCTGGGAACTCACTGAATGAAACCCCGGAGCATGTCGTTAAAACTGAGACTGGCTCAGATCCTAGCAGTCAGCGAGAAGAAAAACAATTGTCTGAATTAGCAGACGTCTCCTCTGAACAAACTTCTCTAAAAGAGGAAGAAGTTTCACCAAAGAAGGAAGTAGAAGTTAAAGAAGACTCGAGTTCTGTAGAGGAAGAAGATGGTCTAATAACAGAGCCTACCGACTTTCAGTCATACCGCCTCATCTGTCAATCTGTAGAGGACCTGAGAGAGTTAGCTCAACAGTTCTCTGGTTCAAGAGGTAGAGAAGGTAAGCTGTGTAAGCATTCAACCTGATTCATTATGATATCTCATAAGTTTTTAAAACTCCAAAAGTCATTTTGGGAAAATAGTTACCATCTGGTAAGTTTAGGTGTTGATCATCTACTTTTACATTTTAGAGGAAATAGATTGTTGAAGGCCATAATTCTGATTGCTGAATGGTTAAACAAATATACTTGCTTTCTTACATGTATAAAAAAATTGAAATGAAACTATTTTTGTTACAAAAACTCATGACGATAATGTGTCGGCAGAGATACTGTAAGCTGTATTTTAATCATGCATAGATACGTGTGTCAGGGATTCTTTAATATAGAAGTTGTTGCTTAAAGAATTTTAACATATTAATGAAAACCTCAAACATAATAGAATACTCACAATTACTCTGCCAATAAGTTGAAAGTTATACGTGCATAATCTTCATGCAGAATAATACTTTGAGTAAAGTGAATACAGCTTAGCTCACAATTCTCTCCTTTACTTCTTGAGCTGTACTGAGTCATACAGTAATTGTGATAGCTAGCAACATGCAAAAAGGCTTTCGCCCAAAGCTCCCATTACAGATATTGAGTGTATATACGTATATTTCAATGTTTATAGTGAAATGCCATAACCTCTATCCTTGTATGCTACGTGTTGAATCATGACATTGTACTCTGTAGGGGAACTGTATGATTCTCTGAGTCATCTTCTCTCTGAGTTAACTCCCTGGGAATCCAAACTCTTGGCTCTTGACACTAAGGCTAAGGAGAAAATGAAGAAAGAGTGCGAGTCCTATATAGAGCAGACTTCTGTGGTATGTTCATCATGTAGACTGAGTACCAGTCATGTGGTATTCTCCTTCATAGAACAGTCAAAACTTACTTTTGACATCAATTTTCACTTCTCTATAAAGCTAGGGTCACTGTCCAAAACTATGCACAGACGACAAAATAAGGCTGTTTTAGACGAATTTAGTTTGGTTAAATGCTAAACGAATCGGACAAAACATTTCCTTGCTAGTGATCTAGTTGGCTGATTACTATTTAGTGAGCCCACTTTTCCAGCCCAACTTTTACATTTTTATTCCTATCAATTGCACATTATTGAGAATAGCCAGTGAGATTTCAAAATGAAATAATTTTTGACATGGAGAGTAGATAAACCCTCGGCAAATACTAAGCTTTGCTTTCTCTGGTAATGTATTGTGTGTAGTAGGTAGCAGATATTTACTTATAAAATTTCCACTTTATGTGGCCCCTAGCTTAATTGATGAAGTTGCTACTTACTGGGTGATTTTCTCCAGAGTGTAGAAGGGTTCAGGAGAGACCGGCTCTGTAGGCACATCAGTTAGCTGTAGAGTTTCATATTATCGCAGGCAGCTGACGGGTGGGAATCAGACAGCCCGGCTAGTGCTGATGATGACAATGGAAAGGAGGAGGTAGAGAGTCAGGTTACAGGAGATCAGGAGAAGGCAACTACTGACCCCACAAGTGAAAGTGTGTCTAGGAAATCTAAATCAGCTAACAGAGCTGCAGTGTCAACACCTGAACCTGGGAATATAGAAGAAGATGGTCAGGTAGTGTAGCTAGTGTAGTGTAGCTCTATAATATGTAACCAGTCTGTAGTATAACTATATAGTCATAGTATAACTATGTAGTCATAGTATAACTGTGTAGTCATAGTATAACTATGTAGTCATAGTGTAACTGTATAGTCATAGTGTAACTGTGTAGTCATAGTATAACTATGTAGTCATAGTATAACTGTATAGTCATAGTATAACTGTATAGTCATAGTATTACTGTATAGTCATAGTATAACTGTATAGTCATAGTATTACTGTATAGTCATAGTATAACTGTACAGTCATAGTATAATTGTATAGTCATAGTATAACTGTATAGTCATAGTATAACTAGTGGACTTTAACTGTTAGCAGACGGAGTTTGGTGTCAGTGCATTCGGAAGGATCCGGAAAAGGCGACTGATACCCAACAATGCTGAACCCCGACAAGCCATCAGCGCAAAGAAAGTGAAGCGAGAGAGTAAAGCGGACACTACTGAGAGCAATACTTCAACTACCACCACTGTAAGTGATTCTTTAACTGTCAACCTGCTACTAATTAATACTACTCATTGTGAGCAGGCAACTCCAATCGAATTGTTGCTATTATAAATAGCCCTGATATTTGGCAGATAGTGGGAACTTTTCATTGCCGAACCGAAAAATGCTATCATATATTTAACTTTCTTTATTTTGAATTGCTTTTTGCTTTGAAAGATATAAATAGACACTGTTCTGTTTGCAAGTCACTTCTGTGAAGCCTGTGAATGTTGTATAGTTACACTATATATATATTGATACAGCCTCTCTCCAATTGCTGAACTATTAGAGTCTATCTAGTAGAACCTTGTCTATTAGCTTCTGGTTTTCGTCAGTTAAAATATGCATTCACTTGGTACTCAGACTATTAACAATTTATTGCCTAAGCATTAAATCCGTTCTAAACTTTGTAAACATTTTATTCAGATTCCACAGCATGTTTTGACTTTATTTTATTGAACATATTATAAATAAAATAGGATCTATGGATTTACCTTTCTTGTATTATTAATGTTATTTATACCAATGCTACACCTTATCATTGTTTTGAAGGTGGAGGTTCGACCAATCATATAGACCTGTTAGATGGTACCCTTCTAGCTGGTGTATGAACGCCACTTGTAGCATCAGTTCACCTGGTTAACGCTCAATTTGTATTGTCTGTATATATGACCCTCTCTAACATAACTCTGCTATATCTTGTAGGATGTCATCAAGCAGACCTCCACACAGCCTGCTAAAATCACAGATGGTTATGTAGTGAAGGTCAATAAGCAGCTGTTTATGGTGCCTAAGGAACAATTACCCTCGCTGCTTGCTCAAAATAAGTCTAAAGTGCAGGTAACAGTGTGTTGTGTTGGTATACAAATAATAGTGTGTTGTGTTGATATACAGTTAATAGTGTGTTGTGTTGGTATACAGGTAACAGTGTAGTGTGTTGATATACAGTTAAAAGGGTGTTGTTTTGATATATAGGTAACAATATGTTGTGTTGATATACAGGTAACAGTCTGTTGTGTTGATGAGTCTCTGTGAATAACATTGTTTTAAATGGCATTATGTTAAACAGTAGTGTGATACATCCTATACTCACCTTACACTCACCCTACACCTACTGTTGCTATCTACTTTGATATTGTGTATACTAAATCCTTCTTTGTGTGTTTACACTGCAGATACTCAACCATCCTCGAATATTGTCTAAAGCAAATTCTCCTCTATCAATTAAAACTCTTGGACCACCTGCTAGGAATGTCTCTATTGTACGCAGAGCACCTGCAACTACCTGCGCTGGTGATGTCATCCTTGCAGCAGACACCGTGAAACATGTCTCTACAGCTGCAGCCAGATTAAACTCTTCAGCTAATAGCATTCTTACCTCTACAAACAGCACACCTTCTGTTAAGACAACAAGTACTGCTGGAAATAATACTCGGACCCTCACTGTGCTATCATCTGCAATCTCTAAACAATCAGCTCCTAATCCGACAAATAGGTACGAAAGTTTGCTTGGTACTAAAGCTAAACTTCCATTGCATAACATTGCGCAATAGCTTTGTGTTTATTTCTGTTTTTGGAATTTCTTTGATCTGTCATGTATTGTAGTGGCATCAAGACTGCACAGTGTTCTGTTACTACGGCCAGCTTAGCAACAGCAAGGAGTAGCCTGCAGCTGGCTACGAATAAAACCTTCGTACGTATAATAAATAACTTATATCTTCCTAATCGCTGAGTTTACATTTTGCGGGTTCGATGCTTATCCTTGATAAATATTTTTTTAAACTGGAATGTGTGTGCATAGCTGACTTGATATAGTGTTTGTTTATTTCTTTTGATACTTGCAGACTGTGAAAACTGCTGGTCAAATCAATGCCATGAGAAACCAGAATGCTGCCATAAGTGTGCTGCCTATCAGATCGGTATTGCCTAGTAAACTGATGCTGTCTGCCCACTCAGGCAATCAAAAGCCCGTTATTATTTCCTCTCGCCCTCCAAACTGCCCTCCTACTTTGCAAACGAGAAAACTGTTGAAGGCTACAGTTAGTAGGAAAGCCAGTGACAGTGCTAGCACGTTGCCTATTACTGGGGTCACTAATACTAATCTGACATATGCCACTGCGAGTGTCAGTGTCAGACCTGCTGGGGGTGTCACAACTATGCCTGTCAGAAATGTCACAAGAGCACCTGTTGCTAATGCCATAAATGGAGCCACCCATATTCCTGCTGTAACTGTATCTAAAATCACTTCTACAGCTACTGGAGTAACCGACACAACTAAAAGCACTAATACTGCAATAACAGCTATTAGTATAGCTAGTAGTAACACCCTTTGTACTGCTTCAACCTCCAGTCAATCAGCCGGTACTGCTACAAGTATTAGCAACTTGGACAGTTTGTCTAGAACTATAATACAAATACCCGCATCTGTTGCACAAAAATTATGTGTTGCAACTGCTGAGAGACCAACATTACACTCAACCTCTGTACATTCTGTTAATACTGTAAAACACGGCACACTTAATGTGGTACGAGCTGCGACCGCTCCTACTTCGCTACCCAATAGTGTCAAAATAGTAACAAACACTGATGGTAAAGATATGCAGCATACACAACCCAACAGTTCTAAGTCGGAAATACGTTATTTGACACTTTCAGAGTCAATCAATTTAGCTGGACAAACTAAAAGAACAACAAATAACATTGCAACTTCGGCTGCCCCCTTGGAGACACTAAAATCACCAATAATCCATACTTTATCTTCTAAACACACTGGTAGGGGTGTCACCGTGCAGAACATAGGTTCTCCTATCCAACTTGTCACCTCTGTAAAGCAACATGTCAGAGTTGTGAACTCACCTACACAACAAGCTTTTAGAGTTGTCCGCTCACCTCTACAACAATCGATCCGACTCATCAGCCCACCTGCTCAACAACCTGTCAGGCTTGTCAACTCACCTCTACAGCAATCAATCAGACTTGTCCAATCACCTGCTCAACAAACAGTCAGACTTGTCAACTTGCCTGCTACACAACCTGTCCGATTTGTCAACATGTCTGTACAGCAACCTGTTCAACTTGTCAAGAACCTACAACCTGCCAATAACTCGTCTGCTGTACAACCTGCTACCTTATTCACAGAAACAACGAGCTGTGTATCACCTACTTCTTCCTCCAGCATAACAATTAGCACTTCTACTCCCAAACTATCCAACCCAAGTGCAAGTGGTTCAAGTAATCCAGAAGCCTCTGCTCTTTTTGGTAAGTTATAGAACCACCTTAGAAGTAGCTATGATGTTGATATGAATCAAAATACATGTGTTTTTCACTCTCTGGCTGATGCCTGATAATGATTAAACTCCGATGACACACAGTTACTACAGCATCAGAGTAACTTGAGACAAAACAACTCTACTTTTCAGCTGCAAATAACGCTGTTTTGTAAATTGCATCAAGTTTGATTAAACTGATTAAATGGAGCAGCTGATTCTAACTTATTGGTTTTGTAGGCAGAGCCGTACATGTAGCAGGTTTTGAGAGAGGTAAACAGCATCTGGTGCTGGTCTCAGATCCTGCTGCCCCTTCTGTCAGCCAATCAAACACTCCAAAGATATCTTCCAGTAGCTGACACGCTTTGCGCCAAGTGGCACCACCTTTACTTGTGGTTTAAATGGACTCACTGGTCTGCTCCCTACGAAGGCGCATTCAACACCAATGTTGTTCTATGCAAGATGTATATATATATAATATACAATTTTATTTAAATGAATTCAATTTACATTTAGATCTTCATAAAATTAGTTCAATTTGTTTTATTGCAGACTTTTCTTACCTCAAAATTAGGCCTTTCTTCTCGAAAAGTTTCACACTCTGCAATCATATCAACTTATCTAAACTGCAGTTACAGCTGCAGTCTCTCCACTTATTATAATTGTATAACTATTAGGGAACTAATAATTATATAGTTAATTAGTGTACATTTGTATTATATATATATTTTTAAACAATAATATACACCATTAGGCAATATATTGAGGTGTTTTATCAGAATTATTTGAATACTTTTTGTTTAAACAAAAACTTTTATTTATAAGGCACTCAAACTTGTTACTTTTTCATAATAATATATTTTAAAAATAAAGCCGAATATAATGAAATTAGTTTTTGTGTTCTCCTTTCTCAAAGCTCCGTCTGCTTAGCATATCACAGTGTTGCTTAGTTTCTATTTGTAGTTGTCTACCCTTCAGTTTGGTGAGTCTTGGAATATTGTGTCAGATTTAGGAGATTTACCTACTGCCAGGCCTCCAGCTGAGTCAAAAGGGCAGTAGTAGGGCAGGCGTGCTCATTGCATCTTCTTATTTGCTCATAATTTTCCTAAAATATAAAACATGCTTATCCAATCATACGAATACATAACTAAGCTAGCTGTCAAATGATATAAGAAATCAACTGCGGCAGTGGTCAACATGTGTTTGAAAACTAGAACTGATCATTGCATTGGATGACCTTGCTGAAACAGGCCTCTATACAGTACAGAGCAACATTGGTTCACTTTTTTTACAGGCAAGTTTTCAATTATCAAAATTTTCCGTAAATTGGTATGGCCGTGGCAAACCAATCAGATCTAGGAATACAAAGATTGTACGAATTTGCTGTTAAAATAAGCATAATTCTGATGGAGAGCAGTTGTAGGTGAGAGTTTTCCGTTGTAGATTAAAAGTTCTTTTATAAAAATGAAGTTGTGTCCTCCTGTTGATAAGTTGAAACTTCCATATGATCATTAACTATAAACTGAATAGTCTTCTAAACTGGTAGAGCATACAAACCAGTCATGAAAGTTGCTGAAACAGCTTCACCTTGGTGAAATATATTTCGTTAAAAGCCTGGAAAATTCGACTATAATGGAGGATAAATTTTAAAAAATAAACTATGAAACCCAAAATTAAGATGACTCTAACCACGCAGACAGTTTCAGCGCATGAAGTTAAATAAACAGAATAAGTTGTGCTACCTGCACTGTAGGTTTGGTAGGGTTGATGTGCATCAGGTAGGCAATGCAAACAGCAGCAGCTCTACTGTAGCCCAGATCTGAGTACACAAGTACAGGTAATTTCTTCTCCCTGTGCAGGTCTATAAACGCGCACACATTGTTGAGGTAAGGCGTGAGGTCTGCCTCTAAAAGTATAGAAGTTAACATGCTATACACTATGCTTGACTATATTACACTGACTGGGTAAGCAACTGTAGTGTTGAGTTTACTCAGTAGCCCCTGTGGTGTAATGGTTAGCTTGCCTGCTTGCAAGACTGGAAGTCTCAGGTTCAAATCCTAGGGGAGGCAGAAGTTTTAGAGCAACCTAATGAAATGAAATTTATACTGAAAAAATCCAAGCTCAAGTTAAAATTTTCAGTATCATAGCCATAGAATTTCTTGTCATTCAAATCATGGTGATTAAAAGTAAAACGGAAATTATTTATTTCAAAAAATTTCCATGACAAGTTTGAAAAAACACAGCATACTAAAATTATCTTCGGTTTGCTAGGAAAGTTATATTCAGTTACAAGTGTACTTGGTGAAGACTCACCCTTGTTGTCTGCTATGGGAATATTCATACGATGCTCGTCATTTACAGGCTCAACCCCTTCCTGCAGGCAAATCTTGCCTTGTAGCTTTAGATCCTTTGTTATATACTCAGCAGTGCCCTGGCGGGAGTTGCCAAGATACAAGGCTCCCGGGAGAATTTCTATTGGATAGGTTTTAATGTCATCCAACTCCTACATGTAGAGAAGTTTTAACTAACTAATAAAACGTATTTAAATGTTTAGTGCTATGATTATTAGCAATACAGTGGGTTTTAGGAGAGAAACTAAGAGCAATTGATAACTTGCATAATTTCATGTTTAAAACACATTGAGTTTACTTCAAGACGTTCAGCTATAATCTAAAATAATTGCCTAATGTCGGTATATAGATTGTACATAATAGTTTCAAATTAAAATCACATCGATGACAATTATTTGCTTTTTATTACTAAATGATAATAATGTTATGTTGTTTCTATTTAATAAAATAATTTTTAATGCTAAAAGAGCAGCAATAAAAGTAGTTCCTCAAACTTATTTACACAAGATACCCAACATTCACTTTATCAACACCTCACATCATTTCGCATATATCATTGTGAAACAAGATAGCTGTACTAAATAAAAAAATTATTTTCTTACGACAAATAAAAAAGAGAGGAACACAAACATTTTTTTTTCAGATTTCCAGGAGTTGTTTTTTCATCTAGCGAATATGAAATGTCAGCTCAAATAATTTTATTAATTGAATTAAGGCAAAGAATTACAAGCACTCAAATCATACTGGCGACAGGTGACATGAAAGTTCCAACCTCAGATAAAGTATTTTGTGTTTGAGCTCAAAAAATTAATTATTTTTTGCTATATTACCTAAACTTAATATACCTATTAGCAGTCCTTCAAAGAAATACTAAACGTAAAAACTATTAAAACTACTAGAACTACAATAATACTCGCCTGGGGTAGCCATAAAATCTTTTGAGTCCGTAGAAATGGATAAAGGGCGGAAAATCGCTCATATCCTCCGCACAAGATTTGCACCTGGTTCCTACTACCCTTTTCAGCTAACAGCTTCCCACACTGCATAGCTGGAGTGTCTAAGTGGTACATATGATATAACTCAATGAGCCGACTTCAGTTTAACACGTGACTACTGTAAACTAATCCATTACTAAACATATTAGCAACTGATTTTGAAAGTAGTTGCTTTTAAATCATCTTAAATTAGCTACAGTGATAATGAGCAAATCATTTAAAAAGCTGTACAAGATATGACAACTTCGTCTTTTTTAAATTCACAAATACAATTCATCTATGCAGAAAATTTTTGCACATTCCCTCAACAGACATGCAGTAAAATCAGCTGATGCATAATGACTCACCCAATTCGTCAAGCGATTCTGTCGTTCCGTCATACACCACTATATTAATCTTACACTCCAACTCAGCGTCATGAGTAACTGTAAACTCGTCACTATCATTCTGTAATAACACATAGAATTGTAAGCCGTTAGTGCTAGTGCAACTTCTGTATGCTTTTGGTTTAAACGTTTAGCAACATACAATACTAACCTTACTGGCCTTTTTGGCAGTGAATATGTGAGACTCGTTGTATTCGTGCAGTTTCCTTGCATCTAAAATTTACCATGTACACTGTGTTTTTATAACACTCAACTGACACTGTTTCTAGAAATTGAAAAATATAAAATCCTAAGGCCTAATTTCCTGAACAGAAATTTATGAACTTATATAAACACCTATGCTATAACTTGTACCCTATATTTGCTTAGTAAAATAAATCACTTTTGCTTGTTTACAATTAAGAAAAGCCAGGGCAAGCAGAAAATAGTATTGGCTGAGAAGAATAAACAAATGTTGCCTTGAAAATAACTGATTTGTAACTTTTGTAATGATATATATTTATATTGAAGGTATTTTTTAAACTATGATTTTAATGATATTATAATAATAGTTTCCAAGTTGCATATATTATTTATAACACATGGCAATAGTCATGTCTACTAACCTAGTAACAGAAGATAATTTTGGTCACTAACACGAGGGTAGTCAAACGACAAATTGAGCATGTTGTAAAGCTCCATGGGGTATATTAATTTCAAAAATGGCTGTTTGAAGCTTTCTGTGTCCATAATTGATGAGTTAATAACGATTACAGTATAAGTGCATTTGGCATATACTATATACTAGATAGAATTTTAGATATACACTATAGCAATACTATAGGTTGGAATGTTAGTTTTAAAAATTCGAAGTCAATTTCCACATTCAAAATTCGAGTCTTCACTTTATAATGCACGTCATACACTGATAGTTTAACACTTGAAAAATTAATTTAACTGCATCTTTTGTAGTCTGCACTCGTCAATATAAAAAAATAAAAAACCAAAACCTGCGTCTTGGCTAACACTGTCCTATCTCAATCGTTGCTTTGTTTGACCTTGAATCTTGACCGAGCACTTGCTTACGACCGTGTCACTATATTTGATACACAATGTTCTAACTCGCAAATATTTAGTATAAAATTGCCTTAGGTTTAAAACAATAAATAATTATTAAATTACAAAAATATTTGTACTTAATTTTAAATTTTACTCAATTTTACAATATATTATTTTATTTATTTGTAACATTATTATCTTTTTTTGTTTTAATAATGCGTATTGATATTATCACCTAGTGATACATTTTCGCAACAACGGAGGGAAGTTGCTTAGAGAAGGCAGATAACTCGAAAACATTTTACAATTATAATAATGAATTATTTTAGTGAGTGGAAAGTCTAACATTTTTTCTTATTTTAATCATCTTGACCCATCATTACTGTTTCAACCAAGCATTAAAATGGCATTATCATATAGTATTTGTGCTGTTGCCATGCATTATGAATGGGACAAATGAATAAATAATACATAATTTGTCAGACTTTCTACTTGCTGGTTATTTGATTTTAAGCATTCATTATAAAAATTAGCTGCGATACTACAATTATTGTACATTACAAATTAATTGTGTCTACTTTGCTTTTTGCTGGCGGTGCTTTTGTAATACATTTTGTTTATAATTGGTGGTAGCTTAGGCTAGTTCTCCAGTCATATCAGTCCATTATGAGCCCCAAATGTTGTAACTCTAAAAATATTGCATCCTCAACCATGCATTTGTCATCATCCAAGCTTAAGAAGAACTTGCCAATTCACATGTATATGAAGCTTAAAGCATTTAGTGTAAAGCATATCGTAGCATGAAGCATAAATATATTAAAAACCAAAGTATGAATGCGTGTAGTTGTTATCTACTTTATGGGCTTATTGCTGACTTATTTCGTGTTGTATGCCTTATTAGGTCGAATATAAAACTGTATACAAGTATTTTAAGATAAACCCCATTAGAGCGACTATTATGCTCCTTAGAAACATTTATATTCCAAACGTCTTCATCATTTGATAATGATACCTATCTGCTACTTGGTCACAATTAATACGGATTAATAATTTATGACACTAGTACACTTTTAATGGTTGTATGCGTATTATTTGTTATTCATTTAATGTATGTGATTTATATCTCCATTACCATTGCATGAGTTCATTGCTTAAAATATATGAGTATATTATATGGTAGAAAATATTTTCCAGCATTTGAGTTTGACACACTGCAGAACGCAAGTGACAGTTTAGCACCGTAAAGCTGCTATTCAATGCACCACTTTCTTCTTCAGAGTTTGAATGAAAATTAGAAGTCAAGACATTATGGCATACAGTCTTTCATTCAAACTGTAAGGATCAAAGATACAATAGTATCTAAAATATGAGTTTATATTATTTACTTATATTATAACATATAATAATATAATGTTTATTATACACACTATGTAGGTTATGCAATGTTGTGTTACAGTACATAGCATTATACATCACTGTACAAGAGACACACATGTCACAGTTGTAGTAACCAATGAGATGCAGTGTCACAGTTGTAGCAACCAATGAGATGCTGCGACACATGCTCACTTAATGTTAGGAGGATGTTACGATTGCTATGGCAACTAGACATCAGGAAGATGCTTATACAGGTGCTGCCGACTTTTTTGGAGATTATTGAGAAGATCAATGAGTAGCATCACGCTGGGCTCTACTTCCCCGTCGGCCTTCCTGCAATCTTTAGCCAAATCATACAGCGTGTTGGATTGCCCAGATTCTTTACTCTTACTCTTCATGTTTTTCACACAGCTCTCCACAATTGGGTCGCCTAAAATAGTGAATTGCAAACAAAAATACTAACACGATTACAAGCATATTATTTCATTATCCCATTTCTATGAGGCACTGACCTTCTCTGAAGACTTAATTTAGATATTTCATGGAAAAGTGTGATTTATAAAACTATTTTCTGCTAATAAACATTTTACTAAGACTAAAGTTTGTCATAGATTGAAAGGTTTGAACTCAAAGCAGATACAAGCAGTGAAAGTACCTTGGTGGGAGCAGGCCTTGTGCACAACTTGTTTGAGATAGTCCTTGACCTTACTACTGAGTGTGGGGTAGTCTGCCAGGCAGTTCTTTAAAACGTCATTCATACAAGATCCGTGAGCCTATAACATATAGCAATATTATTAGAGCAAAGAGCGGAGAGCGTAGGATGCTAGGTATAGTATACTTCTTAGCGATGCTAAGGACATAAGTGAGAATGGTACGTATAGTTGGTGATGAATCGACATGATAATCATACCTTAAAATCAATGTTGATTAATAATATATTGTATATATAGTAGTAAATAACTAATTAATTTGAATAACTTCAATTTATTATTCACAATAACCATGGGCTTTCATTTAAGCTGCATTAATTTCATCTATACTAGCCCATCTTAGAGAACTAGCGGTTGTTAATAAGTGCTTAAGCATTTCAAGTTTCAATATTTCCACCATTACCAATTCGTTGATTTTGTGTATTCAGTATTTTTAGCAACTTCTGGTTAACTAAATTACATAGTACCGGAAGATTTGTGTACTTTGAGAGTGCTATATATAGTAATTATCACATGAGAAATGCTAATTACCGGAAATGCCAATAATTTGTGTGACAGCACAAGAAAAACTATGGCATTACTTTTTATTTAAGAAACAAAGCTAAAGATACCAGTAACTATAAACTAAACATCAGTACTCAGGCCCAACTAAATGGTGGCACAGTTGTATAACAAGCTTATAAAACACCTTCAACTTTTAAATTGAAGCTACACAATTAAAACCCAACAGACTTTTTCTAACTTTCTAGGTTGTACAGAAAGTAATACAACAGATAAGTTACATTTATTCATCTAATTCAGGGCATTATAATGTTATGATCACAAACAGTA